>CAJQZP010001352.1:1800000-2399232 GCA_907164705.1 Parnassius apollo
AACGTATCATTATTATTAAAATATTGTTGCGCGGCTAAGTTGACATCTGGCACTAGCGCCATCTAGTGTCGGGTAACGGGTCGAGGGGAGAGCTTTCCAGAAAATGACATCACTAATCTTTCAACCGACAGCGCCATCTGTTGTCGAAACGAAGAACTAAGCTTCTGGAAGCCCCAAACTCGAACTTTCTGTGCTTGGTCGGTTGGCGCGCGTATTTACTCGAATATTCTGGAATATTCTGGATGTTTTCGTGGAAGAGCCCTACATAAAAGCGCTGCAATACGCGATCGGGGAAGTATTGAATTTAGCGGGACAAGCGAAGCTTCGGAGCGAAATAAAGTGAATCAGTGTGATTAATTATTAGTGTTTTAAATTTAAATTTGTGTAAAGAAAAATAAAGTGTAAATTTAGGTAATTTTATCGGCAATTTTTATTGTCACGAACCTCAAGCTCGTAGCAATTGGTGTCAGAAGTGGGATAAAATCATGCCGATTTTACCTAAGGAGAAAACGGAGGGTGTTCGTACCCGAAATCAACGCCAGCAGGAGACGGACCAAAGAAGATTTGGTGGTGCAACGCCGCAGACGTCGGAGGGCCAGCCGCCGGCTGCAGGCCCGTCAGTAGCACCTACATCTGCAGCACCTGATTTAGGTGCTCTGATGGTGATGCTGCAGGAATAGGCTCGCCAACAGGAGGAACAGGCCCGTGGACAGGAGGAACAGGCCCGTTGGTTGAAAGAGCAGCAGGAGGAACAGGCCCGCCGACAGGAAGAGCAGATGCTCCTCGTGAAGAACCTTCACGCTAACTTCGGGAAAGAGATTAGGGAGATGAAGGATAGGGTTGCTCAACGTGACAACCGCCTGTCGGAAGCTGAAACCCGAATCGAAGAACATGAAACCCGAATCAATCATATGAACAATCGGGTTGATAACGTGATGGCTGACGTGAGGAAAACGCTGAACGACCTCAAACTTGGGGATGGAACTACAGCTCCCGTAGTAGCTACAGCACCTTCGCTACGTGGATTCGAAGTGCCGCCGTTCGACGGGACTTCTTCCTGGTCGGCCTACAAAATCCAGTTCGAGGCCGTCATGGAGGCAAAAAAAGCCAGGCAACTCACTCACCTTAGGCTTGCGCGACCAGCCTAACCGTGTTGGAAGCTCTCGGTAAGAAAGTGACCTACGAGCAGCTCCTTGAGGCATTGAAGGCGAGATATGGTGACGCTCACCTGGAAAACGTCTTTCGCGCGCAGCTTAAAGATCGCGTGCAACGTAGCAACGAAAACCTGCAGCAGTGGGCCCTTGAGGTGGAGAAGATGGTTCGAAAAGCATACCAGTCTGTACCTGCGCTCATTGAAGGGAACCTGGTGCAGACATTCATCGACGGCATCCGCGATCTGGAAGTCAGAGCTGCTGTGAGGCTCGGGCACCACGAGACGCTTAAGGACGCCTTGGCCCATGCACTGGAGGTAGAAGCCGTGCGGCAGCAACATCATTCCCCTCACGCTAGGGAGGTTGCAGCAGTTCGCGACCACAATAAAGGATACAGCCCTAGGTGCTATGACTGTGGGGAAAGGGGCCATCTTCGATCCAGCTGCCCTAAGCAAATCCTAGAAAGGGAAGGTGAACGATCTCAGAAGGGAAGTGCGACTAACATCACCACCCAGCAGCAGCCGGGATATGACTTTACCATCAGACATCGCAACGGGAAATCTCATGGCAACGCAGATGCATTGTCAAGAAGACCTTGTCCTGAAGATCGGAAACATTGTACTAGGCAAGAGAGTAAGGAAGTGGTATCCGTGAGGATGCTCAGGACAGACCACATCAGCAACGAGTGGAAGGACAGCCTACGACATACACAGCAGGAAGACCCGGACATCAAGCCGATTCTGGAATGGAAGAAGGCCCGTGCTACCAAGCCTAAGTGGAGCGACGTCTCAGCCATGAGTTCAACCACGAAAAGCTATTGGGCCCAATGGGACAGCTTGCTGATTCAGGATGGAGTCCTGTGCCGTAAATGGGACAATTGTCGAGGAGACAGCTGTCGTTTGCAAATGGTTGTCCCTAAAGCTAAAGTGCCGAATGTTCTACAGCTGTGCCATAATGGTCGTTCAAGAGTCCATCTGGGAGTTAAACGAACTCTGCTGAAGGTCCGAGAACAGTTTTACTGGGTCCATTATCGTGACGATGTCGAGGCTTGGTGTCGTACATGTACAAGTTGTGCGGCCGTAAAGGGACCTCAGACACGTAGTAGAGGAGCACCGAAATTATACCATGTTGGTGCACCATGGGATAGGACAGCCCTTGACATTGCGGAGCCGTTACAGAAAGGCGCAAGAGGGACTCCTAAGATCGTCCATGTGGATCGCCTGGCGCGTTATTATGCAATGCTCGACGAGCATGTCTTAGGAGGAGGGGCAGTGTTGCGCGGCTAAGTTGACATCTGGCACTAGCGCCATCTAGTGTCGGGTAACGGAGCGAGGGGACAGCTTTCCAGAAAATGAAATCACTAATCTTTCAACCGACAGCGCCATCTGTCGAAACGAAGAACTAAGCTACTGGAAGCCCCAAACTCGAACTTTCTGCGCTTGATCGGTTGGCGCGCGTATTTACTCGAATATTCTGGAATATTCTGGATGTTTTCGTGGAAGAGCCCTATATAAAGGCGCTGCAATACGCGATCGGGGAATTATTGAATTTGGCGAGACAAGCGAAGCTTCGGAGCGAAATAAAGTGAATCAGTGTGATTAATTATTAGTGTTTTAAGTTTAAATTTGTGTAAAGAAAATTAAAGTGTTAATTTAGGTAATTTTATCGGCAATTTTTATTGTCACGAACCTCAAGCTCGTAACAATATGTATTCTAAGATATAACATACTTTTGTATTTGTTAACTGGGAGGGAGACCTGATGACCTGAAATACAGGTTCGTCGCCTAGTTTAGGCATCAATTTTTCACATTAATTTGTGCCTTTTTTTGTCAAAATTCGATATTGATAATTTTAATGTGATGAGGAATTAAATTATTATAAAATTATTAAATTCTAGATGATTCGATAAAATTCGGTAACAATCCATGTAAGTCGATTGTTATCGAATGTCGGCGTATGGCAGGCGACAATGACTGACACTGTTGCCGTTTCAACTTTGACTACTACGTACTACTAAACGAGTAGTTACAAAAGACGGTGCGGCATTAGTAGATTATTCTTGACTGTCTTGTATTGTAAATAAACCATCAATTGAGGGAAAATCATATTAACGGATTTTGGAATAAATAGATGGGTATATAAGTAAGGAGTTTCTAACTAAGACTAAAACACAAAAATAAGAATTAAGTAAAAAGTTAAAATTATTCAAATTATTTTTTTCACAACATATCTTTTTCATAATATATATATAACTAGCAGTCAACTTTACACGCACACACGCACGTCATTATCACATTGTTGCACAGCCGCACACTCGCATGCATGCATAGCAGCGGATTGTAGCGTGCGTAAAGTTAGTAATTTGTCGATTGTTATTCGAATAATTATGGTGAGGAATTACTAAATCGATAATCGAATGCGCAATAGCACAATTTTTGATCCAGTCGATTGTTTTTTTGCAAAAAGCGCTCATCGCTAATCGGGAGTATCCTTTTCGGTAATACTTTCCCGCTGGCTTCACCCCCTTAGAATTAAGACTCGCTAGGTAAGGAGTAATAATTAAAGCTTAAAGCGATAGAGAGGTCAGTGTACGTCCCCTGAAATGAGATAGCTTATTTTATTAAACTGAAGTGACAAAGAAACTTAACAGAGTCAGAGTGGATTTAAAAGCTATGGAGGAGTGTGCGCCTAGTGTTCTAGTGCAACTTACCTAAGAAGAAGAAGAAGTGGGAGGAGTTGTTCTCTTTCGTTGAGGAGCCGCTAGCCAGCGCTGACGAGGCCGGATATAGGCAAATGCGCTCCTATGACTGCCAATATACGTCAAAGAAGAAACCCCAGAGAATTTTAGTTAGTCCGAAAAAAACAGTCCATTCCACCGCGAGGGCGTAGATATTTACCCACGTAAAAAGACAGAAAACAAATTTTATCAAATAGTAGTTCTAGGTAAATATACTCGTAACAATTTCGAGTGTTATGCTCCCAACAAATACCGGCATACGTGTGATAGATATGATATATCGTCCCGTAGATGTCGTAATAGATGACAGAGTAAAATTGCGATGGTACATGATTTATGGGAATAAATCGCTGGGTATCATGCACTGCTCCATCCTGGGATGGGTGACGTGAGAATTGTTGACTCCCTAATCATTATCTAGTACAATCAAAAGTCAGTTACCTTCATGTGAGTAAGCTATTCGTACGCATCACCACAACCTGTATGTATTAATAATATAAATGTAAAAACTACGAAAGCACAAGGTCGAGGACTCGAATTCGTCATCTCGTCCTCCATAAGTGAGAATGGCTACTCCTTTACCTCTATAAGCTAGAAACTCGGGTTAGTGAGAAACCTTCATAGCGGAAAAAGAGATCCAGTCCCCTGAACTGTCAATTATCCAGGTTATCTGGTTCTATACTGGTTACATAATGATAAATAGATTTAGTTGAGCAAAAAGATGCGATGTTCTCAGTACGCTCAGCAACTTTAAAGTATTGACGTGTGTACTAAGTCAATTAAAATGACCTTTTTTATTTTGCTTTTTAACCGAGGTAAAACAATGAGAAATTTCTATATTCGACGGGTATATTTTTAATGTATATTCACAGATTCCAATAAATTTATAGAAATAGATCCATCCATAACTTGAACCTGTGATACTCCTTGGAATAAATCCGTCTTTTAATCCTGTGCTGATAAGGTTCAATAAAGTTTAAATAAATAACATAACATAAGATAACCACTCACACCTTTCACTCAGACCTGGCACACATACACGTGCGTGTGTTTGTCCGTACAATGATTACCACTGATTTTTGATCCAGTTCATACCTCGAGGAAGCTCGAGCGGCTGTATGCACCCTCGCTCTTAACATGTCCAAAATTTTAAAAAAAACCTAAAAATATAACTATATACAGGGTTTTCTTTCATTTTAATTTAACTTATTTGAAATTATAATCCATTTACCACGTGCAACATAATTATTTATAGCGGAGTAAATGTTATTCCCTTAATAAAACAGAGTTAAACAACACGCTCCAAATGTAAACTAAAACGAATGGACACTATTGTTTGTCGAATACATTAAATAGCAAAGTTTACGTGATTGCATTCAACGTCCCGTTTGTACTTCTCGAATAAATTATAGCGAATTTGGTTTGCGGGTTTATTTCGTAACCCTTGCAACGCAGACGATAGTCACGTTTTACTCGTATGTACTGGTTTATAAATATTTTTGCATTTAAGTATGAATGGAATACGGTACACATTTATATTTCCCCCAAATCTTCGTATCCACTAAATTATCTTACCAATTTACATTATTTTAGTTTAAGAGTAACCTTCCTGAAAAAGGTAAGTCTCGCTCGGCATAATGTCCTACAGATAAAATTTTCATTTAGAGCGGCCAGTGTTGATACAGACTAGCCATCAGTGCTCATCAGCTTTCATCAGCTGGCATTCACAACCAACAGAATTATCGTTGCTAAATATCAAACGCAAGCACTAGGCACTCTCTGTTCCCTTACCAATACGACAATATCGGAGAGAGGGAGAGAGAGAGAGAGAGAGAGATCAGGTGCAGGACCAACGGCTGTACGTGCTTTCCGGGGCACGTGGGTGAAACTTTGACAACTTCCTGTCTCCGAATTGCTGTAGAGTTCACTTCTAGAAATGGATCTTTTTATACTGGGAGTAATATTTTTAAATACTACCTACCGACGTCTTTCAATGGGCAAGCCATATAGCTCAAAGAACCCATTGATTTATATATTACACTAGATCAGTAATAACCGCGCCAAAGCCTTGCCACTGCTCATATGGCCACAGCCATATGCCTAGCTAACGTCAGTTCAGTGTTCAACGTGACGCCGACAGAGTTGAACCGCGACAAAAATGGGTAAATGCGTAGTGAAAGAATGCTATTCAAGGTCAAAAAGTAATAAATCAAGCGGAATCACTTTCAACACATAATTTTTAGTTCTTGTTTTCATATAAACGTAAAAAACGTCAAATAATTAAATAAAATTATCGAATATTGCCATTTAAGTTCAATGTTGCCACTTTTTCGCATTTGTGATTATCCTACATCAACGGGAGACTATATAATTAATGGAGTACGTTAATTTGTTACCTCTGTATTTAAATATTTTGGAAATTATAATAAAAAACTACGTTTTAACTTTCATACAAAATAATTGATTATTCTTATTTTAGTTTATTCATGAATTATCTAATAAATATATTTTATTACGTACTTATTTTATATTAATAATTTTATATTAATTATAATTTCATATAAATTTTATATTAATTATATTTTATTACCTATTTTATATTGTTTGATTTATTAGTACAATAAAAAAACTTATAAAAATATGTTTTAATCTGTGTTTAATCTGATAAGCTTTGTATCCTTTTTTTTTCTAAGGGGACGCAATAAAGATTTTAAAGTAAAATATACTTTTTAATATAAGAACAATTAACTGCAGCTTAAAAAAACTCACTTTTATTGCGTACTTTAGGTAAAACTTCATATTGTAAGCCACACCAACCCGCCATTGAATGTTTGTGTCTATCTAATATCGCAAACGAAAATAGCGACGATATTGTTTTCGCAACTTGTGTAAGTTAGATAGATATACGTTTATTTAAAATTGTTATTGGTTTCAAAGCTACGTCGTCGCGTTTGGATAGTGGTTACACTTTTTTCGACGCGTGGTAATGTGGTTTGCTCCTCTAGTGTTGTATAACTCAATGAAAGAACCGATCACAGATGTAAGGTTTTGTAGTAAGGTTCTCGATTGGAAGGCTCGTGCCGATAGACGGGTTCTCGAATAATCAAGCAGCTCGATTGACGTCAACTAATCCATTCTTCAATTGATTGTTGCTATTGATTGATTGGTGTGGTAGAAAATATTGGGCAACATCGATTACCGATTCTTCCATAGATCGACATCGATTGACGATCGATCGATTGATAAGAAACCTGTCGCTTCTTTTGCTTTATAAAATATAAAAATCTCGAAGACAGAAAAAAACGAAGACAAAAAAAGACAGAAAGTGTTAGTTTTCATTTAATTTACGGTATCACAATCTCATTATGTACGTAAATAAGTTCCTCGGATAAACATGATCCGGATTCGATGAAATAAAACATAAGTAATAAGAATTAAAAATAAGATAGTTCGAGTTTGAAGATAAATAGAAAAGAAAACTTAGTTTGAAATTATCGAAACTTAATATTTTGCCAAAAGAGAATGCAATAATTTTATTTAGCCTTTTAATGGAGTGTATGAGAGAGCCCAGTGTAGGTACTACACGTTCTCTAAATGGAGTACTCACACTCATTTTCGTTTATTTATTTTATGAAGTCTAAGTTCTCACTTGTAATTCATCATCACTTGACTGTTATCACCATTATGACGGCAAAAATTATGACGAAATGACATATACGTGTGGAGTACGGTCATCCAACCAGTAATAAACGAGTGTTACAAGACAGCGGTCGTTTCATTGCATTCACAAACATATCATTGGCGACGAAGAAGGAGTACCCACAATTAAAAAAAAAAATGGCTTATCTGGGAAATCTGCCTATTTTTTGACCATAAGTCAAGTGAATGGTCAATTTTCAAAAAGCAGACTAACTCAGTTTTCGAAGATAAATCGCGTCGAAGAAGTGAACAAAAGTGGAATTCTTCTCACCCATCTTACGGATGAAACGTATCGCTTGGTACGAAACTTAGCGTACCCGCAAGACTTAGAATCTCTAAGTTACTCGAATCTCGTTAAATTACTCGACGGTCATTTCAAGCCAAAAAAATGCTCATTTGTGGATAAAGAAAAATTTTTTGGAGCAACCAGAAATCCAGGCGAATCATTGGGAGACTGGGCAGCGCGATTGAGAGGTCTCGCAAGCAATTGTGACTTCGGCACTGCCTTGGAAACGAATTTAAGAGATCGTTTCGTCCTCGGCCTGGGCCCTGGCCCGGAACAAGATAAGTTGTTCGAACAAGATCCGTCCACATTGACACTGTCAGTAGCTATGGAGCTAGCCGAGCAGGCGGCGTATGCCAGGCGGGCGAAGGTTATGTTGTGCACCAGCGAACATGCTACAATTAAGGAGGAACCGGTATACCGAGCGAAATTTCAAGGTCAAGGAGACAGCGGCGCGGTTATACGGCGTCCTAATGCTGGCAGGACATCAGGAGGTCGCGACCAACCGAGAGATTTTTCTCGTTGTTCGGTCTGCGGCTTGAAGAACCACCAAAGTGATAAGTGCCGTTATAAAAGTTACAAATGTCAAAAGTGCGGTGAAAAAGGTCATTTAAAGAAAGTGTGCGATAGTATCAATAGATCGCGGATGTACCATATCGAGTCGGTAAGCGAACCAGAGCAGGTCAAGGACACGTCTTGTGAGGAGTGCCACAATTTTAATTTGAGGTATGTGACTGATAAGCCCATTTCAATTGATGTAATAATAGGTAATCAGTGTATGACAATGGAGCTTGATTCAGGATCAAGTAAAAGTGTGATTTCTTATAATACATATAAGGAAAAATTCTTAAAATATTCATTACATAGTAGTTCTGTAAAAATGTGCTTATATAACGGACACAAGATTGATCCATTAGGTTATATTACTGTAGAAACTAGTTACAATAACAGTACAAAATTGATTAAATATTTTGTTGTCAAAAATGGGGGACCGCCTATACTAGGTAGGGATTTCATGAGCGCCTTTAATTTTGTGATTACTACTAAATTAAATTACATAAGAAATGATTCCGAATTGCATGAGTTATTAAATAAATATTCGGCGTTGTGGCGTGACGAGTTGGGCGCATTTAATAACTTAAAGTCAGTTTGCAGTTGAAGGCGAATGCTGTGCCTAAGTTTTTTAAACCGCGTACTGTACCCTTTGCCCTCAGAGATAAAGTCGAACAAGAGCTAAACCGATTAATGCACTTGGGTATCCTTGTTCCTATTAATTATTCTCAATACGCCACCCCCATTGTGCCAGTTTTAAAAGATAATGGCCAAGTTAAAATCGCAGGTGATTTTTCTATTACATTAAATAAGGATCTCATAATAGAAAAATATCCCCTGCCTCGAATTGAAGAGGTTTTTGCCAAAATTGGAGGGGGTGATCACTATAGTAAAATTGATTTAAAAAACGCTTACAACCAGTTCGTCCTAGATGACGCGTCTCAGGAGCTCACGGCAATTAATACGCATAAAGGACTTTTTAAATACACTAGGTTAGTGTACGGCCTTTCTAGTGGTCCAGCCATTTTTCAAAGGAGCATGGAGACACTCTTATCAGGAATAGACGGGGTAAGCATATGGCTTGATGACATTTGTGTCACGGGCCCCGATAGAAATTCCCACATGCAGCGGCTAAGTAAAGTCCTAGATAGACTATGTAAGGCAGGCCTACGTTTACAAAAAAGACAAATGTCAATTTTTCAGAGAAAGCGTCAGGTATTTGGGTTACGTGATTAGTAAAACGGGATTAAGGACTTGTCCGGATAAAGTACAAGCCATTCTTAGTGCACCGGAACCAAATAACGTCACCGAAGTTAAAAGATTTCTAGGAGTAGTCAACTACTATAGAAATTTTATTCCAAACGCCTCTTCTGTACTGAGTCCTCTACATGAGCTATTACGTAAAGATGCAAAATGGGAATGGGGAAAACGGCAGCGACAAAGCGTCGCAGCGATACGGCGCGAACTGGCGTCAGAACGCGTGTTGGCTCATTTCGAGCCAGCGGCGCAGCTAGTGCTGGCGGTGGACGCCGGCCCGACCGGTCTCGGCGCCGTACTCTCACAAAGGGCGGAGGACGGCATCGAACGCCCGCTAGCGTATGCATCTCGCTCACTTACGAGCAGTGAAAGAAACTATAGCCAGATACAGAAGGAAGCGACGGCCATTATCTTCGGGGTCCGACGCTTTCATCAATATTTGTACGGTCGCGAAGATCCTTTTATCCTGAAAACCGACCACAGACCATTGGTATCAATTTTTAATCCTAAAACAGGTATTCCTGTTACTACTGCGCTAAGACTGCAGCGATACTCAGTTATATTGTCCGCTTATAACTATGTCGTACAATATGTATCTAGCGGAAATAATATTGTGGCCGATTACTTCTCACGCGCTCCTGTAAAATGCGTCAACGAGTCGTTGAACGATATAGATACAAACGATATAGACACGCATTATGCAGTTAGGTTTCTCGATGCGTCATCGCCGGCCATTTCGGCCCGCGACGTTGCGCAGACGACGGAGCGAGATAGGACGATTAAAACCGTGCTTAGGTACATGCAACACGGGTGGCCGCGTAAATTAAAATGTAAATCTATTTTACCTTATTTTCATTGCAAGTCCGATTTACAATATGAGAATGGTTGTCTTTTTAGGGGACATAGGATTGTTATACCACTCGGGTTGAGAGATAGAATGTTACGCGAGCTTCATGATTCTCATTTAGGAATAACCAAAACTAAATGTAACGCTAGAAGTAGAATGTGGTGGCCCGGTATTGACCGGGACATCGAACGCTGGATCGGATCATGTGCGACGTGCGCAAGCGTGCAGGGCCGCCCCGCCGCGCGACCCACCCGCGCCCTGGCCTCCCTCCACCGCGCCATGGCAACGAGTGCACATTGATTACATGACTGTAGGACAGAGGGTATATCTGGTAATCGTCGACTCCTACAGTAAATGGATAGAATGTCTATACATGCATAACGGAACCTCATCTAATGCTTTAATAACAAAATTAAAGGGCGTTTTCTCTAATTTTGGAATACCAAATGTTTTAGTGTCCGACAACGATGTAAAAATTAATTCACTCGAGTTTCAGACATTTTGTTCATCGAATGGCATAAAATACATGACGTCACCCATTTACCATCCGCCAAGTAACGGTCAAGCTGAGAATTCAGTAAGAACATGTAAAAAAAATGTTAAAATGTTTATTAATTGACAATTTACCTTTGCACAAAGTTCACGACATGTTATTAGGGTACCTATTTAACTATAGAAATACCGTGCATTGTACCACGGGTGAAACGCCGGCAAAGTTAATGTTCGGCAGAAATTTGCGGTCGCGTCTCGATTTGATTTTACCCTTAAAAAAATCATAATTCTAATTCACTTACGGCAGCCGGGAAAAGATCTTTTGAAATCGGCGATATCGTTTGGACCCGATGGTACAGTGCACGAAAAGAATCTTGGCAGTTAGGTAGAATAAAGGAAAAAATAGGAAATAAAATGTATAAAATTCATATTAGGGACATGGAGGTTTGGTGTATTAGACATGTGGATCAAATTATTAGATATACGGGTTCAGACAGTAGTCGCGACGATATTGTCGCTGCTGAGGAGACTTGTTGCCCCTCCACATCGCCGGCTACTGTAAATGCACACCCTCCCGCGCAACAGCCTATGTTTCCGGCTATAAGTAATACGGAGCAAAGTATGGAACAGGCTACGAATATGCAGACGGCTGAGCTGCAATCGCCCTCGAATACTGGAGCGCCGAATCTTGGTTCATCTGACCACGGTGAGGCAGAAGAAGTAAGTGACTGTGAGACTAGGGAGTATGAAAAGGACAACATTGCCCCCGTAGAAAGGCCTATGGCAGAAACGGAGGCTGTGCCGTCCACAATTGGCGATTCCCATGTACCGCCAACATTGCCACTTTTAGCCACACGCCCGAAACGTACAAGACCAAGGGTGGATTATAAAAAGTATTTTTAAGTAGCGATTGTTAATTATAGTTACGCAGAGATCAAGTTCGCTAATTATTGTTAATAGTTATTATTAGTTGTTAAGTTTATGTAGACAAAATTTTTTACTGTATTTAATTAAGAAACCTTGTTACCAGGTTCCAAAATTAAGTGGGGAGGAATGACATATACGTGTGGAGTACGGTCATCCAACCAGTAATAAACGAGTGTTACAAGACAGCGGTCGTTTCATTGCATTCACAAACATATCACGAAAGCTTATAAAACGTTTCTTAAAGAATTAAAGCAGATTTCGTAAATTAAGGTATACACTTTAGATATTTTTTACTTTTAAACATAAAAAACGGCAGTAAACTAAGGTATGATCATAAAAGTAGGGACTGTTAAAATACAAAGTTGTGGGTTTGAATTCGCCATTCAAAAACTATCATGAATCACCCCCTGAGCAAATATTTTAAGGTTAGCTTAAATTGGTAATAAAAATATTGATTTGTAATAGAGTTATGGTTATTCTTATGTTTATAAGGGAAGAACGCCTTACGAAATAAATTGTCCCCAGTTATTTGTTTCCTCAACACGCCTGCTATATTCAAACATCGTTCATGACAGCATATGGCATTTCTTTATTAGCCATAGGTAAACTGCTATGCTACACATCAAGGAGAAAAAGATTTAACACTATTCTGTAGGTAAATATACGTGTGTAGTAGCTATTTTTGCTACGGTTGACACATTAAAGTAAAAAAGTAAAGTTACAGCCAATAAAAGACCAACTGCTGGGCACAGATCTCCCCTCATTTCTGAGAGGGTTTTTAGGATAAGGAAGTGTCCGCCGCTCTGCGCCAATGCGTGTTGGCGAACTTTAGATGTCTTTGAAATAATTCTTTTCTTATTTCTCAGGCATGCAGATTTCCCAACGAAGTCTACCTTCATCGCCGAGCACGTGGTAAATCAGCACTTAAAATTCCAACTAACATTGCAATTGGTGCCAGCGGGGATCGAACCAGGGTTGCTCGCGAACTGTGAAATTTACAGCGTGCGCTAACGATCTGAGCTACCATGGCTCTAGTTAGCAGACTACACGTACAAATTTGGAATTATTCTCACATGTTGAATAATTATAGCTTATGAATTATCCCTTTGAAACTATACGAATGCACGTTATTAGTATTTAAATTAACGAATGCTATATTTAATGAACGCTATATTGTAAATCGCTACGTACATAGATGAAGTATATCTTCCTATTTAGGTACATGCAGGGATTCGATGGATACAGGTGGCTAAAGTCTGTGCCATTTTTTTGAGGGAGGCCTACGTTCAGCGGTAGATTTGTTAATGGCTGTAATGATAATGATGTACATAGAAACTATCAGATTTTTACACATATGGCAGAGCAACGCCACAGCTATTCAGGACAGGATTATGGATCTTTCTTTTCATGCACAAATTGCTAGTGTCCGTTGAGCGGCTGACTTCACGGACAATATTAATGGGTATGTTGGCAACTGATAAAAAATTCAACGCTCAAAATACTTAGTTAAACACTTCAATACTTAAATTATAAATATAACGAATCCAAAATATGGTAAAATTATATTTTAAGCCTTTTAATACAATCTTCGTAGGTTTAAGGTTTTGTTACCACCGTGGTAACAAAACCTTTTAATACTTCAGCGCTAATGCAATCTAGTTTCCAATTGTAATAATGCTGACTTACACAGAATATTAAATAGACAACTTTGGGGTTTTGTATAATAGTTTTTCATCTTGAAAAGTAACTTTTGTAAATTTCTCAAATAATTTTTAGTATTCATGATTATCATGATTTCGTTTTACGAATTTATCGCATCAAAAAGTTCTCATGAAGCGGTATGGTAACGTCGATCAATAATATCCTTGAATGTGCCCGGTCAACGCAAAATCAGGTTGTCTGGGATGCTGGCTCGGACCCAGTGAATCCTCGCGCAGTCATTTTCGAGCAAAGCAATTTTCAGTTCTCAAGACAGTACTTCAGAGCAAGCTCCTAATTATATTCCTGATTCCTAAATTGTGTCTATGCAGATTTAAACAGTAGCAAATAACCGGAGATAACATGTCCAAGTGATTAACCATAACGGAAACAAGCTCAACAGATGTCGACGAGGCCATCTTTTGGGATATATGTCTGATAATTGTTGGTCTTAATACCCTGATCGTACAAACAAACCTTCGGTTTCACCAAAGAAATAAGAAAATAGCACCCAGTGTAGGGTGGCGAGCACGTCTACGAAAAGCTCGTGTAGAGCCTTAAAGATCCCCGTATGGAGCTCTGTACTACCGTGTTTGCCATTCCTCGTTGACTAGGAATAGGGAAGTAAACCCTTTATCATACATAATGACCTCTCTGTTGAATAACACTTTGAAGTTATTATGGAAGCTGCACACTTCACGATTGAGTATGGTCTTAAAAAGCCACCATTCCTCCGCTTCTAGTATAGGCTAATGTTATTATTATATATTATTATCCTTCTATAATATAAATGATTTCAACTTATCATAATGTCTACAATATAAATAAAGGATTCCTCATCATTTTAAAAAATAGTTTTGTATCATACAAGGAAGTTAGTTTTGCTTCTTTAGTTTAAAATAATCACCGATACAGTTACAGCCTGTTAAGTTCTACTGCTGAACATAGGCCTCCCCCATAGATTGCCTCATAGGGGAGACATTTGTCGTAGTTGCCACGCTTGGTAAGCGAGCTCGCAACAACAATTTTATTTTAAATTTTACTCTATTAGGAAGATGTTGCTGCCTACCTGATTTCTTCCCTCTGTCGCCTCTTACGTGGGTGGCCCACGAGAAAATATAATGTAGTGAATGCTCTTACACCGCCCCTACACGGTATAGTTAAAATAATTGAATTAATCCAATTAAGCAACCTATAAGTGTGACATAACATTTATTTATAATACATTTCTAAACGTACATACATAAACACTCACGCCTGTCACCCAGAGGGGTAGGCAGAGACTACAGACTTCCATTTAGCACGATCCTGACATACCTTACCTACCTTTCACATCCATACCTACGCATACATGCTCGTCGGTTAAGTGTACTCTTAATTTGGCCTATTTTTAATATATCGCCAATTTGGTCGACAAACTTTCCCCATTCATTATTTCTACATGACAAAACCACCGAAGCATTCCTTTCTTAATCCTGGTCACCGCATCATCTTGCCAACCACACCAGTCTTCTTTCTTAAAAATGGAAAATATTATATATTATAAAATGAAAGCATGAAGATTTATTACACTTCCAGTTTGCTCGCCTAATGGGAATGATGAGTTGGCCCGGTGCCATATGATAATGATGCATTTTGCTATATAGGTATTTGTTCAGACGTTGTACTTTATAGCGGCGACAATATGTTCACGAAAATCTTACACACAAATGTCATTCTTTCTATTCTTCTCTTTCTAATGTTTTTGATTTTTATCAAAAAGTTTTACAATATTTATTATCATTATTAAACTCTCCTACCTAATCCTACTCCTAGCGGTGTAGTACCAATAACGCAGTCTGCGTTTCTTCACTAAATGGCTAATATTTTATGCAATTTTATTTATTTTTTGATCTTTATACATTCTAAAACACAGGCTGTATATAACATGATTACAAAAAATGGTTTTTACAATTGGATCATCATTACAATTCAAGCTTCAATAATATATTTTTGGTCTATTACAACCTTTCACTTATGATGACCTTAATGGTAGCTTTTTAAATTTGCCACCTGTCGGATGCAAAAGGATTCTGGCGTTATTCTTTCAGTAAATTTCTTACATCTTTAGAAATACGTCGTTTTCTTTCGCGACAATACCACACAGCTGTAGTCACAATACACTTCAAAAATATACTCCATTAATAAATAACAAACAAGCCATTTATGTTTCGGCTAAATGAAAATAAAGACATAATTAAATTTTGTTAAATATTAAACACACGCAATTTATTGCGTTAATTTTTAAAATTGCATTGTATTTTTCAATTTCATTTTTGATTTCTAGAGAGAAGCCTAAATTTTGACATACAGAGCAGTGTGTGTTCGTATCTGTTTCAATTTAATTTAATCCCTAATTGATATTATTACTATATTGCTCAACACAAGATGAATTAAATGTTCATTGCAAACGAGGTCTACTGTTTTAAGGGATGACTCAAAAGCTAATCTATTTCGATTCACAATAGGGGATGAAGCTCAGAGACACGCTTTCGTGAGAGACGTGACGGGATAAAATGACGCAGTTGGTCGGAAGGATATAAATGTGACGAATTGAGTTATTAAGCATAGATTTCTATTTTGTTAACTTTGAAATTTTTTGTTAGTTAAAAAGTATATAAGTATTTTCCCTTTTATTATGTTTAACTTAATATTTATTTAACTTGTCTATTCTCTCTCCTAAGCAAAGTTATGCAATAACATATAAATAAGTCCCTTAAAATATTAACAGCCCGAAAATATTACGTAGACACATAAATATCTTCTAACCTCCTCGCATTTATTTTAATGCTAACGCACGAGGAAGTTTCGGGAAATATCAAAGATTCTTATATAAACCTAATGCTTCCCATTTATTCCTATGTTTCCATCACTAATTTTACAATTATGAGGACCTGAAAAAACATGCTTTGTGAAGGCCGAACGATAGGTTAAAGTTCTTCTTGAAACCTCCTTTTGTTAAGTGGTTGCTATGAGTTATTAGACATCTACCTAATTCTCGATTAAGAATCAAAATGTAGATGTATTGTCACCCTTAAGACAGAGATAATGCCTCGTTAACTTTAAGAATGGACTCCGATTCTCGTCACGGAAACAATATAAAAGTCAAAAATCTTAAGAAGATGACCTAATAAGCAATGTAGGAATTCGCTGCTGCTAAAATTTGGAACGATTTGCCATCACCAACCCGGTCTACCCTATTTCTGTTTACGTTTCGATAAAGATGCTGTTTCGTGTGTTGGCATGCGGCTGTTTCACAGCAGCCCCTGGCTCTATGTGGCTCTAATACCACTATTATTTATTTATTGTTTTTATTTTTTAATCCGTTTGTTTCTTTATTTATATAAGACCTTATATGGTTGATGCGCAAAGACTGTGACAGAATAGCAGGAGTAATGCGTTTTCATTTACAACCGTTTTGTCTCATTTAATTATTAAGCTGTCTATTATAATTTTAACATTGTACATTTGCGGAAAATAAATACTTTTTATTTATATATTTGATTCAATGAATGCTGATGGCTTGGGACCGTGTTTTGTGGGATATCTTAGCAGAGGCCTAAGGTTAGAAGTGAATTTGTGAAGGGCTTTTAAGATAATGATGATGATAAATGTAAAAAAGGTAACTTACAACGCAAAAACTTGATAATACGTGTTTTACCCTAACTGTAATGAAAAATCCACAGAGATAAAATGATATTAAGCCGAGCTGCCTTTCAATTTATTTGAGGTCGAGGTCAAGGAAATACTTAATATTCAAAGTAATATTATTGAATTGTTTTCAGAAAAATAAAGTTATATCTGTAATAAAATATAAAAGAAATAAAGTAATCCTGTCCCTTTATGAAGCATGCATTAAATCCTAGGTGTTTTCTATTACTATCCACTCTTCTATTTCTGGTATAAAGGGTATATGATAGCTATTATTAGATATTATTGATGGCCTATTTTTATAAGATAAAATAAACCGGGCGGCGACCGGTAATAGGAAGGAGTAAAATATGTGGGTAACTGCGATGGTCAACATTTTAATTTTTTTTTACTTTTATTATAAGCTATAGAACTGATTGTAAGTGGTGCTTCAGTCGAATACAGTAAAGCGCGTTAGTAAAAATTATGATAACAAGAAATCCTACTATAAGCAAGGTAAAGATTGTACATACTAATGTGAGTAAGCTTGAGAACACTTTAGGAGATAATTAACATGGATACATTAACAATATTTAGAAGATGAGACTGAAATTTCATCCAACATTGGACTATATATCAACGACTCTATAAAATCCATATTATATCAAATACAAGTATGTTATATTTATTTTCGTAGATCGTCCAAATAATCTAAAAATAATATTAAAAAAAATACATTTCTTAGTTGACTGCCTTGTAGGTCTAGTGGTCATAAACGACTTTTGTAATAAGCGAAGGTTTCTGGATTCGCAAGAAACTCTCAGTAGCAGACCATAGTCAGGAAGTCATCGGTGTTTCACCCCAGTGCTTCGGAAAGCACGTTACGCATTTAGTGCCCGTTCTCTCTCCGGTCATGTTGAATTGCCGTCCCATCGGAATCGGACTATGAGAGTGAAGGAATAGAGAGTGCACCTATATTTACGCACAGTAATCCTATTCGACTAAGATGGCAAATCCCCGTGATGGCTAGTTTCTATTTAACCGGCCACCTTAATCGAAATTTTTTTTTGAGGAATAATGTATTTCTTAAATGCATAACTTTTCCCATTTCCATTCTGTACATAAGTGCTATGTACATAACATAAAAAATACTTTTATTCATTAGTGTTTTTTTTAATGTTATTGTGTTTTTCTTCGTATTATTACGGTTTAAGAGTAATAAATTGACAGTAAAGCTCAATTTCTTCCTCTTCGCGTTTATGGTGTGCAAAATAAATATGAACAAATTAAACTTCTTCATTTAGTATTTTTACGTGACAAAGCACTGTCAACCACGAACAAAGCGTTAATAATTTAACATTTAGATTGCATTTAGCAGAAGAACGTTTGAATTCACTACAACTGTTTTCTTCATTTTGGTTTGGATGTACATATAAATTATATTTTGGAATCAGATATGCAGTTTAGTTGATTTTTTTGTAAAAGTGTATAGGAAACAATAACGCCACGCCATGTGGTAGTTGCGTAAGAACCCATCATCCCGTTTCGTCTCGTCTAGAACTTATATGATATATGTTCGGTTTACGTTAAAAAATACAGATTCGATACACCTAACATTAATTATTGAGCTTATCTGCATTTGTTTACAGACGATGTGATTTTTTTTATAATTTCAGCATACAGTTCACCTGATGGTAAGTGGTTGCTGTGGCCATAGACATCTACATCTATCAAAAAAATGCAAATGCATTGTCGCATCTGCATTTTGATTAGACCCGTGACGATTAAGATGGAATAACCCGTTTCCAGTAAAATTGGTCTTTTTATCATGCAAGATAAAGAAGTTCTCATACAAAAATTATAAATATATATGTATATATTACATATGTATATATTCATTATACATGTATAGACGGACAAAGAGAGTTAAAATTTATGTCTTCAAATATCGGGCCAATATGCTTTACAAATTGAAAGTCCGTAATAAATTGTCGTATTTACTATTGAATAAGGTGGTAAAGGTAAACAAGGTAAACAGATATTATGGGCCATAGATACATCTATTTTTTTATCATTTTTTTATCGAAATTGTAAAATAAAAATCCGATCCGATTAAGAATCGAAGTATATTTTCACTATTGCCCCTGTGGACAATGATAGAACGCCGCGTTACAAGTGAAAAAGATTTTTATTTATTACGATATACGTATAATTTTGCACTCCTCATCATTATAGCATTCACGCAGTCGGAGCTATTAAATAATCTATAGTTTTCTAACATACAAGTCACGGGGCTGCTACTTAACCGACGTATATTTGATACAAGACACGCAAGTAGGCACATAGCACCTTCAACGTAGAATCCGTAGATGATGCGGACGTAGCCTGTGACTTGAAAACGAATATAAGATAATTAATTACTTCAATACTTTAAGCGCAAACTCTACACGTTATAAGATTCACAATAACTTATGTCTGTCGATTACGTATTTATGTTACAGGCAGTGCATATAATTTGATAATTGTATAGAATACTTTTTATAGAATAAGGATGCAGAAAAACGAGCACACAGGTAAGTAGATGCTATGGCCCGTAGACATCTACATCCAATCAGGACATCCATCTGACAGGAAAACTGAAATAGGACATACGCAGCAACATTTTCCTGGCAACAGTACGAAATAAATAAAAAATGCCATTTCGCCTGCCAAGCATGGCAACTATACGAAATATTTAATATAAGGCTGTCTTTGGGACCTAAGTTAAGCATTGAATTTTTTTGTAGGCTGTATTGAATGAATGAACGAATTGAGAAAAATGTAAAACTAACTTGTTTAACATCACGGTCAAATAGCTAAAACTAAAATAATCCTTGTACTAACGCCATCAGTATTATCATTATTAATGTAAGCTATTTTTTTCGAAATTGTAAAAAAAATTCCGAAACGCCCACATAACATCAAACTAATTCCAATCCTATAAAAACATACAAACGTCTTATCAAACTAATTCCGAATTATATAAGAAATGCTGACTGATGCTGGTCTCGTGTCAATAAAAGAGATACTTAAATTAATAGATGTTTGCTGGCTATTCACACTGCCGGTGAAAACACTCTTGTTGCAGCTACAAAAGACCAACCTGTGACCAACTTGATGACCAACCTGCCGTCATTTTACTCTACAGTACAGATCTGAGGCACTCGCTTATAGCTCAGCAACAAAAGTATCGGAAAAACACACTCCCTTTTCGCTGTGCGCCAACCATAAATTTAGTCATTGGCCATTGGCAGTAGGACAAGTGCCTAAAGCACTACTGACAAGTCAACTACCACTAACTGCAATGTTTCCAATTTGCAATTTAAAATTGTCTTAAAATGTCGTGCAAGAATATCTATTCGACGAATTATATTTATTTCTTGTTATCAACTTAAAGTCACTAGATTTAAGAGATGCAGAAAGTCGATAGATTCAATTGGCTCAGGGCCATCATGGACATGACATCATGGTAATTTCTCATGTACCTACATGTTGATTTCACAAAACATAGTAAGAAAACCTGCATGGCTTGCAAAATTAAATATAGTTTTAAGAACACATTATTGTTATACTGTAAAGTATTAAATTAGGAATACTTTACTACACTTACTACTTTACTATACTTTTTTTCTCTTTTTTTCACACGACTGAGATATATACTTACCTAAAACTATATGTTTTATCACAACTTTTAACTCCACCAATTACCAATTAGTCATAAGACTTGACGCCTGCATTACTCCGTCGGATTATTTGTAGTCTTTTCTTTTACTAACTATCATCTATCATTATCATCCTGACATCATCGACTTCCTGCATGTCCAGGTCAGGCCTAACTCTATTAAATCAGATCATTAAATCTGATATTGAAACAATTTAGTGGCTTCTTTTTTAGAAATATTTGCATGAATCATTAAAACCTATATGAATTTTTTTTTAGTAAAAAATTCGTGGTTGGTTTTTTTCTTTTCAATAGACATTATTTTGACAGTTAGGAAAGAGAACGCACGAGTTCGGAAAAGGTAAAGAAAAAGCTTATTAATAGCTTATAAATAAGCCCCGACGGTTCGACAAAAAATGAGATTGACTTCATTATGACGACCAGACGCCAACTGTTCAGTGATGTCTCAGTGATCGCAAGGGTGAAAACTGGCAGCGATCACCGAATGGTTAGAGGCACACTGAACCTAAACGTTAAGTTGGAGAGGTCTCGTCTAATGAAGTCAACGCTCCGTCCCCCCTCGTGCTCTAATCCAGAATCCCGAAACCTTTCAGCTCGATTTACGTAACCGCTTCCAGTGCCTAGAAGATTGCAATGCAGTGGACGATATGAACGACAAGCTCGTGGAAACTGTCCATGCGGTCGGAGCTAAGTTCTGTAAGACCCGCCGCAGAAGAACACAAAAACTCTCCGATCACACTCTTAATCTCATGGCTGTTAGACGGGAGATGAGGCTGCAATCGTCAACAGATTTGACAGCATACAGGCAACTGAACAGACAGATCTCCAAATGCATACGGCGAGACTTACGCAACTTTAATACTTCTCGTATTAAAGAAGCGATCGAGCGGAACCAGGGCTCCAAAGTCTTTGCCAGAGATCTGTCTGCCAGAAAGAGCCAACTGTCAAGGCTGAAGACTGAGTGTGGCAACATCGTTTCCGGGACACCAGAGATTTTGAGTGAGATTGAGAGGTTCTATGGGCAGCTGTACACATCATCGTTGGAGCCACACGCAAGTGTGAGTAACGATCCAAGAGCAAGTCTTATCCGACACTATTCCGATGATATCCCGGACGTCAGTCTAAGCGAGATTAGAATGGCTCTCCAGCACCTTAAAAACGGCAGGGCCCCAGGCGAGGATGGAATTACAGCGGAGCTTCTGAAAGCGGGTGGAACACCGGTACTTGAAGTCCTTCAGAAGCTCTTCAATTCCGTCCTCCATGGTGGCACTACTCCAGAGGCGTGGAGCAGAAGTGCGGTGGTCTTGTTCTTTAAGAAAGGCGACAACGCTCTCTTAAAGAACTACAGACCGATTTCCCTTCTGAGCCGCGTCTACGTGCTGTTTTCGAGAGTCATTACGAATCGTCTCGCACGCAGACTTGACGACTTCCAGCCTCCCGAACAAGCCGGTTTCCGAAAAGGCTTCAGTACCATAGACCACATACATACCCTGCGGCAGATTGTACAGAAGACTGAAGAGTACAATCTGCCACTTTGCCTGGCGTATGTGGACTATGAGAAAGCCTTTGATTCCGTCGAAATTTGGGCGGTGCTACAGTCCCTTCAGCGGTGCCAAGTTGACTGTCGGTATATCGAAGTGCTGAAGTGTTTGTACAGTAGGGCTACGATGGCTATCCGAGTACAGAACCAGAGCTCGAAACCTATCCAACTGCAGAGAGGTGTAAGACAGGGTGACGTTATATCCCCGAAACTCTTCACCGCTGCATTGGAAGACGTTTTCAAGCTACTGGACTGGAAAGGATACGGTATTGACATCAATGGCGAGTACATCACTCACCTTCGATTTGCCGACGATATAGTCCTTATGGCAGAATCGCTGGAGGACTTAAGCACTATGCTCAATGACCTCAATAGTGCCTCCCAACGGATAGGTCTTAAGATGAACATGGACAAAACAAAGATCATGTTCAATGTCCATGTCACACCTATGCCGGTAGTTGTTGGGAGCACTATGCTCGAAGTTGTTGACGAATACGTTTACCTGGGACAAATAGTCCGACTAGGTAAGTCCAACTTCGACCGAGAGGTCAATCGACGGATTCAACTCGGCTGGGCAGCGTTCGGGAAATTACGGCATATCTTTTCGTCAGGTATACCTCAATCTCTAAAAACTAGATTGTACAACCAGTGCGTGTTGCCAGTGATGACTTACGGATCTGAGACGTGGTCCTTCACTGCTGGCCGTATGAGGACGCTCAAGGTCGCTCAGCGAGCTATGGAGAGGGCTATGCTCGGAGTTTCTCTGCGTGATAGACTCAGAAATGAGGATATCCGCAGTAAAACCAGAGTGACCGACATAGCCCAACGGATTAGTAAGCTGAAGTGGCAATGGGCCGGCCATATAGCTCGAAGAACCGATAACCGATGGGGAAGAAAGGTTCTCGAGTGGCAGCCTCGTACCGGTAGGCGTAGTGTAGGGCGACCCCCCACTAGATGGAGTGACGACCTGGTAAGACATGCAGGAAGTCGATGGATGCAGGTGGCTCAGGACCGTGCTTTGTGGCATTACTTGGGGGAGGCCTATGTTCAGCAGTGGACTTGTGAAGGGCTGTAATGATGATGATGAAAGAAAAAGCTCGAGTATATTTTTTTTAGTAAAAACTGCGTGGTTGGTTTTTTTCGTTTTAATAGACATTATTTTGACAGTTGGGAAAGATAACGCACGAGTTCGGAAAAGGTAAAGAAAAAGCTCGAGCATGTAATAGCCCTCATCCAAAACGCTATACGTCCCTGCAATACGACACTTTTTGAGCAACTGTATTAAAAAATTGTCTGTCTATCTGTCTGTCTCTCGGGTGGCTAAACTGATTACAATTCAGATTTGCAAATATATAGAGAGAGATGCCAGGAGTAATCTAAGCTATATTTCAAAAGTTTGAGGTTTTTTTTTAAATAAATGGTCTTTGACTATTTTTAATCTATATACGCAACATCAAAGACAGGCGTAACCAGATAGGTTTCCCTGACGTAGGAACTAGTTATAAGTGATCAGGGTGCCGTAAAAGTATTCATCACTCCCTTTCATCCCGCGCACGTCATAAAAGGAGAGTATGGGAAATGTCAAAAAGGTTTTATGCATTACACGATAGATAATGTTATAACCATCTCGTTTACAACGGGCGTAAAATATTCACACCGGCGACCGCAAACAGCGACAGTATTGCGAAATTTCTTTTCATTATTCAACATCCTTTGCCATCGGCAATTCGCCTGTCAAGCGCGACGAATAAGGCGAGAATCTAAAACGATAGATCTCTATATTCATTAATGGACCTTTACGAACTTATAAAGAATAAGAAGAGGAAGAATTACAAAAGATATATATTTTACTAGCATTTATTACAATATGATATTAGTATAATATAATTTAGTAAGATTTATTTACGGCTAAAACTATTTATTGTAAATGTGCCTGGTTGCTATTGGCTTAAAAGAGTTTATGAATTCAGTTCACTTATTGAAAATGCTAAAGAACCTTTTAAGTTATTTGAAGAAAGAAAAAAACACTTTATTTGATACAAATCATTGATATACAAATGTAGAGTTTATAATACGTGAATTCAACGTTAACTTTGTGTTCCTAATGTAGTCAACAAATTTAGCAAGCTAAAATAGATGCAGGTTGGTTAAACTTGGGTATCGTCGATTTATCTGAACTATTTATAAATTGTATAAAAGCGGTGACACCTAGAATTAGCCATGAAATAACTGATTACACCTAAATATAGCCTACCGCTATCGGCTACAGCTAGTTGTAAATTTAACTCTGCTATACATTTTTCTTTTGCCAATAAAAAAAGAAAATTTGCTGTTATTGAATTGTTTTGATTATAACATTACGGAAACCCAGCATTGAAAGTGTTTAAGCATTTAGACTGTTGGCATGGCTTTCTTCTGTTGTAGAATATGATAATGAAAGGAACTTGCGAAAAATTTATATCTGTGTAAAGTCCGTATTTTAAATAGTTCCGAATTTTCACTGCAATTCGAATTCCCTGAAATATAAATGTAATATTAAACACATTTTTTACAACGTATCACTTCGTTGATCTAATAGATGAGATTTTATGCGATATGCTCAAGGGATGGACACTTTTAATTGTTGTACGGATTTTGAGATTTACAGCGCTTTATCAATCTTTATTATATTTAAATAACACAGATCTTTACTATTTTTGTATTATTTGACGTATTTTTATTACAAACACTCGATTCATACATTATAATTGTATCAAAATGTGTGTAGAATATCCGACAAAAGCTCCCATTACCTTTAATGCTTTCTAAATCCGATTTCTCTCTTATGGTTTTCTTTTGGGCACAATATTTTCTCTTCATTTTTTCGGTGCGTTATTCTATCTCTACTACAATACATGTGCTTACATAACATAACATAACATAAACACTCACGCCTGTCACCCAGAGGGGTAGGCAGAGACTACGGACTTCCATTTGGCACGATCCTGACATACCTCTTTCGCCTTCTTTACATCCATATATCTACGCATACATGCTCGTCGGTTAAGGGTACTTCTAACGTGGCCCCTTTTCAAAATATCGCCAATTTGGTCGATAAACTTTTTCTAGGGCGTCCCTTCCCGACTCGGCCGTTCACATCTGCCATATAAATTTGCTTTGTCACTCTTTCCTCATTCATTCTTTCTACATGACCAAACCACCGAAGCATTCCTTTCTTAATCCTGGTCACAACATTATCTTGTATACCACATTTATCTCTTATCACGCAATTTCTCACCCTGTCATTCAGATTCAACCCTAGCATACTCCTTAAAGACCGCATTTCTACAGCATTTATTCTACTTTCGTGCTTCTTCTGCCACACCCAGCTTTCACTACCATACATTAAAGTAGGGACTAACACAGCATTATGAATTACCATACGTGCCTTTTTTGACACATTCTGGTTCTTCATAATAGAGTGTAGTGCCCCATTCACTCTATTCCCTGCTTACATTCCACTGTAAAATAGGCAATTATGATTTTTTTACTTTAATTAATGAATAATCTTTAGTTTTATTTTAAATACCATTTTAGTGATAAAAAATTTAAATACTTAGGTAGATATGTGTTGGAACAGCCAAAATTGCGTAGACTAAAGCTGAAATTCTACCCAAAATCGTGTGAGGTACAGATGCGCCAAAACCTAAACGTTTTTTTATAAATATCACTAAGAAAATAATTTACATTGTACAATTATAAAATTCTAAATTATTTCCTTAAAACATAGTCTCAGGACGGGAGCTCTACTATTTTAAAATTCTTGAATAGTAATTGTACTAGCACTTTTTGATCCTTATTTGCTCGTGGTGTGCACTGCTCGTTAATGAATGAGGTTCTAACGACCATATGTCAGTAAGCCTAAACTTTTTAGCGTGCATGGGCACGGTAAAAAGTTTACGGTATGGGCCTTTGGAGGCACGCACCGTTGCGCGCCCCTACTCACCTTTTTCCCATTTCCTCTCAGCGCTTAATGCTCTCCTGGGCATAAATACTGAGAGCGATCTGTTTACGGATGAATGAATGGTAATAGCGTCGAAATGTCTGAAGTTTCATTATAATATTATGTTCATTCTTATTAGTTTTATCGTTAAATTAAAGTAAAAATAAATATGTTTATTTATACTATTAAATATTATAAATAAATAAAAATTGCCTTTTTAGTAATATGCCATCAGACATTTAAAGAAAAGACATTTGTTATTCATTATCTTGTGCAGTGTAGTGTCTTAATTCACTACCCCATATCAACCGTATGGTGTCGTAAAAGTGAACAGAGTAAATAAAAATAATAAAAAAGGTTTATTCTAAAACACGATCTTACAAGTACATATACAACCGAGACTTCTCCTTTTGACCGCGAAATACGCCCGTATCAGAAGTAAGACCCTCTTCTATATCATAAAATTTACTAGAGCAAGAACCGCTTATCCCCTCAACAGTGTCTTTCTGTCTTTCTAAATGGCGTCATTTCTAATATGTCGTAACCGCAATGCCTTGCATTTACTGCCCGGGAGAAATAATTTACTTATTTTTTTTTCTGAATTTAAATGTATAATATTACGGTTTATACAATAAAATATAATAAACATATTTTTCTCATCCAAATTTATAAATATATTATTATAACATTAGTGCTAAAAGCAAAGTATAATAGTTATTAAAGTATTTTAATTAAAAAACAAAATGGTGGAAAATGGCGAGATTAAATCGCCGCAATGGATGATAATCAAAAATCAAATCAAAAATGATTTCAGTAAACAGCCTAACATTTTACCTAAACGGTGCCGTTCTACTAGTTGCTTAAATGATATTCAAACGTAGCGTTTGAAAGGTCCGGCTGGGATAACCCTTGGGCTACCCAAGCCGCACCCTAACCTACTGTCGCTGATATTACAATATAATTGCAATGTTGTATTAGACGCAGCGGCTGAATATCATTCAGTGTGCCTAGTGCGAGTTCCACAAAATTATTCGAATGACTTCACCATTGCGTTAACCGAGTTAACGTTGTCGGTATCGACAAGCGAAGACCAGCGAGTGTGAGTTACAATCGAAGCTAACCTTACGATTCGCGTTTGCTCACCGTGAATGGCGTTTATTCCTTCTCTTATGTTGGTAGCATGTTCGTTTCGTGACATATACTAACCAAATTCAGATTTACATTTTCATTTAGTGGTCTTAATTTTAGCATCTGTCTATCAAATTTGTGGTTATTATATCTTTATTACCTATTTGTTTATGTTTCGTAATTTGATCAAGAGTTCGACACTCGACAGTTTGTGTTAGTATAATGGGATTGTGAATTAGATATTTAATTGTTAACTTGGGCGAGTAACTCGTCCGTGATTGTTAATAATATAACGTTTAAATTAAAAGCAAAAACATAAACATGTGTTCGTTCTAATATGCTTTTATCGTAAAATTTTTGGAGCAGTTAATGGAATTTAAGTTATTTAGTGTAAAGTGAATTTTGATAGGTGTGTTTTGTAACTAAATAACGCGACTAGAATTTATTGGATTTTCGGCATGAATGCCACGGCAAAGTATCGTCTAATGCAAGCGATCAAATGGACTGCATAAAAACATTAGAAAGAATTGATTTAATT
Organism: Parnassius apollo; assembly: GCA_907164705.1. NCBI lineage: Eukaryota > Metazoa > Arthropoda > Insecta > Lepidoptera > Papilionidae > Parnassius > Parnassius apollo. The sequence goes on from CAJQZP010001352.1 coordinate 1,828,223, forward strand.
ATTGAATAGAGATGATAGACCTTAGATTAATCAAACGCTATTTACACAAAACTTGAACACTTTAGTGGAAAATGCTATATCCATTCTTAAATTGCCTGTCGTCGGGCGTTATAATAGCAGTCATCTATAATTGTTAATTATTTATGCTTTAGCGGCTGCAAACATCCTCCAAACAAAAAAAAACGTCCTGCAATAATTATACATCGTTCACATAAAACGAAATAAAATTAACTCAACAATTATTCTCACTCTTCCATCTCACTGTAAAAATCTATGAGAAAACTTTTTCGATAGCGACGGCGTAAAGTTTACATAAGTTACGTCTCGAATGATCAAAATTGTCGCTCGCGCTCGCAAAATACTTCAAACAACCAATCACTAGCGTTAACGTTCTCACTGTCGAATGTGAGTCAATCCATCGAACATGGTCGATATCGACTACGTAGTAAACTCGCACTCAGGAATTTTCTTTCAAATTATTGTCACTAGTTGGCACTTTTTTAATCCATACAAATCATAGTTAACTTTATCGCTATCGAACGCGTAAATAAACTCGCAATAGGCACACAGGCCTCTAATTACATAAAAAGTTTCAGCTGTTAATTGAACGGCTAATTAAACTAGTTGGCTGCTACAGCTTATACTATTTTTCATTAAACTTTGGAAAACACCATCAAATTTATTGTTTGCCGACAACATATTGACAGTTTGGAGAGTTTCAGCGCTAGGTGGCCGAAAGTGGAACTAAATTGAAATGAACAGGCTAGACAAGTAATGAAACGTCATCGATCCAAGTTATTTGCCTAGCTTTTTCATTGAATGGTTGAGTATCTTTCAGGCCGGTAGATGAACGGCGCTGTTTAGTAAAGAGGCTAGGCTGTTGATTGAACGGCTAATTAAGCTAGGTTGGCTGCGAGAGATATTTTACACATAGCCGGGATAGATGTTTTGACTGTTGAGTGGTTATACTACAGATAAAGCTGAGCTTAAACAACATAATTAAAAATGGATATTAAATTTAATGTAACACACTTTATGTGTGTAGTGTAAATCTATTTTATGTCTGTTGGGTGAAAGTTTTCATACGTTTCCCCTCTGCACAGCCCTAAAACATATATAATTTACGAAATGTCAATAAATCTGTCGTGCCTGTCATGGTTAACGCTCGCTGTAAATATAACAGAACGGGAGTAACCCGGGTTAAATCCCCGCCGGCACCAATGAAATTGTTAATTGCAATTTTAAGTGCTGATTTGCCACGTATTTGGCGGTGAAGGAAACATCCTGAGGAAACCTGTGAAGTTCGCCAAGACGCATTGGGGCAGCGCGGTGGACACTTCCTTGCCCTAAAACCCTCTCAGAAATGAGGGTAGGCCTGTGCCCAGCAGTGGGACGTATACAATGTGTCCGGTTACCGGTATCGGAGCTTTTAATGCTATAAAATATAATCAATTTCATCGACAAATCATGTCTCAAATCTCATTTACACCTAGCTGTATTTAAATGGCAGCCATTTAAATTTTTCAGTGTCACCACCTCGACCCCGCGCATTAAAATTACAATAGTCACCGATGTAGAAGTCCTACATTCTTAAAAGATGTCTCATTGGATAGATAAAGATACTTGTAATAAAATAAAAGCAAACTTTTAACTGCAAAATTGTATTTAGATTCTAAAAAGACTTAGAAAACAAAAAAAATTTAAAAAAGTCGGTTATTTTTTCACATTTTCGACTTTAATGAAAAAAGTGAGTTATTTACCTAATGATTTTTTACATTTATCAGATAGATCAGAACATATCCTAACCAAAAACATAAAAATCTTAATGGTAAATTAAATAGTTTAAGAATTGTACTTTAACTTTACTTTACAATAAATCTGCATATAAATAAAATGAATTAGTTGAAAATTGACGTGTTTTGAAATACATGATTTATATCAATATCCTTTGAGCTCGTATTAATTGTATGAAATGGGTTTTCTTACGGCACCACCCCATGTCATTATACAATAAATCAATATAGATTGTGCCAACGCAATATAGATCTGATCAAGTAACTTTTTTATTTGCAACGTGTCTTCCACATTAATTTACGTAATCTTCCAGCAACCAATTCGACATTAGACAGCTATGAAATTCTCTGGTCTACTAAGACCCCAAGGTACTTTGTGGAATTTAGTCTAGTTAAAGTGGAGCAGTTGCAATTTGTGCACAATTTCTGCCCTTGCAATTTTTATGAAACTAGTTGGAACGTTGTACCCAGCCTGGTGCACTGTTAGGTTTTAAATTCATCGGAAAGGAGTGTACTTCTTCCATATCTGTACCATTGAGAGCAAAAGATGGTATCTGAGAACTTGTACAAATCGTGTGCATAAATTGTCTATTTTTTGGCTGGAAAATCACATCGTCCAAGGTTCTACCCACACAACTAAAGTAGATATTAGCTTGATCGACGGAATCTCAGGCGTAAGGCCAAATTTGCAGTAAAGTAGATGGCCAAAAATTGTATGAACCTGTGCCCCAGACTGTACAGAGATGAAATCTATGTTATTTGAAAGTAAAGATCTTCTACATAGAGAATTAGAAAAGTCCATTTAGCTACGCAGTAGCAGACAAGATTTATGAAGATTTAAAAAAGTTGATTTTGGCGGTCGTTTTTTATCATTATCACACAATGTAGATATTAAAAGTTCCAATTCATAAGTGTTATTTAGGTTAATGTATATGCATGATGATTAGGATGTATCCTAACTGGTTTAGCTAAAAAAAAACAAGGACAGCAGTTTTTTCAGTCTTTGAAATTATTATTTTTAACTTGTTTCTCTAACATAACTATTATTGATCGAAGTATATTGGACAGAAAATAATTAAACTTACGTATTACACTATTTATAATTAGTGAATCACTCGCATGGGGCTACGGAACTTATTAAATAAAAGTAAAATACTATAATACACAAATACGAAGGAAAGCATACATATATCATATAACGAAAACGGCGCGTGAATCGGTAAACGTGAATCAGATCAAGTCTGACATTGACACTTCGACTGTTTTGATGCTTGACGGACGGATTCAGTGTTGCAAGTACTAAAGTAAAATAACCCTATCCTATAATGTAACGCTACATGTTTAAGCTGTTGTTGTATTAAACAAATAAACAAAGCTATCTTTTATCCTATCCTTTAGTATATTTTGATTATTTTGATGTATTAATTCATTAATTTAAGGCTTGTTTTTATACATAACATATCATAAAGAAAGTATTTTTATAAGTTTAGCTATTGTTTTTTCTCTACTCTGATCTCTTTGAGTATAATGGCCACATTAAGGTGTTATAGAGTGACTTCAAAGAGCAGAAATCACTTTAAATACTTTTAAACTTGATTATTTTTAAACAGCTGTTATGAAATGTTAATAGTTATTCAAAATTCGTTTTTTATTTTATTTAAATTAAAAGCAATAGTCTTATTTTTGTACAGCTTGGGGCACATTTTGGCCATTTGTATTATGCATTCAAGAAAGTTTCCTATATAATATGTTATTTTAGCAACATTTTTGCAAAGGTTCTTCACCACCAAGGAATCACCCACCTAGACATCCAGAATCTTCTATTCATATTTTGATTTCAAGTTTCTAACAGTTTTTTGCAATAATTTCGCTATTTTCGGTAGGAAATTTCAAGAATCTCATCGTTGGGATTTTGACGGAGCTTTTGCTGTAGGTTATTCCAGTGCCTGATACAACGTAGCACAACTGGAGTCACACAAGGCCTAATTACATGTTTACATTTATTCCTCTTTTTATTTTTCCTGAAAATAATTCAGTTAATACATTACGGCTCCGTGGCGCAGTGGTTTAACAACGAGTGGCTACGTTGGGGGCCGCGGTTTCGAATCCCGCACGGAACAAGTATTTGTATGGCCTACAAATAACTGTTCCGGGTCTGGGTGTGTTGTGCAATTTATATTTGTAAACTGCCTCAACGATACAGGAGAAAATTCTAGTGTGTAACGTTTTAAAAAATACATTTAAAACGTTACCCACTAGAATTTATTACATAAAAGCAATTCATTATGTTTTTATTTTTTAATGGATTAAAACTTTGTCAAAATCCATAACTAAATTAGTTTTGTTACATACGCATTGCGATTTATCACTAATTATGTGTAGCAATACCATAGTATGATCGGTCATTTTCGTATTCAAAACTGCAACCTGAGCCACTTTATCGCGCGTAAACTTGAGCATTATGTGATTCAAAGAACTATCTTCCCTAGTAGGAAAACAATATTCCATCATTACACTATGAGTACCTAGCATATCCAGATATTAAAACTGGACATTTTTACGTGGTGGAGCTACGCTGCAGCTATATCATAGTTGTAGCACGAATGGGTCGGCTCGACCGGAACAGGACCACGTTCTCACTTACGTAAAAGTATAGCATAGTAGCGTAATACACTGTGTTCCGTATAATGAGTGTAGAGACCCGGAGACCCTTCTAACTGAAATCGACGCATTCTACCTTAGTCCTCAGGGGTGAGAACGCATTTGCATTTCGATTCTTAATTGAGGATAAATGTCTATGGGCCGCAGCATCCACTTACCATCAGGTGGACTGTATGCTCGTTTGTCCCCCGATGCTATGAAAAAGCGGATGAGTAGGAGCATCTTCCTGAAAACAACCCTATACAATAAAAATCTTCTGTTGCCAACCCGGTTATCAACCCGCCTGCTAAACTTGGCAACTGTGGCAAATATCACTCCTCTGTAGCAATCTATGTTCAGCAGTGAATTTTTGAAATGCTATAATAAATGAATATATTATCATACCTCAGATTTCAAAATGTCTTCAAAAATGGCGAAACTAAATCCAAAAACCTATGAAGAATATGGGTAAATTGTTCAAGATATGCATGTCATGGGCATTTTTAAGGACCCAGATAAATCAGTGTAATATTATAAAAGCTTAAAAAAGTAACATTAGTTAACATAGGTCTGTGGCCGTGGAAAGAAAAGGGGAGATCTCCCGCCGGGCAAGGTGTTCTGCCTGGGGAGCGGTCAGCACTCCGTGTGGATAGTTCGGAGATATTCTATATATACTGTTTATGATTCGGAATTTTGATAGCCTGATTTAGGCTTCGGTGTGTTTCGCTTGCGGCGCGACGGCAGCGCCGCCACATCACCCCCCTACGCAGACCGGAGGTCGATAGTGCAGCCTCGTCACCGTCGAATGTGCAAGTGCCAGGAGATTGCCTTGTAGTCTGCGGTGAGTGGAGAAGAAGGCAAGTAATCTGCGAGAGTGCCGCAGAGGCGAGCAGTAAGGCTCAGAGCCGTGCACAACACTGTAGTGCAGAGAGTAGCTTGAAGGAACAGGAAGCATTATTATTCCAGTGCTGCGATGAACCTTGTGAAGCTAGATGGCTTGCAGGATATGAAGACTGCAGACGATGTCTGCTCGGGAGCGAATGGGTGGGGTATTCTATGACGATGATGATGCTTGAAGTTTCCGAAGGTTGCTGGTTGCGTGTTCAGATCACGTCAGGTGGTCACCACCGTGCCTGTGGAAGGAAAAGGGAAGATCCCCACCGGGCAAGGTGTTCTGCTCGGGGAGCGGCCAACACTCCATGTGATAGTTCGGAGAAGTTCTATATATATACTGTTTATGATTCGGAATTTTGATAACGTGATTTAGGCTTCGGTGTGTTTCCCGAGATGCGCCCCTGTTGCTGAGATGGGACAATATTATATTTGTGTCATTTTTCGTATAAGCCATAAGCTTGTAGGGTCTACGGTAAAGTATCTAAGAGAATTTTATCCGTTACTGGCTATCGCCGCTGGTGAAAAGAGTTATAAAGCAAAGAAACGCAGCCAGCGTTCTTGGCGCTAGTATAAATACGATCATTTAATTAGCTTTTTATCGTAATACCTAAATATTGTATATTATTATGTTTATATTTTATTATTCAAACAATCTTAAATAAAGCAGTCATGACGTAAACAGAAAACAGAAAAGTTCCAGATAGGTTCCAAAATAAACCTGGGTTCGATTTGGCTCCGTTTCCCACTGTTGCCTCTCATCTTCTATACGTTCTTCTATTGCCTCACGCCATTTTGATGATAGCGGTGTTATCTGTAAAAGTCAATAAGATTCAATTATTTAAGTAACAAACGAGTACACATACTGTAGTACATACAACGAGTATATACAATATCAGGATACCAATCATACAAAACGTATTATTTAATAAATCACATGTTATTAATGATAACAACATTTAAAAGAATATCTTCAATAACTTTTTATAATCAGTAGCTACTATTAAGATCTAAAACGAATTGAAATCTAAATTCCCTTTAAAAATATATAGTACAAGTAAATTATACATCATAAAAGGAAATTCGTTGTAATTTTCTGTTCGGATATATTATAAATTAAAATCTTCTTATTATTTTCTCCACATCAGTAATCAAAACTTCATAAAAATAAAAATATTCCAGTAAAAATATTTTTTTTGCAAACTGTTAACTCTCAAATATGATAAAATTATTTAGTTTTCGGAAAGCTAAGCGGGTAATGAGACAATATATGATCTTAGCCGCTAAGGAAAATGAAGACTATATCCGGTTTTAACATTGTATCTTTAACAATTATTCTACGTTCATGAATATAATTTTCTGTTATATTATCTAACTAAATTCCTGCTGAATAAAGGTTATAATTTAAAAAAAACGAACATGGAAATCGTATTGGAGTAAATAATGTATATTGAACATTATTTATTGTAGGTATATATGAAATACATAGTTTAATATTGTCCCGTATCATTCAACATTCTATATATCACACCGTTAGGTTGTCGCACAGGGTGGACTACGTCACTACACTATTGAATTATGTTATTTATAATGGAATGAAAGATCAACACGTTTGTTCAACTCGAGTGTTTATTTAATACTGCTTACTTTCTAATACATCGAATATCACCTACAAGTACATAGGTTACTTCACCTTTGGGGGCAAAAAAAAGAGAAATAAAAAATACGTGTGGCACTCGGTAACTGCCGCGGTAAAGCTATATTGCATAGCATTTTTTATCAACTTATGCAATTATAATTATTTATTTATTTTATTTATGCAGTTAAGTCTTTGATATTAAATCAAGTTACACTTTTTGAGCGAGGTGACCGATAAGAAAACAATTTTTTTTTCTCTTATTGAATAAATGAGAAGTTAATATTGTTTAAAATATATAATACATGTAGGTTATTCAGGAATTTTTATCATTGAGTTAGCAGCTAGTGTATACGCATACGTCTAGTCGCACGCAAACAAACACCGTGCCGAAGTCTGCCGAGTGCCGAAGTCTGCCGAACTGAAACGACGTTAGACGATGCACGGCTTTCAACGCCACACCTCCGTGCCCGTCGGAGTGGGGAGCGTGAGGTTTTTTTTCGTTACGGAATTTCTGGATTCGGTCCCCACGCTCAAGGCCCGCGATAGAAGCTATGCAATAGCTTAAAAAAGAATATTCTTAACTACTAAATTGCTTGGTCCTATTCTTATGAACAATGTCAATTTTACCATTTATATCAATTTTCACATTTACTCCTAAATCTTCTACAACTTTATAAGGTCCATCAACAACACAATCTAATTTACCAGCACATTTATTTTTAAGTAGAACAAGATCATTCTTATTATAAAATACAGGATTACATGATTCATCATATTTATCTTTCTTTTTTCCTTACAAGTTATCAAATTATTTCTAGCATCTCTTAAGGCTACCTGCAATTTATATTTTAAATCTAAACAATAATTATCAGGATTATAAAGTGGTTCAACGTCACGATTCAAATTATTTGGCAAACGACATTGTCTACCAAAAACAAGTTCAAAAGGAGTGTACTTAGTTTGAGTGTTCACACAATTATTATAACTAAAACACCAAAATGGAACCCAATGGGACCATGAAAAATTCGAATTAGTACAATAAGTTCTTTGAAACGCACCTAAATGTTTATGAGCTACCTCAAGAGAACCAATTGATTGGTGGTGGTATGCAGTTGACGATAGCTTATCGATTTCTAATAACTTACATACCTGTTCTATAACCCGAGACATGAATTCTGTCCCCCTATCTGTAGCTATACATTTCGAAATACCTAATCTTAAAATAAAGTTACTTACAAAATCTTCTGCAACTGTAACAGCTTCTTTATTAGGCAATGGATACGCCTTTATATATTTTGTTAACTCGCATTGGAGAGTTAAAATATAACAATTTCCATTCTCATCCTTATCCAATGGTCCAACTAAATCGAGGAAAACTTTCTCGAACGTAGTCCACGCAGTGGAGATTAAAGTCATAGGTTGTTTGGTATATTTACCTTGTTTCATTTTCTGACATAATGCGCATTTACTTATATATTTACGGATATCCGAATCTAGTCCTGGCCAGTGGGCCTGGGTATTTTCTCCTAATATTATTCGTCATTCTAGTTATTCCAGCATGTCCACTAGTGGATAATAAATGATAGTCATTTAAAATAAATTGTTTCTCGTTTTCATCATAAATTCTCTCTATTCCTTTCAATACACATATTCTGGGCCAGGACCATTCACTCAACGATTTAACTTCACTACATATTCCTTTTATAAACTCAGTATTCTTTCCATCTTTTACTATGCATAATTCTTTTACTTTTATTTTTTTGAAAAACCCTTTAAGTTTAATTGCAAATTCGGATCGCGAGAAATGCTACTTAAAACCTAAATTAACACACAATAACATTTTATTTGGTACATACATAAAACATTCTTCTTCTATCACTTTATTATTTCCTTTCTTAAATTTTCTTATTACTTCCCTGTCAGTCAACCACAACTCTACGGAATCAAATGGCTGTCTTAATAGTTCCACGACGCGTGGTTGATCAGGCCACTCATCAAGGTACTTATTAAACGCAGTCTGTTCTACCGTACTATTCTGCTCCATCTTTTTCTTTTGTTGTCTCGTTACAACTGCCAAAATCTCCTCATTCATACATTTCAGTTCACTTGATGTTATACACACTCTGGATAATGCATCTACGATAACATTATCCTTACCTTTCACATACACAATCTTAAAATCGTACTCTTCAAGAATTAAACGATATTTAATTAACCTACTAGATGGATCCTTCATTCCAAATAAATAAATCAAAGGTTTGTGGTCGCTCATGATAGTAAAAGTTCTGCCAAATAGATAGGGTCTAAAATATTTAACTGCCCACACTATTGCTGTTAATCCTTTTTCTATTACAGGATAGTTCTTTTCAGCTTTATTTAATGGTCTACTAGCATAAGCTATAGGTTTTCTATTTTTATTACACAGCACAGCTCCTACAGCCAAGTCTGAAGCGTCTGTTTGCGATACAAATACATTAGATTCACCAAAGTCTGGGTATTCTAATATTAGTGGAGAAATTAAAGCGTTTTTTAAGAAATTAAATGCATTTTGGCAATCTGAATTCTTTAAAGGCATTGTTATGGTAGCAAATTAAGGTACAAATTTTCTATAGTAATTGCAAAAAGCAACAAAGCGTCTTACTTCATCGGCATTCTGAGGAACTGGAAACTTACCTAAAAATTTAGTTTTTTCTGGGTCAAGTTCTATACCACCAGCGGTTACTACATGACCAAGATATAAAATTTTCTTCTTTAGAAATTGACACTTAGCGGGATTTAGTTTTAAATTTACCTTCCTCAATCTTTCAAAAACGACTATCAAATTTTGGTTATGAGTGGCTAAAGATCTTCCAAACGTAATAAGGTCATCTAAATAAATGAAACACTTCTCAAACGCTAGTCCTGACATTGCTATTGACATGAGCCTACTGAAAGCACTACAGGAAGTTTTAAGACCCATCGGTAAACGTTTTAATTGGTAATGTCCTGTAGTACAAGTAGTTGAAAAAGCTGTGTATTTTCTACTTTCAGGTGCTAATTTTACTTGGTAGTATCCTTGTTGTAAATCTAGATGAGTTAAGTAAATTGAACCAGATAGTGTGTCTAAGATGTCTGTTATGTTGGGTAATGGGAATTTATCGTCTACAATGTTTTCATTTAATTTACGGAAATCGATTACTAGACGCCATTTCTTTGAGCTTTCAGACTTTTTTAGGTACTAATAGTATATGACTTGACCATTCGCTAGAAGATTCCTCGATAATGTCGTCATCGAGCATCTTTGTTATTTGCTTATTTACTTCGGTTTTTAATGCATGTGGTAATCTATATTGTTTTGTATATATTGGATTAGTTTTATTTTTTAACGTAATGGTATGTTCGCAAATATTAGTAGTTTCTATTTTGTCACCTGGTAAGAAGAAAATATCAGAATATTTAGAACAAATGGTTTCAATAGATTCTTTCTCTTCATTGTTTAAATCGTTAAGTTCTAATAAAGGTAACAAAGATTTAGCCCTATTGGAGCTACTTTTACATTGACCAAATTTAAAAATGTTATACTCTCTCAAAGGTTCCACATCTAAAGTAAAATTGTTTAATCTTATTTCCTCATCTCTAGTATTTAAAATCTTAATTGGAACTCGTTTATTTTTCGGTTTAACAATAGTTCCTGCCAAAAATACATCCTTTTCTATCTCTCTCGCGCACACAAAACAATCCTTTTCCACTTATTCAAATACACATAATGTATAGACTCACTTCTAGGTGCGAGTACTAACGAGTTGCTATAATCAGGTTTATCGAAAATCTGTAAAATACAATGCTTACCATCAATTTGCAGAGTCAGAAAACTATTTTCTAAATCTATTTTAGCCTTATCTAGTCATAAAATCTAATCCTAATATTCCATCAACGGCTATAGGTAAACTCTTGAAACTATAAAACTTGCTCGTAAATTTATCACTGTAAATGTCTAAAATAACATAACTCGAAGCTTCGATTTTTCCTCCGATTCCATTTATTATTAAATTATTGTAAAATATTTCACTCGACTTAGGAATTTGTTCTTCCTTAATTACCGAAATAGATGCACCGGTATCTACCAGTAGTATAATCTTCCTATTCTTAACATAAAAATTTACGAATTTAGTGTTACCTCTACAAGCAAAAACTAAGTTATTAAGTCCGAAAAAACTGGTTACTCTGTCTCTCTCTCTCTCTCATCAGCTGGGTATTGTACGTTATCAGCAGTTCGTACTGGCCTATCATTTTGCAACGCTAATATTCTATTGTTAAAATTACCTTTCTTGTTGTTGTATCCCCTTCTGTTATTGTAGAACATGTTTTGTCCTCTACCTCGCGGCGTATAATGGAATCTATTACCTTGATATCTATTAAAATTGTTATTATTATTTTGGAAGTTAGTACCTCTGTTGTTGTGATTGTTGTGGTAATTTGTCTGGAACCCTCGACCTCTGGTTTGAAATCTAAAAGAACGATTATTGTATCTACCTCGACCTCTAGGAAAAGATGAAATTTTCATTACCTCTGCCTGAATAGATGACGATGGAGTGGATTCATCCTTGGCCGCTTGAATGGCTTCTTTTAGCGATGTGTAATTTCTAGCAGCTATAATCGTACTTAACTTTTCATTTTTAAGTCCATCCGTAAATTTTTTAATCACCATTTTTTTCATTAATTGGTTTCAAAACTGTACTTTTAGTGACGTCACCGTCAGCCTGTGAAATATTCAAATCGGTTAATAGTTTTTCAAGTTGAGATCCGTATTGTTCAATAGTCCTATAGCCTTGATTCAGAGACTGTATTTGATTATGTATTGCAGTGAAAGATTTTTTGTCAATAACTTATTACGAAAATCTTGAATCATCAAGTCTACTGAAGTATAAGAATTGGATACGCGCACTTAGCATTTTTTGATAGCCTGCCCTTGAGAACAAATTTAATTAAAAGTTGCTGGCCTTCACTACTAAGCATGTCTGCATACATTTCTACCGCATCAATCAATCGTTTCGTAGTATCTTCCCTATCATCTAAAAGAGGTACCAAGCTACAAGCAGTTTTCAAATCAAAATCCATTTTTCTGATTTCATCTCTAAGCTGGGTGAAACACACAATTTCGCTATTTCTTCAAATAAAGAACAAATTTTGTCATATGTTTAAGTAATTAAAGATATTTCCGACTTACCCTTAATGTAGAAAATATATCTTTACTATTATTTAAATATATCCCGGCTTCGTTCAACTTACTTAATGCAATAGAACCTTTATACCTACTTTGTCCTTTTTTTAATCTAATATTTCCTTATTTCTGACAATTGCTCATAATCTTTTATTATTTTTTCAGCCATAATACCATTAATTTCATATAGAAACTAAAGTTAACTTGCACTCGGTTCATATTTCATTCAATTGATTTTAATTTTATTCTAAAACGAAGCACAGTCATACAGTGTACCGATTACAAATGCTGAATTGCATCTCGACCGATCGCAGCGGTCGGAATTCTTAGAATTAACACATAACAACAACTATTTTAAATGTTATAGAGAAACAAAATTAAACATGCTACCTAAATTTAACATAATTTTCGTAAAGAAGTTTATAAAATTACCAATGTCACTATAATTGTACTACACTAAACGGAAATGCACTTTTTAGGAACACCACGGTTTCACCCTGCTTGTCTGCTCACGCGCAGAGTCCAAAAACAGGCGTCTTCATGTGGATATACGGTGTAGAGGCACTAGGAGAAGTCAAGGATCGCTCACTTATGTCCAGGGTTCAGTACAGGGGTAGGCCGGTTGCGTAGATATACGGCGTATAGGCACTCGGAGAACGTAAGGCAACACAAATTTATACATCTTACACACAACAATACAACAACACCTGGTAAGTAACTTTAGGTGGTTATTACTACTTACACTGTTTTAGCGCAACAATAGGCATATTGTAATCGGACGGAAAGATAAACTTCGTCAAAATTTCATCTTGAATGCTTGGAAATTCGGTTAAAAAGAGAAAGACCCGCTGAGCTTCTGGTTGTCCGATTATGGAAAGGGGATAAAGAAAATTAATCAAGTAAGTCCTACACACGCTCTCTGGATCACATGAGCTATTGGCTGATAAGTTTAGTTTTAACAAAATTAGGGTTATTATTAAGCCAACGCTTTTAGAAACTGTATTTTGGGCCACAAGGTTTTATTTTTAATCATTGTCATTACAGCTCTTCACAAGTCATAGGCCTCTCACAGGGAATGCCACAAAACATGGTCCGTCCATCGACTTCCTGCATGTCTTACTCGGTCGTCACTCTATCTAGTGGGGGGTAGCCTTGCACTTCGCCTACCGGGACGAGGCAGCCACTCGAGAACCTTTTTTCCTAATCGGTTGTCAGTTCTTCGAGCTATATGGCCGACCCATTGCCACTTCAGCTTACTTATCTGTTGTACTATGTCGGTCACTCTGGGTCTACTGTGGATATCGTCATTTCTAAGTTTATCACGCAGAGAGATATTTTTGGTTTTACCTGACCTTAATTAACGAATCTCTATCGTGTCACCTGGACCCGTTCTAACTGTAGACAGTCATACATTTGTTGGTATCCTCAACAGTTTACGATGCTGCAATCATTAACGTGAACTTTAAATAATTTGAAATTAATTTGGTAAAAGTAAGACATTCAATAATCCAATCAGCTGGTGTAAAGACGCCTTTTTATAGTGAGATTTGAGGCAAATTCTGAATTGTTTTTTTCATTAAGTAAGCCCGAATAATCGTTTGTTATACTCAAATTAATTGTCTATTTAGTCTGAAATATGTTTTTTTATAAAGAGCCATTATATTAAAAATCATACTATATCGCTTATTAAGCAATGACAATATTATCCATCAACTAAAATAAAACTTATTAAAACGAAAGTTACAATTTTTATATTTATTTTTTCAATCACTGTGCGTTTTTAAGATAATCTCTAAATGAGAATTACTTGTAACAGAAACAACAAATTAAACTCTTTAAACTTGTATTCCATTGTTTCAAATTTTAAAATATTTTGAGCGATTCCTTTTTCTCAAAGATAAAAGAAAAAATGCGTTCTTTATTATTTAAATGTAAAATTTCCTGTCCTCTACGTTTTTTGATGCAACTTTTGCGACGTGTCTTTTCCGGTTTTTTACGCATGTGCTTTGTCCCGCATTTGATGTATTCCGGTCGTTGGTGTTATCACTACTTTTTATACAGAACAAAAATTAAAAACACTAATTTTACTATTTTATCACGGTTAAGAATAAACAATAAAATCTCCCAAAATTCCGAGTAGTACTCATGACAACGAAAAACCTTAACCAAAAATAACCAGCGACCGTGGCCACCAGCAGCGTGGCAACCTTCAGCTATTAATTAATAATTTTGATCCAATCTACGCAAGATGAGCTTACTATACCTTCAAAATTATTTGTTTTAGAATTATTTGTACGAATTACAAGGTGTCAAGAAGCTAGTAGAACCCTAATACACTCTCTATTGAAATAACGGTTCTTGATTTCAATATCCCCACGAATTATCTTGAGGACGGTTGTCTTTTCTTCCATTCTTTAACTATCGTTTTTTGACTGACCTGAAATCCAAATTCGAATTAAATGCAATCCAAACCCTCAATTCGCTTATATATAGCGAAATTTACAAGAGCTCTCGAGTATACGCTCATACGTGACAGAGCCATTCTGCAGCTATATTATTGTTGTAATACAATTGGGTCAGCTAAACCGGAAAAGGACCACCCTCTTACAAAATACCAGCGTTAATTACCAGCTCTATGTTCCTGTATTTCGCATAGGGAGTGTAGAGAACCGGAGAGCCATTTTACTGGAAACGAGGTATTCGTTTTATTCCTCAGGTTCCTCACGCAGTTACAACGCATGTGCATTTTGATTCCTATTCGAGGATAGACATAGATATCTATTGGTCACAGCATCCACTTACCATCAGGTGAACTGTGTGCTCGTTTGCCACTCTTATTCTATAAAAAATAACTACCTGCTTCATCACATTGGAATACCGCCAATAAACACGTGCATAAACAACGAACAAGTAGCTCTACTAACATCCAGTAAATGGCTTTTGGCAATCCACCTGGCTCAAATAAAATTACGACTTATATTCGTTCTTATTTTTTTTAGGTTGTATTTTTACAACCCTGTTATTTTCTTTGTTATTGAGAAATTAAGGTTCTAGAATGAATTGAGCAAATACTACTTTTATAATTTTTCTGGAATAAAGATAAAAAATAATTTAGGCTTGCCTAGGTCAATCTTCGGGCAAAGCGCGACAGCAATAGATCGCTTAAAACCTATTCTTGAAACGAAACTATGAAAAATATTACTTACAAACGCAGCAGAATTTCCATATAAGTAGCATATTTAAAAATTTTGCCATAAATATATATTTATATACTAATTAAATGTTTATGCTATGTACCAAAAATCACAATTCATCATTAATATTTTGGTAAATTTAAAACAAAAATTCTATATTAGCCGCTTTAAAAAATAAGAATTTAATTTAATAAAAAATTAATCAAACTTGTGTCTGAAGTCGAGACTTTGTTCAACAAACTGGACTGTGTGTGACTAAATCTAATTCAGTTCAATCCCCAGAAGACACAAGTTTGCGCGTTTGACGCTAAAAAGAACCACTTCGTCGTTTCTCTTCACTTTTAAGGCACTCCCCTTGTGGTCTCAGCCAGTATCGGAATCCTTCGCGTCGACATATCGACTGACGTGCAGTTTCGTGGTAACTTGAAGAGAACGCCAAATTAGCCTCTAAAAATCTTGGCGTGCTCAGCAGAGCGGGACAGTATTTCATGCTGGCACACCGCCTGCAACTTTACAGGGCGCAGGTTCGGCCACACATGGATTACTGTTCCATCTCTATGCCGGGGCTCCCCTGTACCAGCTTCTTCCATTTGATCGCATCTAGCGCAGAGTAGTTCGAATCGTTGGCGACCAAGGCCAAGCTCTTTCCGATTGGCTTGACTCACTGGCACTGCGAAGAGATGTTGCATCTCTTTGCGTATTTTATCGCATCTACCACGGGGAGTGCTCTCAGGAATTGTTCGGACTAATTCCAGCCGCACAATTTCACGATCACGTACGCGACAAATTTTGCGATACCATCCATACCATCTGGGTGACTGACGGTCCACCACTGTGCGATTTAAAAGAAGTTTTCCTCCTCGCACAACTTCCTTGTGGAATCGACTACCACCAGACATTTTTCCGAACCAATACGACTTAGGGACCTTCAATGAAAGAGCCTAGTCATTTTTAAAAGACCGGCAACGCATCTGCAATTCCGCTGGTGTTCCAGTTGTTCATGGGAGGTGGTAATCTCTTACCATCGGGTTAACCGTATGCTCTTTTTCCCCTCTCCTATCAAAAAAATTGTCTGTCGTCATGTAAGGAAGCATCACACCACGTATTCTCCTCTCTCTCTCTCTCTCTCTCTCTCTCTCTCTCTCTCTCTTAGGCCTCATTCTATCTGTCGTATCTGTGTATACTATATGTCGGAAAAAAATGTCATGCTTGTAATAAATCTTCCATGATACTGAATAGAGACATTCAGTAGAACTTTTTATGGGCTAATGGACAAACTATAGCTAATTTTAAACTAGTATGCAACATTATTTATTTATATTATACCTAATTATTCATTAATGACTTAACTTGTATGAAAATGTATACAAAAATAATTTGCATAGTCCGATTTGCTTATAACTTAAAAACTAGAACAATTAATTGGAAATAACATTCAGTTGTTATTAGTTACGCTTATGACATTATTGACAATGAAATCCCAAACTATACAGACTAGAGCTTACTCAATTATCTGATATTGTTCTGTCTTTCACACAATATAATGTTGTGTAATGCGTACTTTTATATATAGAGGTCAGTGTATGTAATTTAATCAATGTAGTCGTAACGTTGACAAGTTTGTTGTTATTTTAGAATTGAGTTTAGATCCTTATTTAATTTTGTGCTCTCTGCCTAGCACGCCCGGTGACCACTTACTACCGAACACTGAATATGTACTTTGTTTTTAATGTATCTCTTTTCTTAACCAGATTGTGCCTCCAATAATCTTGATATCGTCTGTGCGTCTTTTTGCTTATCCGTCTCTTTTTTGCCATTAGTGGTTGCCATTCTATTATGATTTTCATCCATTTTATCCTGCCATCTCTTGTCATATGTCTTGTACATCGCCATTTCAACCATCTATTTTTCTTTATTATGTCTTCCGCCTTTGTTGCAAATCTATTTTCCGCTCTTTTAGCGTCACGCCTAACGTACTTCAATCAATTCCCCTTTGACATGATCTCAGTTTTAGAAGATGTTTTTGATGCAACGTCCAATTTTGACATTCGTAAGTAAGACATGGCAAGATACATGAGTTAAACACTTTCTTTTTGGCTGTAATAGAAAAAGCAAAGTACTTACTTTTGAATATCTCTTTTAGAGACCCGCATTTTTAACCGTAACAATTTAAATTTTGTTATTCTACATTATAATAAAGCTACTATTCTGTGACACTCTATTACTGGGTTTAGTCGACGAAATTCGATAATAATCCATGTAAGTCGATTGTTATCGACTATGTACGAGTATGGCAGGCAACAATGACTGACACTGTTACCGTATCAACTTTAACTACTATGTACTACTAAATAAGTAGTTACAAAAGATGGTGCGGCGTTAGTAGATTATTCAATTGTCTGCCTTGTATTGTAAATAAAACATCGATTGAGGGAACATTCATATTAACGAACTTTGGAATGAATAGATGGGTAGATAAGTAAGGAGTTTCTAACTAAGTAAGACTAAAACACAAAAATAAGAATTAAGTAGAAAGTTAAAATTAATCAAATTATGTTTTTCATAACATATCTTTTTCATAATATATATAACTATCAGTCAAATTTACACGCACACGTGCACATCATTCATTGCACAGACGCACACTCGCATGCATTACATAGCAGCGGATTGTAGCGTGCGTACAGTTAGTAATTGTCGATTGTTATTCGAATGATCATAGTGAGGAACTACTAAATCGACAATCGAATGCGCAAAAGCACAATTTTTGATCCAGTGGATTATTTTTGCAACAATCGGCCATCGCTAATCGGGAGTATCCTTTTCGGTAATACTTTCCCCATGGCTTCACATTCTTCGAATTGAGACTCGCAAGGTAAGGAGTAATAATTAAGTACATAAAGCGATAGAGAGGTTAGTGGACGTTCCCAAAAAATTAGCTTTATTTTATAAAACTGAAGTGACAAAGGAACATAACAAAGTCCACCTGACGGTAAGTTGCTACTGTAGTCTATTGTGTACAGTAAGCAGGTGGATTTAGAGGCTATGGAGGAATGCGCGCCTATTATTCTAGTGCAACTTACCTATGAAGGAAAAGTGGGAGGAGTTGTCCTATTTCGTGGAGGGGCTGCTAACCAGCGCTGACGAGGCCGAATATGGGCAAATGCGTTCCTGTGACTCTGCTAATATGCGTGGAAGGCGAAACCCCAAAGGGTTTTAATCAGTGCGTGTTCGAAAAAACTAGTCATTCCCACCATGAGTGCGTAAGTGTTTCCCCATGTAAAAAGACAGAAAATAAATATTATCAAATAGTAGTTCTAGGTAAACATATTCGTTAACAATTTCGAGTATTATGCTACCAACAACTATCGGCATAGGTGAGATAGATGTGACATATCGTACCGTGGATGTCATAAAAGGCGACGGAGTAAAATTGCGATTGTACATGATTTATTGGGGGAATAAAGCGTTGGTGCACTCCTCCATCCTGGGATGGGTGACGTGAGAATTGTTGGTTCCATGTTCACCATCTAGTACAATCAAAAGGCAGCTACCTTCAAGTGAGTAAACTATTCGTACACTTCACCACAACCTGTACGTCTTAATGATACTAATGTACAAACTATGAAAGCAAAAGGTCGTGGACTCGGATCCGTCATCTCGTCCTCTATAAGTGAGAACGCCTCCTCCTGTACCTCTATAAACTAGAAACTCGGGTTAGTGAGAAACTTTCATAGCGGAAAAAGAGATCCGGTCCCCTGAACTGTCAATTATCCAGGTTATCTGGTTCTATACTCGTTACGTAATGATAAATAGATTTAGTTAAGCAAAAAGGTGCCATGTTCTTAGTACGCTCAACAACTTTGGAGTATTGACATGTGAAGTTTAAGTCAATTAAAATGACCTTCTTTTTTGATTTTGCTTTTTAACAGAGGTAAAAAGTGAGATATTTCTATATTCGACAGGTATGTTTTTTATATTCGACAGGTATGTTTTTAATGTATGTTCACACATTTCAATAAATTTATAGAAATAGATCTCTCCATACCTTAAACTTGTGGTACTCCTTGGAATAAGTCCGACTTTTTATCCTATACTGATATAAGTTTCAATAAAGTTTAAATAAATAACATAAGATTACCACTTACACCTTTCACTCAAACTTGACGCACATACACGTACGTGTGTTTGCCCGTACCCCGTACAATGATTACCATTGATTTTTGATCCAGTTCATATCATACTTCGAGGCAGCTCGAGTGGCTGTGTGCACCCTCGCTTATAACATGTCCAAAATTAATCCAAAATTAAATTAAAAACAACGTAAACATATACATAGGTTAATATAACAAGGTTTATTTTTGTTTTAATTTAACTTATTTGTAATCATAATCCATTTACCATTGCAACATAATTATTTATAGCGGAGTGAATGTTATTCCCTTAATAAAACGGAGTTAAACAACACGCTCTAAATGTAAACTAAAACGAATGAACACTATTGTTTATCGAATACATTAAATAGCAAAGTTTACGTGATTGCATTCAACGTCCTGTTTGTACTTCTCGAATAAATTATAGTGAATTTGGTTTGCGGGTTTATTGTGTAACCCTTGCAACGCAGACGATAGTCACGTTTTACTCGTATGTACTGGTTTATAAATATATTTGCATTTAAGTATGAATGGAATACGTTACACATTTATAAATCCCCCAAATTTTCGTATCCACAAAATTATCTTACCAATTTACATTATTTCTATTTAAGAGTAATCTTCCGGAAAAAGGTAAGTCTCTCTCGGTATAATGTCCCACAGATAATAAAATTTTCATGTAGACCGGCCAGTGTCGACACAGTCTAGTCATCAGTGCTCATCAGCTTTCATCAGCTGGCATTCACAATCAGCAGGATTATCGTTGCTAAATATCTACGCAATCACAAGAGCACTCTCGGTTCCCTCACTAATACGACAACATTGGAGAGAGAGAGATCACGTGCTTTTCAGGGCACGTGGGTGATACTTCGGCAACTTCCTGTCTCCGGATTGCTGTAGAGTTCACTTCTGGAAATGGATATTTTTAATGGGAGTAGTATTTTTACATTGTTACCTACTACTACTAATGGGCGAGGCATATAGCTCGAAGAAACGATCACAGATGTAAGATTTTGTAGTAAGGTTCTCGGTTAGAAGCGTCGTGCCGATAGACGAAGTGTAGGGAGGCCCCACACTAGATGGAGTGAAGATCTAGCTTATAAATTATCCCTATAAAACTATATGAATGCACATGATTAGTATTTCAATTAATGAATGCTAAATTTAATGAGCACTATATTATAAATCGCTATGTACACATAGACGAAGTTTATGTTCCTATTTAGGTACATACAGGAAATCGATGGATGCAGGTGGCTCAAGACAGTGCTTCGTGGCATTCTTTGGGGGAGGCCTATGTTCAGCAGTGGACTTGTGAAGAGGAGTAACGATGATGATGATGATTATGGAACGTCTTTTACCTTAGATTACCATGAACCATAGTAATGGTCAATTACTATCAAATGGGCCGTGTATCATATGAACATTATAAAATAACAGATTTGTGGTCAATATTCCCTAATAAGTGTGGTACCGTCGATCGATGCCATTGATCGACGTCGATCGATGTCGATCGATTAGTAATAGCTTTAGATAGATATTGGTCAATAAAACGTTGTTCAATCATCGATCGTTATCGCCATTAATGGCTGCGGTTGTAGTCTCATCATCAGTATATTTCAAAATGCGGTCCGTGGAGTGGGGCGGGTTCTCGAATAATCAAGCAGCTCGATTGACGTCGACCAATCCATTCTTCCATCGATCGTTGTCATCGATCGATCGGTGTGGTAGAAAATATTGGTCGACATCGACTATCAATTCTTCCATAGATTGACATCGATTGACGATCGATCGATTGATAAGAAATCTGTCACTTTAAATACTTCTTTATAAAATATAAAATCTCGAAGAAAGAGCAAGAAGAGAAAAGATGGTTTCAAATCAGTATTCAGTTAACCATCGCTATCATAAGCTTACAAAGGAAAGTGTTAGTTTTCATTCAAATTACAGTAGCACGATCTCATTAAGTATGTTTTTTATAGGAGAGGAGGCAAATGAGCATATGGCTCACCTGATGGTAAGTGATTAGCGCCGTACATAAACAGCTGCAACACCAGGGGTCTTTTAAAAAGGAATGGGCTGTTTTCTTAAAGGTCTCTAAGTCGTATCGGTCCTGAAAAATCTCTGGTGGTAGTTGGATTTAGAGAAAAATCTCTAGTGATAGTTGATTCCACAAGGAAGTTGTGAGAGGAAGAAAACTTCTTTTGAATCTCTTAGTGGTGGACCGCCAGTCATCCAGATGGTATGGATGGTATCGCGAGTTTTGTCGCGATGTGCGATAGTGAAGCTGTGCGGCTGGAATTAGTCGTAGAACAATTCCTCGGCACACTCTCCGTGGTAGATGCGATAAAATATCATGCAACATCTCTTCGCAGCGCCAGTAAGTCAAGCCGATCGAAAAGAGCTCGCTCGCCGACGATTCGAACTGCTCTGCGCTGGATGCGATCAAATGAAAGGAGCTGGCACTGGGGAGCCCCGACCCAGAGATGGGAACAGTATTTAATGTGCGGCCGAACCTGCGCCTTTTAAAGTTGCAGGCAGCCAACCAGCATGAAATACCGTCCTGCTCTGCTGAGCACGCCGAGCTTTTTAGAGGGCAATTTGGCCTTCTCTTCCAAGTGACCACGAAATTGCACGTCACTCGATATGTCAGCGCGAAGGATTCCGATACTGGCTCAGACCACAAAGGGAGTGCCTTGAAACTGAAGAGATACGACGAAGTGGTTCTAGCGACAAACGTGCCAACTTGTGTCTTCTGGGGATTAAACTAGTAGATTTAGTCGCCCCGTCAGAGATTTTGTTCAACAAACCTTCTCGACTTCAGACACATGTTTGTCCCGCTATTTGGCAACGTTTTCCCGAGAAAATTTGGCACGGACAGTGTATAAAGCATCACCAGTGCTGTCGCCTGCATAGCAATAAATGCTACCAATTTGTAACATGTCATTATATGCAGAAGAAACAGCGTTGGTGATAGCACGCAGCTTTGTGGAACACTAGCATCAATGGACTTGTAATGGGATCATGCAGCGTCTACTACGACCTTGATGCTCCGATCAGCAAGAAAACCGGTGATCCAACTACACAATTTCTTGGGAAGCCCATAGGAAGGAAGCTTCGTAAGAAGCGTTTTGTGCCGAACCTAATCGAAGGCCTTCGCTATATACAAAATAACGGCCATTGTGTCCCCCTTCGACTCTACTGCCTTCGACCATTTATGAGTTAGCCTAGAAGAGCTGCTAGTGCCTTCGACCATTTATGAGTTAGCCTAGAAGATCACCAGCCGAGCGACCGCGACGGAAACCATACTGGCGGTCACTAATCAGCTGGTGATTCTCAAGGTACCGCATGAGCTGGCTGTTAATAATAGATTCCATTATTTTAGAGAACAAGGAGGTGATGGCGATAGGCCTATAGTTGGACGGATCAGAGCGGTTACCTTTTTTATGGATCGGGTGCATGAAAGCTGTCTTCCATGATTTCAGGACTACGCCTAGGGAGTAGGAGTACCAGAAAAGATGTCTTAAGACCGGTGCCAACTCCGGAGCACACGTCTTCAGTACAATAGGAGGGACGCCATGAGGCCCACTCGACTTGTTGATATCCAGGAAGAGGAGTGCTCTGCGCACCGAGTGTTGGGTAAACAGCACATCCTGCATGTAGCACTCATACTGCGGGATGGTCGGCGGTGTGTTCCCCTCGTCTTCAAGAGTCGAGTTGGATGCAAAGAGAGAGCCCAGTAGATCGGCTTTATCCTTTGCGGCATGGGCCAGTAAGTCACCCTCCATGTGCAGAGATGGAAGAGATGGACCGCAGATATTGCCTTGGATAGCTTCGGCGAGAGGCGTATTTCCAAAGGAAGATGAACAAGTTTTTTGCCAATTCTGCCGATGTGCTCTGACTTTGCCTTGATAATGACACTTTTGAAAAACTTGGAAGCAGAATTATACTTCTTTTTAAGAACGCTGGTATTTACATCCCGAGACGTCGATGCGCGATCCCAGGTCTGTTAACATTCCTGATTATTATGTAATGCAATTTCGCAGCAGCAAACAAACCAAGGCTGGATACTGCCTCCGATAGGTACCACAGATGATGGAATAAAAAGTTACATTCCCTGTAGCACCACGTCAGCGACAGAATCAGCAACAACGCTGGGATCATGCGGCGAGAAGCAAACCCACCTCCAAGGCTATGATGTAAAAAAAGATCGCATCCCGTCCCAATCTGCTGACCTATAATGCCAAACACGGCGGCAACCTGCCAGTACGCAACCGCAATGGGAGCTTGAGTGGCACCGTACTTCGAATCAGACAATGGTCCGAGGAGCCAAGAAGGGCATCAACGGAGTCAGCAAAAGGTCCAACAGGGAAGGTACATGATCTTCCACATCTGGGATCCGCGTAGTCAAGGTAACCAGTTGTGTCAGACCATACGACAAAGCAAAGTCCTAAACAGATCTACCCGCATGATCGGTTAAACGAAAACCAAGCCATTCAGTATGGCGGGCGTTAAAATCACCAAGTATCACGATCTCTGCAGCCATCTGGACGTGGTCGATCAGTCGGTCTGTGTCGGCAGTACCACTATGGGACCTATAATATAGGCACTCGTAGACGCGGGGATGGTCGTCGCTGTCTACGCGTAACATAAGATGGACAGCTCCGTACCTTCAAGGCTGTCGAGGCGTCGAAAACAGATGTCCTCTGACGTACACGCAAAAAGTACTTGTAAATAAGTTCCTCGGATAAACATGATTCGGATTCCATGAAATAAAACATAAGTAATAAGAATTAAAAATAAGATAGTTAGATGTTAAAGATAAATAAAAAAGAAAACTTAGTTTGAAATTATCGAAACTTAATATTTTGCCAAAAGAGAATTATTTATTTATTTAGCCTTTTAACGGAGTGTGTGAAAGCAGCGCAGTGTAGTACGGCCGTTCTCTAAATGGAGTACTCACACTTTAGGCAATTTTCGTTTATTTATTTTATGAAGTCTAAGTTCTCACTTGTAATTCATCATCACTTGACTGTTATCACCATTATGACGGCAAAAATTATGACGAAAGCTTATAAAACGTTTCTTAAAGAATTAAAGCAGATTTCGTAAATTAAGGTATACACTTTAGATATTTTTTACTTTTAAACATAAAAAGCGGCAGTCGCCTTAGGTATAAACATAAAGGGTTCGCATTCGCCATTCAACAACTGTCATGAATGTCTCACCGATATTTTAAGGTTAGCTAAAATGGTTAACAAAAATATTGTTTTTGTAATAGAGTTATGGTTATTCTTATGTTTATAAGACAAGAACGCCTTACGAAATAAATGGTCCCCAGTTATATGTTTCCGTAACACGCCTGATATATTCAAACGTCGTTCATGACAGCATATGGCATTTCTTTATTAGCTTTAGATAAACTGATATGCTACATATCAAGGAGAAAAAGATTGAACATTATGCTGTAGGTAAAAATACGTGTGTGGTAGCTATTTTTGCTACGGTTAACATATCAAAGTAAAAAAGTAAAGTTACAGCATATAAAAGACCCACTGCTGGGCACAGGTCTCCCCTCATTTCTGAGAGGGTTTTTAGGATAAGGAAGTGTCCGTCGTGCTGCTCCATTGCGTGTTGGCGGACTTCAGATGTATTTGAAATAATTCTTTTCTTATTTCTCAGGTATGCAGATTTCCCAAAAAAGTCTAACTTCATCGCCAAGCACGTGGTAAATCAGCACTTAAAATTCCAACTAACAATGCAATTGGTGCTGGTGGGAATCGAACCAGGGTTGCTCGCGAACTGTAAATTTACAGCGTGCGTTAACGATCTGAGCTACCGTGGCTCTAGTTAACAGAATACACGTACAAATTTGGAATTTTGAATGAACATATTGAAGCATTATAATTTATGAATTATCCCTTTGAAACTATATGAATGCACATTATTAGTATTTAAATTAATGATACTGATACTATCAGATTTTTTAGTGGGTCTTTTATATGCTGTAACTTTACTTTTTTACTTTAATATGTTAACCGTAGCAAAAATAGCTACCACACACGTATTTTACCTACAGAATAATGTTCAATCTTTTTCTCCTTGATGTATAGCATAGCAGTTTATCTAAAGCTAATAAAGAAATGCCATATGCTGTCATGAACGACGTTTGAATATATCAGGCGTGTTACGAAAACATATAACTGGGGACCATTTATTTCGTAAGGCGTTCTTGTCTTATACACATAAGAAAAACCATAACTCAATTACAAAAACAATATTTTTGTTAACCATTTTAGCTAACCTTAAAATATCGGTGAGACATTCATGACAGTTGTTGAATGGCGAATGCGAACCCTTTATGTTTATACCTAAGGCGACTGCCGTTTTTTATGTTTACAAGTAAAAAATATGATGAGATGGCTGCAGAGATCGTGATACTTGGTGATTTTAACGCCCACCATACTGAATGGCTTGGTTCTCGTTTATCCGATCATGCGGGTAGATCTGTTTAGGACTTTGCTCTGTCATATGGTCTGACACAACTGGTTACCTTGCCTACGCGGATCCCAGATGTGGAAGATCATGTACCTTCCCTGTTGGACCTTTTGCTGACCTTGCATCAGGACGGACAACAGTCTCCGTTGATGCCCTTCTTGGCTCCTCGGACCATTGTCTGATTCGAAGTACGGTGACACTTAAGCTCCCATTGCGGTTGCGTACTGGCAGGTTGCCGCCGTGTTTGACATTATAGGTCAGCAGATTGGGACGGGATGCGATCTTTTTTTGCATCCTACCCTTGGAGGTGGGTTTCCTTCTCGCCGGATAATCTCAGCGTTGTTGAGGATTCTGTTGCTGATGTGGTGCTACAGGGAATGTAACTTTTTAATCTATCATCTGTGGTACCTATCGGAGGCAGTACCCATCCTAGGTTTGTTTACTGCTGCGAAATTGCATTACATTGCATTGCATTGCAGACCTGGGATCGCGCATCGACGTCTCGGGATGTAAATACCAGCGTTCTTAAAAAGAAGTATAATTCTACTTCCAGGTCCTTCAAAAGTGTCATTATCAAGGCAAAGTCAGAGCACATCGGCAAAATTGGCAAAAAACTTGTTCGTCTTCCTTTGGAAATACGCCTCTCGCCAAAGCTATCCAAGGGAATATCTGCGGGCCATTTCTTCCATCTCTGCACATGGAGGGTGACTTACTGGCCCATGCCGCAAAGGATAAAGCCGATCTACTGGGCTCTCTCTTTGCATCCAACTCGACTCTTGAGGACGAGGGGAACACACCACCGACCATCCCGCAGTGTGAGTGCTACATGCAGGATGTGCTGTTTACCCAACAATCGGTGCGCAGAGCACTCCTCTTCCTGGATATCAACAAGTCGAGTGGGCCTCATGGCGTTCCTCCTATTGTACTGAAGACGTGTGCTCCGGAGTTCATGGCTGTAATGATAATGATGTAAGTACATAGATACTATCAGATTTTTACACATATGGAAGAGCAACGCATAACTATATTATGGTTATAGCTTGATTGGGTCAGCTCAATCGGGGAAGGACAATGCCCTGATAGAATACTAGCGTAATGTAGCAGCTTAATGCTGCTTTGTTTCGTATAGTTAGTGCAGAGAACCGGATACCTTTTCTACTGGAAACGTGGCATTCCATCTATGTCCACAGGGGTGGCAACGCATCTGCATTTCGATTCCTAATCGAAGATAGATGTAGATGTCTATGGGCCATAGCAATATCTACTTACTGTCATGTGGACCATGTGCTTGTTTACAAGAAAATATTTTAAAAGGTTATAATTCTTCCTAATCTACCAAACTACTTCATTGTCTATTTTTCTTGAGAAATAAATAACAATGTAATAGCAATACTATAAAGTTATTCTCAATGTAAAGAGAATTTAAATAACCGAATACAAAACTTCCACTACAAAGCACTGGACTTTTTTATATTTCTCAGAGAGTTATCGAGCTGGAGATATTCCGCCATTCTACTCCGATTCAATTTATTGGGAGATTTAAAATGTCTTCCGGTTTGAAATATTATTAATTCTCAGACATGATAGGTTCTATATGTTTTTTTTTCCTTTTCTATCCTTTGCACGTGGTAAATACATTTAGAACATATTTTCCTGGTTACGGAAGCACTTAATTTATGTAGCATTTATTAGAATATTAGTATTATAATAATAAATATTATATAGCATTAGAATTTATGTAGCTTATTGATTGAAACACTTCTTAAATTTGTAGAATACGGTTATCTCGTGTACTATAAATTGTAAGGCATATATTTAGCTTTTAACTTCATGGCAATTGTAAATATAAAACACTAAGGAGATTACAATAACGGTTCCTGATTTTTAAGTAACATTTATTAGCATTCGCACATTAAAACGTTATTACTTTTTTATTAGTTATTATTATGAATGTTCTAACAAACAAACCACGAAACGTATCGAACAAACTAAGCACTTTTGTTTTATTACCTAAATAAACAATAAAATGACTGCAATAACGTCAACGACCGTCCACAATTTGTTAACGAATTTCTCTAGACATCCAATAGTTCCCATAAAACACAAAAAAAATTGAAGAAGTATGAGGCAAAATATTGCAATTAATATAAACAATATTTAAATGAAAACTACAATCTGCCTATCTAAAATTAAGTACCTAACTACACTAAAAAAGTCAATGAAATTGATAATTATTTATATCCCACACCGCAAACAAATGAAAAAAAGTAAACTCAACCGAGGAAAGTCTTTTTACCTTTAATTAATAGATGTGATCGGGTACAAAATCCGTTTTTTTAGTAAGAAATGCCAAGTAGCAGCCTCCGGTCAGGATTTTAGCAGTTTTTGATCCCTGTGCCTCAAAAAGCACGTAAAGCCGTTGTTTCTTTGGCTTGTCTCTCTAAATTTGTGTCAGATTATCGTCACATCGGATTATAAGAGTGATAGTACAAAAAGTGCACCTGTGCCTGCGCGCACAATCGTGATCCATAATCCTGTCCGGAATCATTACAGTAAAATATTCTTTCTCTGTACTTACGTACGTATTATAGAACAATATTACTCTTAATTGAACACAATATCTCAGTTTTCCGCATAAATCTCCGTTGAGTCAGCCCGCAATTGCCGAATTTCGGCCTCAAGTATATTAACAATGGGGATATTTGAAACTGAAAAAAAAAATCAGCGCTTGAAACACTTAGTTACTGCAATACTTAAAATATAAATACGACGCATTCAAAAGTATAGGAAAATTATACTTGAAACCTTTTAATATAACTTCCGTAGGTATAACCGTGGTAACAAAACCTTTTAATACTTCAGCGCTAACGCCATCTAGTTTCCAATTACAATAACGCTGACCTATACACAATGTCAAATAGGCAACTTTGCGGTTTTCAATAACAGTTTTTCACCTTAAAAAGGGTAGTAAATAAAGGCCGATTTCTGTAAAGTTTTGAAATAATTTTTATCATTCATAATTATCATAATTTCGTTTTACGAATTTCCCCACCAATATGCATTAAAAATTTCTCGTCATACGGTATGGTAATGTCGATCAATAATATCATTGAAATTGCCCGGTCAACATAATATGAGGTTGTCTGGGATGTTAGCTCTGACCCAGTAAATCCTGACGCTATCATTTTCGATCAATTTTCAATTTTCAAGACCGTACTTCGGAGCGAGCTCCTGATTAGATTCCTTATTCCTAAATTGTATCTATGCAAATTTAAGCAGTATCAAACAACCGGAGATGACATGTTATGCTAAGACAGTGTGATTTATCATCTAAGCCTGCATCACCACTTACCACCAGGTGGGATTGTGGTTAAGCACTGGCTTATAAAAAGTAAAAAAAAAGTAATTCACCGTGACGTACACAAGCTCAAAAGATGTTAATGACCCCATGCTTTGGGATGTATCTCCCATAATTGTTAGTCTTAATACCCTGATCTTATATCGCACAAACAAATCCTCAGTTTTCCCAAAAAAAGTAAAAACTAATCAAAACGTATCCAGTGTAGGGCGGCGAACACATCTACGAAAAGCTCGTATAGAGTCTTGAAGATCTTCTCATGGAGCTCTGTACTAGCATGTTTTGCCATACCCCGTTGTCTAGGCATAGATAATTAAGCCATTTATCACACATAATGACCTCTTTTTTGAGTAACACTGAAGTAATTATGGAAGCTGCACACTTCACGATTGTGTTTGGTCTTAAAAAGTCATTCCTCCGCGGCAAGTATAGACTAATGTTATTATTATATATTATTGTTACGAGCTTGAGCTCGCTCGCAACATTATTATCCTTCTATAATATAAATAATTTTAACTTACCATAATGTCTACAATATAAATAAAGGATTCCTCATCATTTCGAGGAACAGGTTTGTGTCATACAAGTAAGTTAGTTTTGCTCCTTTAGTTAAAATGATCACCGATACTGTCACAGCCTGTTAAGTTCTATTGTTGAACATAGGCATCCACCATAGATTGCCTCATAGGTAAGATATTTTCCGTTTCCACGCTTGGTAAGCGAGTTCGTAACCACAGTCTTTTTTATTTTAGACTCTAGGAAGACGCTGCTTCTCACCTGAATTCTTCCCTACGTCGCCTCTTACGCCACCCACGGAAAAATATAGTGTAGTGAATTCTCTTAAACCTCTTATACACGGTATAGTTAAAATTTTAAAATATTAAAATTGAATTAATCTAATTAGGCAAGGGTTTATGTATAATAAATTTTTAAACGTCTGGAAAATATAGCTAGAAATGAAAGCATGAAAATATTATATTACACGTCTAGTTTTCTCGCTTAATGGAAGTGATGAGTTGGCCCGGTGCCATTTTGCTATTATATAGGTATATGTTCAGACGCTTTACTTTTATTTTTTTGACGAAAATCTTACACACAAATTTCATGCCCTTCTATTATAGAATAGAGTGACAAACGAGCACTCAGTCCACCTGATGTTAAGTGGTTCTCTTAATCTTTTCATTTTTTATCAAAAACTTGTACAATATCTATTATCATTATTAAAACAAAACACATAATTATAAATACCTACTCATAGCTCCTCCTACCTAATCCTATTCCTAGCGGTATAGTGTCAAGAACGCGGTACGCGTTTCTTCAATAATTGTTTTTTTTTATGGAATTTTATTTATTTTCTGAACTATATACATTCTAAAACACAGGCTGTACATAACATGATTATAAAAAATGGTTTTTATTATTTGATCATCATTGCAATTCAAGCTTCAATATTATATTTTTTGTCTATTAGAACCTTTCACTTATAATTCCGTAGTTTGTCAGTCCCATGAATACGCGCCGGACCCTAATTGTAGCTTTTTAAAATGGCCACCAATTTGCCACCTGTTTGCCATCGGATGCAAAAATGTTTCTGGCGTTTTTTCTTTAGTAAATTTCTTACATCTTTAGGAAAACGTCATATTCTATCGCGTCGCTCTCAGGCAGCTACAGTCACAATGCACTTCTAAAATATACTCCATTAATAAATAACTTACAAGCAATTTCTTTGTTATAAATTAAAATAAAGATAAAATTAAATTTTGATAAATATTAAATACACGCAATTTATTGCAGTACTACAGTAGTATAGTACTTTTCAATCTCGTTTTCTGATTTCTAGAGAGAGATATGATTTTACATAGAGAGCAGTGTATTGTAGAAATAATGTTGTGTACATATTAGTATTGTGCTAATTACCTTTATTACAATATTGCTCAATTTCTAGAGGATGTAAACATTAGCACTGACACAAGATGAATTAAATGTTCACTGCAAACGAGGACTATTGTCTTAAAGGACGACTCATTAAACTAATCTATTTCGATTCACAACAGGGGATGTAGCTCAGAGACACGCTTTCGTGATAGACGTGACAAATATAAATGTGACGAATTGAGTTATTAAGCATAGATTTCTATTTTATTAACTTTGAAATTTTCGATAGTTAAAAAATCTGAAAATGTATATAAGTTGAATAGGAAAATTGAACTTATATACATTATAACTATTTTCATTTTTTATTGTTGAAAACGATACACATATTCTAACTTAAAACAAGCCTGAAAATATATTTTGTCACTTGATATCCTTGAATTTATTTTGTTTGTACATTTTAAGCTTGAGCAATGCTTATAAATATGTTTTTTACAATGTATTGATAGAATTCAAACAACAACGTATAAATGGTATACTTTTCTTCGTTACGATTGTATTTATTGAGCATAGATTTCTATTTCGTTAACTTTGAATTTCTCTATTAGTTTAAAATCTTAAAATGTATATACTCGTAAGTTGAGTATTTCCTCTTTCATTATTTTTTACTTAATATTTATTTAACTTGTCTTATCTCTCTCCTAAGCAAAGTTATTCAATAACATATACATAAGTCTCTTAAAATATTAACAGCCCGAAAATATCACGTAGACACAAAAATACTCTTCTAACCTCCTCGCATTTATTTTAATGCTCATGCACGAGAAAGTTTCGGAAAATATCAAAGATTCTTGTATATACCTAATGCTTACCATTTATTCCTATGTTTCCATCACTAATTTTACAATTATGAGGACCTGAAAGGACATGCTTTGTGAAGGCCGAACGATAGGTTCGGCAAGGCAAGTTCTGTTTTTCATCCCCTTCTTGAAAACTCCTTTTGTTAAGTGGATGCTATGAGTTATTAGACATCTACCTAATTCTCAGACAGACAGAGATAATGCCTCGTTAACTTTAAGAATGGACTCCGATTCTCGTCACGGAAACAATATAAAAGTCAAAAATCTTAAGAAGATGAAGGTGACCTGGTAAGCAACGTAGAAATTCGCCGCTGCTAAAATTTGGAACGATTTGCCATAACGAACCAGGTCTACCCTATTTCTGTTTACGTTTCGACAAAGATGCCGCAAGTGGCTGTTTAATAGTAGCCCCTGGCTCTATGTGGCTCTGATACCCCTTTAAATATATTTTTTTAGGAGCTATTATTTATTTATTGTTTTTATTTTTTAATCCGTGTGTTTCTTTATTTGCCTAAGACCCTGTATAGTTAATGCGCAAAGGCTGTGACAGAATGGCAGGAGTAATGCGTTTTCATTTACAACCGTTTTGTCTCATTTAATTATTATGCTGTCTATTATAATTTTAACATTGTATATTTGTGGAAAATAAATACTTCTTATTTATTTATTTGAATCAATGAATGCTGATGGCTTGGGACCGTGTTTTGTGGCATATCTTAGCAGAGGCCTAAGGTTAGAGCTGAACTTGTGAAGCGCTATTAAGATAATGATGATGATAAATGTAAAAATAGGTAACTCACAACGTAAAAACTCGATACTACGTGTTTTACCCTAACTGTAATGAAAATTCCACAGAAAGAAAAATGATATTAAGCCGAGCTGCCTTTCAATTTATTTGAGGTCGACATCGAGGTCAAGGAAAGACTTACCATACTGTAAAAATGCAGTTTAAAAGTAATATTATTAAATTGTTTTCAGAAAAATAAAGTTATATCTGTAATAAAAAATAAAAGAAATAACGTAATCTTGTCCCTTTATCTTTATGAACCTTGCATTAAATCCTAGGTGTTTTCTATTACTATCCACTCATCTATTTCAGGTATGAAGGGTATGTGATAGCTATTATTAGATATTATTGATGGCCAATTTTTATAAGATAAAATAAACCGGGCGACGACTGGTGACCGGCAATAGGAAGGAGTAAAATATGTACTACGATGGTCAATCTTTTAATTTTTTTATACTTCTATTATAAGCTATAGCTTGACTATCATCTCTCCTGATTATAAGTAAAATATGTACTACGATGGTCAATCTTTTAATTTTTTTATACTTCTATTATAAGCTATAACTTGACTATCATCTCTCCTGATTATAAGTGGTGCTTTAGTAGAATACAGTAAAGCGCGTTAGTAAACATTATAATAACAAGAAATCCTACAATAAGCAAGGTAAATATTGTACATGCTAATGAGAGTAAGCGTGAGAACACTCTAGATGGATAATTTTACCATAATCTTCATTAACAATATTTAGAACCGTAGAGCATGTATGAAGGGAATAATGAAAGTAGACGAAGCGAAACAAGTATGTAAGGATCGTAGCAAGTGGAAAGAAGTGGTCTCTGCCTACCCCTACGGGAAAGAGACGTGATTATATGTATGTATGTATATGTAGAAGATGAGACTGATATTTCATCCAACATTGGACTATGTATCAACCACTCAATAAAATCCATATAATGTCAAATAAAAGTATGTTATATTTATTTTCGTGGATCGTCCAAATAATCTAAAAATAATGTTTATAAAAAACATACATTTCTTAGTTAACTGCCTTGTAGGTCTAGTGGTCATAAGCGACTTTTGTAATAAGCTGAGATTTCTGTATTCGCAAGATACACTCAGGAGCAGCCCACAGCGAGGAAGTCATCGATGTTTCACCCCAGTGCTTCGGAAAGCACGTTACGCAGTTGGTGTCAAAGATTTAAATCTAGTTTCCATTTAACCGGTCAGCGTAAACGAAATTCTGTTTTGAGGAGTATTGTACTTCTTAAATGCATAACTTCTCCCATTTCCATTAAAATAAGTAGTTCGTTAAATAAGTGCTATATACATAACATAAAAAATTTATCAGTTTTATTCATTAGTGTTTTTTTCTTAATGTTATTGTGTTTTTCCTCACGTATTATTACGGTTTAAAAGTAATAAATTGACAGTAAAGCTCAACCCCGTCCGCTTCGCGTTTATGGTGTGCAAAATAAATATGAACAAATTAAACTTGTTCATTTAGTATTTTGACGTGACAAAGCACTGTCAACCACGAACAAAGCGTTAGGAATAATATTATAAATAACATTTAGATTGCATTTAGCAGAAGAACGTTTGAATTCACTACAACTGTTTTCTTCATTTTGGTTTTATGTACATATAAATTATATTTTGGAATTAGATATGCAGTTTAGTTGATTTTTTTGTAAAAGTGTATAGGAAACAATAACGCCATGCCATGTGGTAGTTGCGTAAGAACCCATCAACCCGTTTCGTCTCGTCTAGAACTTATATGATATAAGTTCGGTTTACGTTAAAAAATACAGATTCGATACACGTAATATTAATTATTGAGCTTATGCGTCATTTGTTTACAGACGATGTGATTTTTTTTATAATTTCAGCATACAGTCCACCTGATGGTAAGTGGTTGCTGTGGCCATAGACATCTACATCTATCCACGATTACGAATCGAAATGCAAATGCGTTGTCGCATCTGCATTTTGATTAGACCCGTGACGATTAAGATGGAATAACTCGTTTCCAGTAAAATGGGTCTTTTTATCATGCAAGATAAAGAAGTTCTCATACAAAAATTATAAATATATATGTATATATTACATATGTATATATTCATTATACATGTATAGACGGACAAAGAGAGTTAAAATTTATGTCTTCAAATATCGGCCCAATATGTTTTATAAATTGAAAGTCCATAACAAATTGTCGTATTTACTATTGAATGAGGTGGTAAAGATAAACAAATACTATGGGCCATAGATATATCTATCTTCGATTAAGAATTGAAGTATATTTTCACTATTGCCCCTGTGGACAATAATAGAACGCCGCGTTACAAGTGAAAAATATTTTTATTTATTACGATATACGTATAATTTTGCACTCCTCATCATTATAGCATTCGGCGCAGTCGGAGCTATTAAATAATCTATAGTTTTCTAACATACAAGTCACGGGACTGCTACTGAACCGACGTATATTTGATACAAGACACGCAAGTAGGCACATAGCACCTTCAACGTAGAATCCGTAGATGATGCGGACGTAGCCTGTGACCTGAAAACGAACATAAGGTAATTAATTACTTCAACACTTCAAGCGCAAACTCCACACGTTATAAGATTCGCAATAACGCATGTCTGTAGATTAAGTATTTATGTTATAACTTAGTAATTTTATAGAATACTTTTTATAGAATAAGGGTGCAGGAAAAACGAGCACACAGGTAAGTGGATGCTATGCCCGTATGCATCCAATCAGGACATCCATCTGACAGGAAAACTGAAATAGGACATACGCAGCAACATTTTCCTGGCAACAGTACGAAATAAATAAAAATTGCCATTTCGCCTGCCAAGCATGGCAACTATTATATAAGTTATTACGTATTTAATATAAGGCAGTCTTTGGGACCTAAGTTAAGCATTGAATTTTTTGTAGGCTGTATTGAATGAATGAACGAATGGAGAAAAATATAAAGACTAACTTGTTTAACATCACAGTCAAATAGCCAAAACTAAAATAATCCTAGTACTAACGCCAGCAGTATTATCATTATTAATGTAAGCTATTTTTTTTTTCGAAATTGTAAAATAAAAATCCGAAACACCCAAATAACATCAAACTAATTCCAATCCTACAAAAACATACAAGCGTCTTATCAAACTAATTTCGAATTATATAAGAAATGCTGACAGTTTGTAATACAAAATTTAGCGTGCACGGAAAGTACGATTAATAATAATTCAAAAAGTTTCAAAACGTTTCAAAACATAACACAGAAGTAAGACAAGGAAGCGATTAGCTATCGACTATTTTCTCGCTCAAGAAACGAACAATAGATATAGGTCTCGTGTCAATAAAAGAGATACTTAAATTAATAGATGTTTGCTGGCTATTCACACTGCCGGTGAAAACACTCTTGTTGCAGCTACAAAAGCTATCAAAGAAAAAACTTGCGCAGCGATGACCAACCTGCGGTCATTTTACCCTACAGTGCAGATCTGAGGCACTCGCTTATAGCTCAGCAACAAAAGTATCGGAAAAACACACTCCCTTTTCGCTGTGCGCCAACTCATATCTAATTTCTAGCTCTACTCGCTTCTCGTTCACCATTGGCAGTAGGACAAGTGCCTAAAGCACTACTGACAAGTCAACTACCACTAACTGCAATGTTTCCAATTTGCAATTTAAAATTGTCTTAAAATGTCGTGCAAGAATTATAATTTCTAGTTATCAACTTAAAGTCTACTACTATTCGACGAATTATTTTATTTCTAGTTATCAACTTAAAGTCACTAGATTTAAGAGATGCAGAAAGTTGATGGATTCAGTTGGCTCAGGGCCATGATGGACTATAGCGATTATGATGATGATGATGATGATGATGGTGGTGGTGATAATAACAATTTTTAATTCTTAATTTACTTGGTAATTTCTCATCGTACCTACATGTTGATTTGGGAAAACATAGTAAGAAAACCTGCATGCTTGTAAAATTAAATATAGTTTTAAGAACATATTATTGTTATATTGTAAAATATTAAATTAGGAATACTTTACTATACTTTTATTCCTTTTTTTCACACGACTGAATTATATACTTACCTACAACTATAACAACGCTATGTTTTATCACAACTTTTAATTCCACTAATTACCAATTAGTAATAAGACTTGACGTCTGCATTACTCCGTCGGATTATTTACAGTTTTTTCTTTTACTATCATCTATTATTATTATCCTGCAATCATCGACTTCCTGCATGTCCAGGTCAGGCCAGGTCGTGACTTCATCTAGTGGGGGGCGAGCATACACTTTGCCTACCGGTACAAGGCTGCCACTATTTTCAAAAACCAGATATTTGTATAACCTTACATTTTCCAAACCTCCAGTAGTTGTGAACTCGAGCGGGAACATAACAATTTCTAACGGCGTTCTATTCCGTAGTACGCCGAAACCCACCACGCCAAATACGTAGTATATCGCCATTGACAATAAAATGCAGTGATCTGAGCAGAATATTCCCAACATCACCTGGAGATTAATTCAATTTTAATCTCTTTAAAGTTAAATCTATACATTTATACAGTCTTCCTAACTGTCCGACTTAATATCGCTGGGAAAGTCAGACAAGTATAAACATTTTCAATAGTATATTTCATTACGAGTGCGGAAAGCCTGTCATTGCAGAGTTCCGACAAATGTCTACCCGAGCCGAGGCGCAGCCGAAGGTGAGGGTTGACATCTCTAATACATAGTCAGTAATCTATGGTTGACTGTCGGAACAAGTTGCAATGACGGTTCCGCACGTGTACTGAACAACTATTTTTAATACAGTTGCGAAAAAACGAAGCAATTTAATAAGTTTTCTTCACCCATTCTGGGTAGGCAAAACATTTCAGTCAAAAAGGTTTTATGCATTACACGATAGATAATGGTATAACCATCTCGTTTACAACAGGCGTAAAATATTCACACCGGCGACTAGAAACAGCGACAATATTGCGAAATTTCTTTTCATTATTCAACATCCTTTGCGATCGGCAATTCGCCTGTCAAGCGCGACGAATAAGGCGAGAATCTAAAATGATAGATCTCTATATTCATTAATGGCCCTTTGCGAACTTATAAAGAATAAGAAGAGGAAGAATTACAAAAGATATATATTTTACTAGCATTTATTACAATATGATATTAGTATAATATAATTTAGTAAGATTTATTTACGGCTAAAACTATTTATTGTAAATGTGCCTGGTTGCTATTGGCTTAAAAGAGTTTATGAATTCAGTTCACTTATTGAAAATGCTAAAGAACCTTTTAAGTTATTAGAAGAAAGAAAAAAACACTTTATTTGATACAAATCATTGATATACAAATGTAGAGTTTATAATACGTGAATTCAACGTTAACTTTGTGTTCCTAATGTAGTCAACAAATTTAGCAAGTTAAAACTAGATGCAGGTTGGTTAAACTTGGGTATCGTCGATTTATCTGAACTATTTATAAATTGTATAAAACCGGTTACACCTAGAATTAGCCATGAATAAATTGATTATACCTTAGTATAGCCTACCGCCATCGGCTAAACCTAGTTGTAAATTTAACTCTGCTATACTTTTTTCTTTTGCCAATAAAAAAAAAAGAAAATTTGCTGTTATTGAATTGCTTTGATTATAATATTACGGAAACCTAGCATTGAAAGTGTTTTAGCATTTAGACTGCTGACATGGCTTTCTTCTGTTGTAGAATATGATATAATATGATAATGAAAGAAACTTACGAAAAATTTATATCTGTGTAAAGTCTGTTTTTTGAACACTTCCGACTTTTCACTGCGATTCGAATTCCCTGAAATGTAAATATAATATTAAATACATATTTTACAACGTTTCACTTCGTTGATCTAATTGATGACATTTTATGCGATATGCTCAAGGGATGGACACATAGATACATCTTACTATAATTTTAATTGTTGTACGAATTTTGAGATTTACAGCGCTTTATCAATCTTTATTATATTTAAATAACACATATCTTTACTATTTTTGTATGATTTGACGTATTTTTTAATACAAACACTCGATTCATACATTATAATTGTATAAAAATCTGTGTAGAATATCCGACAAAAGCTCCCATTACCTTTAATGCTTTCTAAATCCGATTTCTCTCTTATGGTTTTCTTTTGGGCACAATATTTTCTCTTCATTTTTTCGGTGCGTTGTTCTATATTTACTACAATACATGTGCTTACATTCCACACTAAAATAGGCAATTATGTTTTATTTTATTTTTTCATACAATTTTAGTAATAAAAAATTAAAATACTTACTTAGGTAGATATGTGTTGGAACAGCCAAAATTGCGTAGACTAAAGCTGAAATTCTTCCCAAAATTGTGTGAGGTACAGGTGCACCAAAACCTAAAAGTTTTTTATAAATATATCACTAAGAATTTAATTTATATTGTACAATTATATAATTCTAAATTCTTTCCTTAAAGCATACTCTCGGGGCGGGAGCTCTACTATTTTAAAATTTTTGAATAGTAATTATACTAGCACTTTTTGATCCTTAATTGCTCATGGTGTGCACTGCTCGTTAATGAATGAGGTTCTGACGACCATATGTCAGTAAGCCTGAACTTTTTAGCGTGCATGGGCACAGTAAAAAGTTTACGGTATGGGCCTACGGAGGCACGCACCTTTGCGCTCCTCAACTCGCCTTTTTCCAATTTACTCTCCGCGCTTAACGCTCTCCTGGGCATAAATCCTGAGAGCGATTTATTTACGGATGAATGAATAGTAATAGTGTCGAAATGTCTAAAGTTTTATAATGAATATTATGTTCATTCTTATTAGTTTTATCGTTAAATTAAAGTAAAAATAAATAGATAAATAAATATGCTTGTTTGTACTATTAAATACTATAGATAAATAGAAATTGCCTTTTTAATAATATGCCATCAGGCATTTAAAGGAAAAAGGTAATAATTTTCATTACACACCTCTGACATTTGTTATTCACTATCTTGTGCAGTGTAGTGTCTTAATTCACTACCCCATATCAACCGTATGGTGTCGTAAAAGTCAACAGAGTAAATAAAAAAAAATATTCTAAAACATGGTCTTACAAGTACATATACAACCGAGACTTCTTTTGACCGCGAAATGCGCCCGTATCAGAAGTAAGCCCCTCTTCTATGTCATAAGATTACTAGAGCAAGAACCACTTATCCCCTCAACAGTGTCTTTCTGTCTTTCTAAATGGCGTCATTTCCAATATTTCGTAACCGCAATGGCTTGCATTTACTGCCCGGGAGAAATAATTTACTTAATTTTTTGTTTTCTCTGAATTTAAATTTATAATATTATGGTTTATACAAATAAAATATAATAAACATATTTTTCTCCTATAATATTATAACTTATATTATATTATAGTTTGCTTTTAGCACATTAGCGAAGTATAATAGTTATTAAAGTATTTTAATAAAAAAACAAAATGGCGGAAAATGGCGAGATTAAATCGCCGCAATGGATGACAGCTACATACAATAGATATTTCGCAGCCAACTAGCTTAATCAGCCTTTCAGTAAACAGCCTAACCTTTTAACTAAATGGCGCCGTTTAACTAGTTGCTTAAATGATATTCAAACGTAACGTTCGAAAGGTCCAGCTGGGATCGCCCTTACTCCAAGCCGCACCCTAACCTACTGTTGCTGATATTACAAGATAATTGCAATGTTGTATTAGACGCAGCGGCTGAATATCATTCAGGTCCCTAATTACATAAAAAGGTTGAGCTGTTAATTGAATGGCTATTTAAACTGCTGCGACAGCTTGTACTATTTTTCATTAAAGTTTGAAAAACACCATCAAATTGTGTTATAAATCAAATCAAATTAAATCAAATATATCAAAATGCCATATTGACAGTTTTGAGAGTTTCAGCGCTAGGTGGCGGAAAGTGGAACTAAATTGAAATGCACAGGCTAGGCAAGTAATGAAAGGTCATCGATCCAAGTCATTTGCCTAGCAGTTTGATCAAATGTTTGAGTATCATTCAGACCGATAGTTGAACGGCGCTGTTTAGTAAAGAGGCTAGGCTGTTGATTGAACGGCTAATTAAGCTAGGTTGGCTGCGATATTTTACACATAGCCGTGATGGATGTTTTGACTGTTGAGTGATTATAATACAGTTAAAGCTGAGCTTAAACAACATAATTAAAAAAATGGAAAGTAAATATCGTGTTACACACACTATATGTGTGTAGTGTAAATCCATTTTATGTGTGTTGGTATGAAAGTTTTCATACATTTCCCCTCTGCACAGCCCTACAACATATATAATTTACGAAATGTCAATAAATCTGCCGTGCCGAGCCTCTGATCGAGATCTGGTAGCTTAGATGGTTAAGGTTCGCTGTAAATACAACAGGACGTGAGTAACCCGGGTTCGATCCCCGCCGGCACCAATGAAATTGTTAATTGCAATTTTAAGGGCTGATTTGCCACGTGCTCGGCGGTGAATGAAACATCGTGAGGAAACCTGCATGTATGAGGAATAAGAAAAAAAATATTTAGAAGACATGTGAAGTTCGCCAACACGCATTGGGGTTGTGCGGCTGACACTTTCTTGCCCTAAAACCCTCTCAGAAATGAGGGGAGGCCTATGCCCAGCAGTGGGACGTATATAGGCTTTAACTTTACTTTACTTTACAATAAATCTGCATATAAATACAACGAATATGTTGAAAATTGACGTGTTTTAAAATACATGATTTTTATCAATATCCTTTGAGCTCGTATTAATTGTATAAAATGGGTTTTTTTACGGCACCACCCCATATCATTATACAATAAATCAAAATAGATTGTGTCAACGCAATATAGATCTGATCAAGTAACTTTTTATTTGCAACGTGTCTTAGTGTTTTAAAAATCCACATTTTTTACGTAATCTACCAGCAAACAATTCAACATTAGACAGCTATGAAAGTCTCTGGTCCACTAAGACCTCAAGGTACTTTGATGAATTTAGTCTAGTTATAGTGGGGCAGTTGCAATTTGTGCAAAATAGCCTGCTGACAGCCGTGAATATTAATATCGCTGGGAAAGTAAGGCAGACTGTTTTTTGTGGAAAAAGTAAAGTAAAATTACAGCCTATATACGTTCCACTGCTGGGCACAGGCCTCCCCTCATTTGTGAGAGTGTTTTAGGGCAAGGAAGTATCCGCCGCGCTGCCCCAATGCGTGTTGGGGAACTTCACATTTCTTCGAAATATTTTTTTTCTTATAATGTTGAGAAGTTTTCCTATAATTTTTGAGATTGTCTGCAATACCAACATTGGTCTGTAGTTGTTGACATCCTTCTCATATCCACTCTTATGAACCGCTATTGCTAGGGATTCCTTTAACAAGGACGTAAATGTAGATTTACGAAAATGAAGATTGATAAGATGACAGTAAATTGGCACAATTTCTGCCCTTGCAATTTTTATGAAACTAGTTGGAATGTTATACCCAGCCTGGTGCACTGTTAGGTTTTAAATTCATCAGAATGGAGTGTACTTCTTCCATATCTGTACCATTGAGAGCAAAAGATGGTATCTGAGAATATGTACAAATCTTGTGCATAAATTGTCTATTGTTTAGCTGAAAAATCACATCGGCCAAGTTTTTACCCACACAACTAAAGTAGATATTAGCTTGATCGACGGAATCTCAGGCGTAAGGCCCAATTTGCAGTAAAGTAGATGGCCAAAAATGGTATGAACCTGTGCCTCAGACTATACAGAGATGAAATCTATGTCATTTGAAAGTACAGATCTTCTATATAAAGAATTAGGAAAGTCCATTTAGCTACGCAGTAGTGGACAAAAATTAGGAAGATTTAAAAAATTTGATTTTGGCAGTCGTTTTTTATCATTATCACACAATGTAGATATTAATAAAGTTCCAATTCATTAGTGTTATGTAGGTTAATACATATGCATGATAATTAGGATGTATCTTAACTGGTTTGGTAAAAAAAACAAGGAGAGCAGTTTTTTTTTAGTCTTTAAAATTATTATTTGTAACTAGTTTTTGTAACATAACTATTACTGATCGAAGTATATTAGACAGAAAATAATTAAACTTACGTATTACACTGTCTATAAATAGTGAATCACTCGCATGGGGCTACGGCACTTATTAAATAAAAGTAAAATACGATAATACACAAATACGAGGGAAAGCATATATATATCATATACCGAGAACGGCGCGTGAGTCGGTAAACGTGAATCAGATCAAGTCTGACATTGACACTTTTGACTGACTTGACTGTTTTGATGCTTGACGGACGAATTCAGTGTTGCAAGTACTAAAGTAAAATAACCCTTGAAATAATACTAGTTTTTACGGAAT
Source organism: Parnassius apollo (assembly GCA_907164705.1). Taxonomy (NCBI): domain Eukaryota; kingdom Metazoa; phylum Arthropoda; class Insecta; order Lepidoptera; family Papilionidae; genus Parnassius; species Parnassius apollo. The sequence continues at coordinate 1,871,538 of CAJQZP010001352.1, forward strand.
TTATCGCGTATATTTTAACTTTTTAAATACTCGACGTTTCGAACGCTTTACAGCACTCATGGTCACGGGCAGGACTGAGATGTTCAACGTCCATATGTCATAGTTAACCGCGGTTACCATAGATTAAAATTTAACTTTTGTTCCGATCTATGCAGTTAAAAGTTAAATTTTAATCTATGGTAACCGTGGTTAACTATGACATATGGACGTTGAACATCTCAGTCCTGCCCGTGACCATGAGTGCTGTAAAGCGTTCGAAACGTCGGGTATTTAAAAAGTTAAAATATACGCGATAAATTCCGTAAAAACTAGTATTATTTCAATGTGTAGTGTTCGCGTAAATATAAGAAATCATTATAAAATAACCCTATCCTATAATGTAACGCTACATGTTTAAGCTGTTTTTGTATTAAACAAATAAACAAAGCCATCTTTTATCCTATCCTTTAGTGTATTTTGATTATTTTGATGTATTAATTCATTAACTGAAGGCTTGTTTATATACATAACATATCATAAAGAAAGTATTTTAATAAGTTTAGCTATTGTTTTTGCCCTACTCGGATCTTTTTGAGTATTATATGGCCACATTAAAGGTGCTATAGAGTAACTTCAAAGCGAAGAAATCACTTTAAATACTTTAAACTTGATTATTTTTCAACGGCTGCTATGAAATGTTAATATTTATTCAAAATTCTTTTATTATTTAGTTTAAATTAATAGCAATAGTCTTATTTTTGTACAGCTCGGGGCACATTTTGGCCATTTGTATTATGCATTTTAGAAAGTTTCCTATAATATATGTTATTTTAGCAACATTTTTGCAAAGATTCCTCACCACTAAGGAATCACCCACCAAGACATCCAGAATTTTCTATTCGTATTTTTATTTCAAATTTCTAACAGTTTTTTGCAATAATTTCGCTATACGGTAGGAAATTTCAAGAATCTCTTCGTTGGGATTTTGACGGAGCTTTTGCTGTAGGTTATTCCTGTGCCTGATACAACGTATCACAGCTGGAGTCAGACAAGGCCTAATTACACGTTTACTCCTCTATTCATTCCTCTTTTTATTTTTCCTAACAATAATTCAGTTAATACATTACGACTCCGTGGCGCAGTGTCTTAGCAATTAGTGGCTGCTCTGGGGGCCGCGGGTTCGAATCCCGCACGAACAAATATTTGTATGGCCTACAAATAATTGTTCTAGGTCTTGATGTTCGTCCCTGTGCAATTTATATATGTAAACTGCTTCAACGATACAGGAGAAAATCCTAGTGTGTAACGTTTTAAAAAAAATACGTTCGGATTATTACATAAAAGCAATTCATTATGTTTTTATTTTTAAATGGATTAATTGTCAAAATCCATAACTAAATTGTTCAAAACTGCAACCTGAGCCACTTTATTGCGCGTAAACTTGAGCATCATATGATCCAAATAAATATCTTCCCTAGTAGGTGACCGATGTTCCATCATTACACTACGAGTACCTAGCACATCCAGATATTAAACTGGAAATTTTTTGTGGAGCCACGCTGAAGCTATATCATAGTTGTAGCACGAATGGGTCGGCTCGACTGGGGCAGGACCATGCTCTCACAGAAAACTTACGTAAATTGCAGCGTAATGCTGCTGTGTTTCGTATGGTGAGTGTAGTTCTCTACACTCACCATACGAAACACAGACCGGGGATCTGGAGACCCGTTTAACTGGAATCGATGCATTCCACCTATGTTCTCAGGGGTGAGAACGCATTTGCATTTTGATTCTTAATTGAGGATAAATGTGGCTGTCCATGGGCCACAGCATCCACTTACCATCGAGTGGACTGTGTGTTCGTTTGTCACCCAATGCTATGAAAAAGGAGATGAGTAGCAGCATCTTCCTGAAAACAACCCCATACAATAAAAATTTTCTATTGCCAACCCAGTTACAAACCCGCCTGCCAAAAGTAGAAACTGTGGCAAATATCACTTCTCTGTAGCAAACTATGTTGAGCAGTTTTTTTTTTGAAATCCTATAATAAATGAATATATTATCACTTAACATTTTATTACACCTCAGATTCCGAATCGTCTTCAAAAATGGCGAAACTAAATCCAAAAACCTATGAAGAAGATGGGTAAATTGTTCAAGATCTGCATGTCAACATAAATCAGTGTAATAATAAAAAAGCTTACAAAAATAGGGAAGAAAGGTTCTCGAGTGGCAGCCTCGTACCGGTAGGCGTAGTGTAGGGCGACCCCCCACTAGATGGAGTGACGACCTGGTAAGATATGCAGGAAGTCGATGGATGCAGGTGGCTCAGGACCGTGCTTTGTGGCATTACTTGGGGGAGGCCTATGTTCAGCAGTGGACTTGTGAAGGGCTGTAATGATGATGATGATGATTACAAAAATAACATTGAGACGGGACAATATTATATTTGTGCCATTTGCCATATAAGCCGTAAGCTTTTAGGGTCCTCTATAAAGCATCTAACAGAAATTTATCCGTTACTGGCTATCACCGTTGGTGAAAAGAGTTATGAAGCAAAGAAACGCAGCCAGCGTTCTTGGAGCTAGTTTAAGTATGATCATGTAATTAGCTTTTTATCGTTATACTTACATATTATATAATATTATGTTTATATTTTATTATTCAAACAATCTTACCTAAAGCAGTCATGACGTAAACAGAAAACAGAAAAGTTCCAGATAGGTTCCAAAATAAACCTGGGTTCGATTTGGCTCCGTTGCCCACTGCTTGCATTGTAAGTTGCCTCTCATCTTCTATACGTTTTTCTATTGCCTCACGCCATTTTGATGATAACGGTGTTATCTGTAAAAGTAATAAGAAACAATTATTTAAGTAACAAACGAGTACATACAACGATTACATACAATATTAGGATACCAATCATACAAAACGTATTATTTAATAAAACACATGTTTTTTTTTTTCTTTATTTGGATCACCAACCCAACAGATGATACACAATACTAACAAAAATATAATCCAACACGGCGACTATATGCTACGTGTTCATCTTCTTACAGGTAACCACAACTTAGTGTTATATTAATGATAACAAAATTTTAAAGAATATATTCGACAACTTTTTTATAAACAGTAGCTACTATTAAGTTAAAAGCGACAGTAGCCTAATGGCAGGGCGCGGAACGCGAACTCAAAAAGGTCGTGGGTTGTAATCCGCCATTCGACAACTGGCGTGAACGTGAACGAGTGGTTAAGGGAAATATTAGCAATATTTATAACAATGTTAATATTCTTAAAAAAAAACGAATTGAAATCTAAATTCACTTTAAAAATATATAGTACAAGTAAATTATACATCATAAAAGAAAATTCGTTGTAATTTTCTGTTCGGAAATATTATAAACTAAAATCTTCTTATTATTTTCTCCACTCAAAATTTCATAAAAATGAAAATATTCCAGTAAAAATAATTTTTTTGCAAACTGTTAATTCTCAAATATGATAAAATTATTTAGTTTTCGGAAAGCTAAGCGAGTAATGAGACAATATATGATCTTAGTCGCTAAGGAAAATAAAGACTATATCCGGTTTTAACACTGTATCTTTAACAATTATTCTATGTTCATGAATATAATTTTCTGTTATATTATCTAATGAAATTCCTGCTGAATAAAGGTTATAACTTAAAAAAAAACGAACATGGGAATTTAAGCGAACTCAAGGATAAGAAATTCTCCAGAGAATATTCAAATTTCACTTACATGAGATGTGCAAATTGCTGCGTAACATATTTTTCCTATATCAGCTCCCAGGGCGCCTTATCAAATAAATAAATTCAATGTAATTTGAGAGACCTTTTTTGTCGTTCCAATTTTTATATCAGCAGTCAGTGCTTTGGTCATGTCATACAACGATGTCGTAATGGAGCAAATAATATATATTGAATATTATTAAATATTTGTATATTGTATATATACAATATACATACATATAATATTGTCACGTACCATTCAACATTCTATATATCACACCTATATATAGGTTGTCGCACATGGTTGACATTTTTGCAAAAGCTGCAACGATTGCGTGTGCGGCTGGCAACCGCAGTGTTTAATAATTTGGAGTTATTATCTTTTTTTCATATTAGAGTCGACAAATGAGCATTCAACTCACCTGATGGTAAGTGACTACCGCCACCTATGAAGAACTGTAAGGACCATACATACATATACATAAACACTCACGCCTGTCACCCAGAGGGGTAGGCAGAGACTACAAACTTCCATTTGGCACGATCCTGACACACCTCTCTTGCCTCCTTCACATCCATACACCTACGCATACATGCTCGTCGGTTAAGGGTACTCCTAATTTGGCCCGTTTTCAATAAATCGCCAATTTGGTCGATAAATTTTCGCCTAGGACGTCCCTTTCCGACTCTGCCATTCACTTCTGCACCATAAATTTTCTTTGTCACTCTTTCCTCATTCATTCTTTCCACATGACCAAACCACCGAAGCATTCCTTTCTTAATCCTGATCAAAACATCATCTTGCAAACCACACTCTTCTCTTATTACACAATTTCTTACCCTGTCATTCAAATTCAGCCCTAACATACTCCTTAACGACCGCATTTCTACTGCGTTTATTCTACTCTCGTGCTTCTTCTGCCACACCCAACTTTCACTACCATACGTTAAAGTAGGGACCAACACAGCATTGTGAATTGCCATACGTGCCGTTTTCGACACATTTTGACTCTTCACAATAGAGTGCAAGGCCCCATTTACTCTATTTCCCGCATTCACTCGTCGTTCTATATCCTTATCATATCTCCCATCCCTGCTAAATACGCAGCCCAAATATACAAACTCATCTACTTGCTCGGTCAACTCCCCTTCTATTCTTATTTCACAAATCGTTTTACTTTCTTCTCTTTCAAAAACCATAACCTTCGTCTTACTTGCGTTCACTTTCATACCCCTTTCTTTTAATGATCCGTTCAATAATGTAACCATCATTTGCAACTCGGCTGCCGACGACGCAAGAATAACTTGATCATCGGGGTACAAAAGGCATTTGACGGTTAACTCACCCATTCTTAATCCGCATTCTTCAACTTTCAAATTTTGCAAACAACTGTCCATAAATAGGTTGAACAGCCACGGGGAAGCCACACAGCCCCGTCTGACACCTTTATGGATGTCAAACCAGTCCGATTAGACCCCGTTGATCCTAACACAAGCACTAGAGTCCCTATAAAGAGACTCCAATGCCTGTATCAAGCCAGCGCTCAACCCAAATAAGTTCAGTGTTTGCCATAGCACATCCCTATTCACTCTGTCATAGGCCTTTTCCAAGTCCATGAACGCACAAAAAACCTTTTGGTTTTTGGCCAAAAACTTCTCCGCGATCATGCGCATGGAAAAGACTTGATCTGAACATCCCATTCCCTTTCTGAATCCCGCTTGCACATCCCAAATTTTTCCATCAGTTTCTTTCATGACCCTTTCAATCAGTACCTTAGCATACAGTTTTCCCACAATGCTAAGAAGGCTGATGCCACGGTAGTTTTTACAGTCCTGCTGCGACCCTTTTCCTTTATATACTGGGACTATCACGGCTTTGCACCAGTCTACCGGTACCCGCTTCAGTTCCCAGCATAAATTAAACAAGGTGTGCAGCAGGCCTGCCACGACTTCCTCTCCAGCCTTAGCATTTATATTTTATTTCAAACTCTATCATATCCGCAGCCTTACCTGCTTTCATGCTTTTCATTGCTTTCATTATTTCATCTATACTTATCTCGCTACCTCTTTCCTCTTCTTTCGGAGTTTTTACTGCACTTAGTACACACGTTGTCTCCTCACTCATAAACACGCTTTCAAAATATTCCTTCCATCTCTTTAAACTCAAAACTTCATCTTTCAGAATATAGCCATTCTCGTCTCTTATAGCATTCATCATAGGCTGTTTTGAATGTCCCCTAGCAGTTCTTACAAGTTTCCAGAACATTTTAATATTTTCCTGGAAGTTATCCGACATTCTTCTAACATTCTTATCCGTTCTTTCTTGCTTTTTTCTTTCAACTACTTCTTTTACTCTCTTATTAATATGTCTAAAGACTGCCTTTTTTCTTTCAATATCACCATTCGTACCACTAGAATTATCAGCCTTTGTTGCTGGTAAATCTAGCCATGTTCTCTTCTTTGCTTCAACTTCCATACGTATCTCATCATCCCACCATAACGTATTATTTTTCCTTTCATTCTTTCTCTTACTAACACCACATACTTCGGTAGCTGCATCCACTAAACCTTTCTTTACATTTTGCTATATATTCTCCAGTCAAGTCTAACTCCTTCATACATAATTCATCCAAACCACTTATATTTCTTTTCAGTCTACATTTGAACTTGTTTTTATCACTTTCATTTTGTAACCTTTCTGTTCTAATACGCTGTAACGCAGTGGTAGACACCACTGAGACCATTAATTGCATAAAAAACAGAACACAACGAAGATACCACTGCGCCCCTCAATCTTTCATCCACAATTATGAAATCTATCATGCTTCTATCGTCACCTCTTTCCCAAGTATACATATGAATCCTCTTGTGGCGAAAGCAAGTGTTCGTCACAAAAAGATTCTTTTCCATACATACGGTGAGGAGACTTTCACCATTCTCATTTATACTTTCATCACCAAACGTTCCCAATATCCTTTCATAACCAAGCCTCCTGACCCCAACCCTTTCATTAAAATCTCCTAGCATAATAATATTTTCATTTCCCTTACACTTCATTAACACCATCCTTAGCTTTTCTCAAAACTGCTCTCGGATATAAGTGGGCTTAGACATGTCTGGGGCGTAGACCCCTAACACAAACAACTTCTTTAAGCCCACTTTCATTCGTATCCATAGCAGTCTTGGGCTTACACATTCATAGTCTTTCACACATTGGCCCATTCTTTCTGAAAGGATGATACCTACTCCCTGGCATGCCCGCTCGATCTCGTCTACACTAGACCAGTATGCGGTATACATGCCATGTGTAGTGACATCCTTCACATTTACTCATAACACATCTATTCCTCTATCATACATCATGTCGCATACTTCATCCATTTTATGATTCATTGCCCCACATACATTCAACGTAGCCAGACGGGCCTCTGCAATCCACTTTTCGCCTCTCCGGGAGACAGAACGTGACGGGTGGCGAACCTCGTCGCCGGTTTTCCTCCCGGAGATTCCTCGCACCCCTGCCCCATTAAAGGGGCGCCGGGAACTCGGGGTAATTTCTTTAATTCGATTCCTCATGATACGAAATGGGGTGGTATGTTTAACGCCGCTACCACGGCGTGGAGCCGAGTCTGTGGTATCGGCTTGTCGCTCATTTAGCACCACCCGGGGGACACGTGTAGGGTGGGCCTAGGAACAGGTGGTCAAAGCCTACGGACGCGAGCGACTTATCCCCTATATGTAAGGACCAATTATTTTTAAAAGACATTCGAATGTTCATAACTCGTAACAGTCCGGGATAATTGCAGGAGATAGCCGATTCCACAAAGACGTTGTGTAAGGAAGAAAAATTCAGTAAATTTCACAGTTCACAATTTCACAGCGGTGGACCGCCAATCAACCAGATGGTATTATAGATTTTATAGCGAATTTTGTTACTATGTGCGATAAAGAAATTCAACACTCTCTCTCTCTCTCTGTCTCTCCTTGGTAGACACGATTGAATATATAGGAATGCAAACGAAACCGGCTTATAAAAATTTCTTGCCACAAAACTCATTAACTGATTTTCGACACATGATCAACAGTCGCATTTACAGCCACTAAGCTCTCGAGGTAATCAAAATGGAATGTAACATTAATAGGTTTATTCAAACATTACAGGCGTGCAAACATTTACTTTTGAAAATTTTATCTGTTTTCATGTGTTAAATATCTCTTGCAATAATAGTCGTTAAATAAATGGAGGGTACAAATATACAATGAAAAACGTTATTGACTTTACGAGACAAGCAATAAAGGATATTGCTTTGAGTCCCAATACGGGTCACTACACTATCTTCACGAGATAAACCTTTCAAAATATTACATCGTTGTAGTTCGGAAAAGGTTATGTTTGAATCAAAGGTCAAAGAGCAAATAACGTCAAAGGTTCTACCAAGCATTTTAAAGACGCGTCCTCACTACAGTGGGAGCCACCCATTTCCAGATGAACTGTCACAGGGTGATTAAATCTTCCCGTCTAGTACCATTAAGTCTGTAAGCGTAATAAATATTCTCATACGCAAAGAAAACTTTATCTTATATCACATAGCTATTTTACCAATTGATGTAAAATCATTTTGTTTCTTAATAAGCTGAGATGATAATCGAGCTGATAATCCACCTAATAATATGTGGCTACTGCACCACATTTGAAACCAATTTCAAACAAAAACGGAAGCTATAAATGCGTTTCCACCTTTAAAAACTGAAATTATTTACCTCACAGCCTATAATTATACTGCTCTCTTTAGCCTTCATACTGGAAGACATCATCATTGCTGCTGTACGGTAAAAGAAATAGGTAAGAAGGTAGCACCTACACCTATGAACTCCTATATAGAATAGGATTCCTACATATTATTTAAGTTAGAAACGTTTTCCACTAACTACGTTACAATAAAGTTAGTGGTGTTTTGAAAACGCTTGAAGCGTGTTCTTAAAAGTGCCGGTATCGCAGTCTTGTGCGATTTACGCGGAATATTTTGGCTCGCATGGCCATTCTGTGGAATTCACTGTCGTCAGCGGTTTTTAAGGACCGATACGACATAGAAACTTTAAGAAAAGAGCCTACTTCTATCTAAAATACCGGTAAAGCATCTAAAATTCCTCCGATGTTGCAGATGTTAATAAGCGACGGTGCTCACTTGCGATCAGGTTAGCCGTATGTTCGTTTGCCTCCTCTTCCATAAAAAATAACATAATTGGAATTACTTCTGTCGCCTTTGCGTTTATTGAAAATTAAAACTTTCTTCTTCTCCCACATCAGCCCGTAAAAGCCCAATGATCGAAACTGGCTCGTCCGTTTTAGGATGGCATTGCCATAATCGTCCCGATTGACAGACGGATTGGCGATTTCTCCAAGTACCAAAAAGTTACACCATTGACGCTGCTTCCCTTCACCAATCTGAGTATTTACATTTAGGGTAAATATAATGTTTATACCGCCATTTATCGGAAGCCGTGAAAGCCGTGAGGTCTTTCTGGCCGATGGGTGTGACTGAAACTCCTACGACGCAGCCACATGGCATGTGTCATTGAACAAAGAAACAAGACATTTATAATTACATTATTGAAGACTCTTACGGCTTTTTAATTTGCTTTTTTTAAAAAAAGGTAACCAACGAGCATATACCGCTTGATAGAAAATTGATGAAGCGGCATGTTTTGTAAAATATCTACACCGGCGATGAGTGCGTCTAGACTGCGAGAAATCTGGAACTGCTATCGTCAATCTACCTAGCAGTTTCTTTAAATTATTCAGGAAGGTCTTATAGGGAGGCATGTCTACTTGTAGAATAATACGGACTGTGAGAAAGAATATATTACAAATTTCGTATTTTTATTGAAACACATATAATAACGGAACTTATAATTTAAGATCCGTAAGTCGCGGTAGGTCAGGGGCTATGCGCTCACTTTTAACTACACAGATGCAAGCAACTCGGGTTCGATCCGCGTCGGCACTAATGATTGTTAATTATAATTACAAATGCTGATTTATCACGAGCTTGGCGGTGAAGAAAAACATCGTCAGGCAACCTATATATCTGAGAAATAAAACAAAGTATTGCGGCAGTACAGTGGACACTTTCTTACCCTAAACACTTAAAAACGAGAGAAGGCCTATGTTCCAGGAGCAGAACGCATAAATAGGCGTAGCTTCGAGCTTTGACATCCTCGACAATATGCGTTGAAATATCAGTAGTCTCAGTATACGAAAAAAAGAGTGCGAGACATTGTTAATTTCTATTCCTTTCTTTTTATACTATTATTTTATGACTGTGCCCAGCAGTGGGACATATATAAGCTGTAACTTTAACTTTATGTTTAACTAACAGACCTTTTTACATTTTTTTGTGTTCTTGTTTATAAATTTGTATTAGTCCACAGCCGGCCATAGACCTCTCCCACAGTAGGTAAAACTATCCCTTGAATAAATAAAAACTTTACTCTGTATATTGAAAAAATACTTGCCTGCCGCAGTTCTGTTGCTAGATCGATGACAAGTTGGTTCTGTTCTTCCTCAAATTCTAATGTTACCTTAACTTCTTTTGGTCCTAATAGAAAGTTTAAAAATATTGTTAAAATTGAAAAGCTCTGTTATTATTGTATTGTCAAATAAAATTGTCACACATTAAAATTTTTACTCCGAACCATTTAACATTCCACCGTCAGACATTACATGTGGTAAACCCACACTGCAGGTTTATTATAGTTGCAACAAGGATCGGTCGGCTCGGTCGGGAAGGAATACGCTCTCACAGAATACAAGCGTAAAATAACAGCTTAATACTTGTGTTTCGTGTGTTGAGTGCAGTAAATCAGAGACCTTTATTACTTACTATAAGTGAGGCATTTTATCTTGATTCTCAAGGATATCAACGCATCGGCATTTTCATTCATAATTGAAGATCAATGTAGGTGTAAATGGGCAACAGCAGCCACTTACAATCAGGTGACCTCTGTGTTCGTTTTTCACCATTATTTTATAACAAAATTATGCTGCAGTAGTTAACGTTATACTACGATTATTCTCTGTATCGTTGAGACTTTTTACATGAACCAACACCTGCACCCGATAACTATTATTTGAAATGTATACAAATACTTTTTCCGCCGCAGCGGACGCTATAGAGCCGCAAGCCGCAGGGATAACATTCTTCGGTGGTCACACGTCACTCTGAGTATTTTACAGTCGAGTCGACATATACAAGATCATAGAATATATATCATAAAATATATAAAAGATGGAGCCGTGGTAGCTCAGATGGTTAATGCTCGTAACCCTGGTTCGATCCCCGCCGGCACCAATGAAATTGTTAATTGTAATTTTGAGGAAACCTGCATGTCGAAGAATAAAAAAAAAATTTAATAATTCGAAGAAATGTGAAGTTCATCAACACGCATTGGAGTAGCGCGGCGGACGCTTCCTTGCCCTAAAACCCTCTCAGAAATGAGGGGAGGCCTATGCCCAGCAGTGGGACGTATATAGGCTGTAACTTTACTTTTTATATACAAGATGGTTGCACCTCCATCTCTCGGATGCCATTAAAACTTTATAGATTGCTTTGGTTATAACATAGTCCTGAACCACCTGCAACCATCGGTCTGCATATTTCACTTTTATCTACTTACTAAGTAGAACTCAACTGCACTGCTGTATTCCGTTTTTAAAGTAATAGTGAATTACAATTGCAGTATCTTTGAAGATTACAATTAAAGGTATCCGATAAAAAATCATTTAGTATTGAAAGCGCGAATTTATTTGCTACAAATGTCTGAAGTTCTATTTTGTCAATTTACGGCAAGATCTCACTGTGTCGAACCACACCAATTACTTAAATTCATATTATAGAGAACCTGTTATTACATCTAATCACATAAGCGTCGTAAGAATCCACGAAAGGGAATTCCAGAAATCCTGTATGGCATTTGATAGAAGGTAGAGTAATTATTTTTACGTGTGGACAACGAAGAATGGCTATCAGTAAATCTTTTTTAGTGGGGACTCGATAGCGTACATGTCTCACTGCTGGACACGAGTCTCCGCTAATTTGTAAGATTGTTTTAGAGGAGCCGTGGTAGCTCAGATGATTAACGCTCGCTGTAAATATAACGGAACGCGAGTAATCCGGGTTCGATCCCCGCCGGCACCAATGAAATTGTTAATTGCAATTTTAAGTACTGATTTACCACGTGCTCGGCGGTGAAGGAAACATCGCGAGGAAACCTGCATGTTTGAGGAATAAGAAAAAAATATTTCGAAGACATGTGAAATTTGCCAACACGCATTGGGGCAGCGTGGCGGACATTTCCTTGCCCTAAACCCCTCTCGGAAGTGAGAGGAGGCCTGTGCCCAGTAGTGAGACGTATATAGGCTGTAACTTTACCTTACTTTGCTTTTTTTTTCAAGGAATTATTTCACCATGCCGCACCAACACGTGTAGGTGATCTTTACACGTTTTCCTATTTTTTTTATTCCTCAGGCATATAGGTTTCCTCGTGATGACGGAAAATCACCGCCGAATACGTGATAAATCGAATTCGGGTCGCTAAAGTACTATAAAATTTACGGTGAGCACTTGAAAAAACAATATGGGGATATGTTATATGTATTCAATGGTTTCAATAGATTATCAAAAAATGTCAGACCTTTTTAACATTGCCAGAATCTATTCATTGGCATGCCGAGCCAATATTCAATTATTTAATTCACCGTAACCGATCCTGATTAGTTTAATATATCAGTGTAGGTACAGCTAAAATTATAGACTTTTTCATTTGGATTTTAAATAACGCTTACATTAAGACTCACATTTGCGAGAGAAGAGGAATAAGTAAAAGTACTACGGCCAAGCCTACTTTTGATATGAACACATAAGTTTTACTAATTTTCATGATTTTAATAGACTCTTATCGATTTGGCAAACGCAGTGAAATTAAGAGTGCCTGGTGTTTTGTTAACAACTTATTAGCTATTATTATCCTGCATAGTTGATAACTTATGAAATTTCGGATGATTTTCCACTAAATTTAAAGCAACCTTTAGAAAACAATATTTTAGTATTGGATTGTTCAAAAAAAAACAGAGTATAAAAATATTGATGGTTGCATAATAACTGATTTAAATAATATTTTACCTTCAAAGGAATGTATTATAAAGATCCAAATGATATTCCAAATTATTAGTATTGCAGTCAATCCTAATTGACAAAAAACGCATCTAATTGCGACGGAACACGAACTTTCACCTTGTTTAATTGGAGCTGGATAAACTCTTAACCATGTATCTGAAAACTTTTTTAGAATTATATACTAAATTTATAATCATGCTTAATATTTGCAATTTTGTAAATTTTATAAATATATTTATAATCAACGTTTTCTTACCTTGTGCAAGACAATTTGTTTACTATTAACATCCAACTGTTTTCTTTTTTTTAAAGTGTTTGCATCTGTATGATGGTCAATTTCATTTTCTACCATTTTGTTATATTTGCGCTTATTTGCGACTTCAAACACAGAACAATTATCACCTCGTAAATTTTTTTTATGATTCACATTGCCATTACTTTTTTTAAATCCCAAACACTTTACATTGCCAAAACCAGACTCACACACACCGGGCAGTGTGATTCCCTGATTTTTATTTTTAAAAGACTTATTTATTGTAGGCGTATTTATTTCACTGACGGCATTTAGATTTCTGTCAACATAAATATCATCGCCTCGTAGATTAATCGAACTATCAAATTTTATAGCCAATATTTTATCTTTATCAATATGTCTGTGTCTTTTATAAAGCGGTTTTACAAACTTAACTTTATTTTTAAACATATCAAACACAACGTCTTTTCGCATGCTTTCCCATGAAAAACTAAAAGTAGATCGTTGTTTCCAAAACTCTTCTAACTGAGGTAGCGTGTTGATAGTCTGTAATTATTAACTTCCGGTGGTAACCTTGCCTACGGGAAGTGGTAACTCATCAAATTCAAAAGCAAAGTTAGGAGATTGTGAAACAGTAATGGCGAAACGCAATGTTTTAACCTAATTTTAATATTTATGCATAAATTTTCTAATATCGTCCGTACATCGTTAAAAACGATATTTTTATTACTTACTAAATGACAAGGACAGTTTAAAATATTAGACAATATTTATACGAATTCTTTACAGTTAACGCGACTTTGTATGCAAATACATTTTATCTTCACGTGATGCCTATTTAACTGGATAAACGCAAATCATTTCTTTAAAATAAAAAGTAAGTGATTGCTATAAGAACCACAACATGCATGGTTCCAGAGTTATAGCTTGCGGACACAGTCAAGTGTTTTTTTAAAAACCTTCTTGAAATATCTATCTATTACGAACACTAAAAAACAAAATTTAAAAACAAAATAAAAATTAGGTAATTTCCATATAATAGTATAATAGCTTCTGATGTTAGTGTTGTCATAATATGGAAGAATTAAGGCCCTAACTGCGGAGGCCACTAAATTAAATGTAATTAGATTTTTTTATTCACGTTAAAATGTTACCACCCTCAAGATACAGCCTTATTAATAAAAAATCGTTAAATCGGTACACAATTGTTGAACATATGACGTAACATAGTACATGCTTAAACAACATAACACAAGAACCTCCTGCTTTTAAGGAGACGCAATAACAACATCATAAAATGTAAATACAATTTACATTTTATGATGTTGTAATTATAACATTATAATAAAGATATTAATTTGCAACCATCCGCTTAGTTAAATACAATGATGTGTCTTACCTAGTAGTAGTAGTAGTAGTAGTAGTTTTAGTGGTGTTGGGAGTAGTGGTAACGGGATTAGTGCACGCAATTGAGGGAGGGCGGGAGGTGCTCTTCAATCCAGGACACATCATTGTATTCAATTAAGCGGATGGTTGCAAATTAATATCTTTATTATAATTGTTATGATGGACTTCCGCAAAGTAATGCCTGATTCTATCAAAATGTTGTAATTATAATCAATTTATTAGGAAAATAAATTGAAATATTTTTAATATTAAACATTATTGCATTTTGAATCGATAACAGTGATGAACCAAGAAAGAAGAAAAGTTTAAATTGAGTTCGTGTGGTCTGTCACTCAGTATTTCAAGCCCGATTTAATTATAAAATTTCCCTTTAAAGTGAATATAAAACTTCTACAAATTATTTTAATATTGGAAATAAATATCGACCTTAACACTTTTATAAAGTGTAGTGAACTTATACTTTAATATATAGAGAAGTTTCGCTTTACTTTATAAGTTTTTTTATAGAATAAGAGTAACAAACGAGCACACAGTGCACCTGATGGTAAGTGGATGCAGTGGCCCAAAGACATCTTTATTTATCCTCAATGAAGAATTTTTTATAGAATAAGGTTGACATACTAGCACACAGTCCACCTGCTGGTAAGTGGATGCTATGGCCCATACACATCTACATTTAACCTTGATTAAGAATCAAAATCCAGATACGTTGTCACCCATGAGGGCTAAAATGGATTAACTCGTTTACAACAAAACGGATCTCCGATTCTCTACACTCATCATATGCAGAAACACAATAGAATTAAGCTGCTATTTTAACCACCTACCTGCAACCTAGCCATATATTTAGCCATTTTAGGCCATAGCTTTTTCTCTTGATTTATCTTGAATGACAACTATAATTTAATTGCCTAAATTCCGCCTTAGGCCGCTGCCTTTATAAAGTATAAAAGAAGAGAAGGTTCCGGTTCAAGTGTATTTTGTGTGTATGCTATGCGATTTATTTGCCAATTGATCGCCTCGTTACTCGCGTGCTTGTAAACGCAACTGCTGATCATGAGGTCTCGGGCTTAAGACTCTAGTCAGGCAAAAAAAGTTATTGAGTTTTCTGAAATTCTCAGTAATAACCGAGAGTCAGAATGTAGCCTGTCTCAGTACTGCTTCATTTTTGAGCTGGAGATGGCATTGAGAGACCGTTTCGCCTGGTTTTGAAAAACGGAAAGGAGAAATAAAAGTTATTTGCTGAGAGTATCAAGGATTTGACCTTCAGCAAGACCCTAAAGCTGGCACAGAGTGTGTTGTGTGCAAGACTCGCTATGCAGTGCACTAGCGTCACCCCACAACTAGGCGTTCCTGCATCTTCTCAGGATGTGTTCGCGATGCATTCATGTGGTGTAAACAAGTGTAGTGTTTGCGGTTACTCAAATCATAGCAAAGATCAGTGTCGATTTGTGAGTTATTCATATAAGAAGTGCCATAAAATAGGGCATCTTCGTAGAATATGTAAATCTTTAACTAAACGGGGAATGACGATGACATCATTGAAGGTATTTTATTCGCTTCGCTTGAAGTCAAAATATAAATATATATCATCATCATCATCATCATCATTACAGCCCTTCACAAGTCCACTGCTGAACGTAGGCCTCCCCCGAGTAATGCCACAAAGCACGGTCCTCAGCCACCTGAATCCATCGACTTCCGGCATGTCTTACCAGGTCGTCACTCCATCTAGTGGGGGGTAACCCTACACTACGCCTACCGGTACGAGGCTACCACTCGAGAACCTTTTTTCCCCATTGGTTATCGGTTCTTCGAGATATATGGCCTGCCCATTGCCACTTCAGCTTACTAATCCGTTGGGTTATGTCGGTCACTCTGGTTCTACTGCGGATATCATTTCTGAGTTTGTCACGCAGAGAAACCCCGAGCATAGACCTCTCCATAGCTCGCTGAGCGACCTTGAGCGTCCCCATATGACCAGTAGTGAAGGACCACGTCTTAGATCCGTAAGTCATCACTGGCAATACGCACTGGTTGTACAATCTAGTTTTGAGATTTTGAGGTAGGCCTGACGAGCGAAAGAACAAAATATCCAAAATATCTTACAAAGTACTCATTCTTTGAACGATTCCTTAAGTAGCGGCCCATTTCCATCGGAATTTGAACTAGTAAAGGAGAGGACGGTAATGCCGTTGCGTAGTGATTAAGTTAGTGCCGCTGATAATGTCTTGACAGATTCAGCTCTTCCAGAATCACCACACCACAGAATCAGTACAGGCCATGCCCAACCACAGTCACAGAGCTACAAACCACAGTAACAGAGGCTGTCACAGAGCATTCAAGGGGTATCCGTTCTACTAGAAATAAGAATCCTATTTATAATGTATAGTTTACATTTTTTTATATAATTCCTTACTATTATAATAACTGGAGGGGAGTGGAGGGATCTGTGGTGTTTTTTTTAAAATATGACAATATAATAATATAAGCGGGTAGGGAAAGAATTGTTAGTCAGCATTGAGCGATTAAACTGCCTGCTACGTAATTCCTATTTTATTATAAATTTATTCCTAAACATTACACATTACAATTTAGAATTCTATTTCATGATCGTAATTATACACAATTTATTAGCAAACTAAATTGAAATATTTTTAATATTGAACACTTTCTGCATTTTGAATCGTTAGCAGCGATGAACAAAGAAAGAAGGAAAGTTTAAATTAGGTTCGTGTGGTCTGTCACTCCGTATTTCGGGCTCGCTTTAATTATAAATTTTCCCTTTAAAGTGGATAATCAACTTCTTCAACTTATTTTAATATTGACAGTAAATATCGACCTCAATACTTTTATAAAGTATAGTGAACGTATATTCTAATATATATAGCAAAGTTTCGCTTTATTATATGAGTTTTTTTATACATCATGGTAAGTGAATGCAGTGGCCCACAGAAACCTACATGCATCCTCAATTAAGAGTTTTTTTTATAAATATATAAGGGTAACAAACGTGCACACAGTACACCTGATGTTTAGTGGATGTAGTGGTCCATAGACATCTACATTTAACCCCGATTAAGAATTAAAATGCAGATGTGTTGTCATCTCTGAGGAACAAAATGGATTAACTCGTTTCCAACAAAACGAGTCTCCGGTTCTCCACACTCACCATATCCAGAAACATAGTAGCATTAAGTCGATATTTTTCGCTGATATTCCCATTCATGATACAACCGTAATTTTCGTTGCAACGTGGCTCATGCCACCTGCCTGTGACCTGACATATATCTAGCCATTTTAGGCCCTAGCTGTCTCTTTCTCTTGATCTATAGTTATCTTAAATTTGTAATGACTACTATAATTTAAAAGCCTGAATTACGCGTTGTTTTTTAGTCTTTAAAATCGATCGATCGGTTCGGTGGTCGTGTTGTAAACGCAACTGCTGATCATGAGATCCGGGGCTTAAGCCTGTAGTTAGTTAAAAAAAATTAAGTTTTCTGAAATTCTCAGTACTAACCAGGGGTCTGAATGTTGGTAGAATTGTACCTCCGTGCCTAGGAAAGCACATAAAGCCATTGGTCCTACGCCCGATCTCTCTCAAATCGTGTCGGCTTGCTGCCTCATCGGACTACGAGAATGAGGAAATAGAAAGTGCACCTGTACTTGCGCATACACTCGGGCACGCCCTTTCCTGAGACCAGAAACTAGACCCTTTCCTGCACAGATTGCTTGTCTCCGATAAGACTGGACGCCGTCCCTTCTGTCACGTGTGAGCTGCACACATGTTTTTATTCTTCATTATAAATCCGCCATAAAAACAAAGATTAAAAAAAAACATCGAAATGGGATGATTCGGATATCAGATATATTTTATATACTATCGCGATCAGATGATATGTATCGGATATGATCGGAGTATAATATTACCTTATTTTCGCCCATTGTATAAAATAGGCTCCGGTTCCCAAGAGTCAAAGAAGTCAAAAGAGTGGGAGTTCTAAATCTACTATTACGGGTAGTTAAAAAAAATTATATAAAATATTATTTTATACGTAGTAGAGCCATGCTGCGGTTATATAGCTAGGCAGTATAGTTGTAGCACGAATGGGTCGGCCCGACCGGGGAAGAACCACGCTCTCACAGAATACCAGCGTAAAATAGTAGCTTAATACTGCTGTGTTTCGTATGGAGAGTGTAGAGAACCGGAGATCCTTTTTACTGGAAACGAGTCATTCCATCTTAGTCCACTTGACAACGCATCTGCATTCTGATTCGTAATTAAGGATAGATGTAGATGTCTATGGGCTACAACAACAACTTACGTAGGTCACTCAATAAGTTTTGAGATGCTCGAAAGTTAAAAATTGAACGCACCCGTGTTTATGTTTCTAAAAATCAAATTTATTTAAAAATAGAACTCCATAAGTTAACCGCTCAATATAAAAAAAAAACAAAGTTCTATTAATTTTCCTGCAACGCTTGCCGCGCTTTTCATTTAAAACGATGGATCTTAACCGTGAACATTTACGTGCTGTGATCTATTATGATTTTAAATTTGGTTGAACCGAACAATTAAGTATAGAACGGTTAGAATCAGCATTAGGAGACTCAGTTCTATCACGCGCAATAATACTTAGGTGGTTTGCTGAATTCAAAAGGGGTAAAATTAACCTTCAAGTTGACCAAAGAACCGGAGCCCCGCAAACAGCAGTAACGGCAGAAAATGTTTGGACTACTGAAATGTTGGTGCGAGAAGACCCACGAATCACATATCGATAATCAGTCATTTGCTTGAAAGCGAAAAACAGACTCGTGTGAATACCAATATACCACCAGTTTGGCACCAGCAATGAAATGCGGCTACGTTTTGAAAACGGGGTATCTAGGCGTATTTCAGAAATCGTTACTGGTGACGAGACATGGATCTATCAATATGATCTGACGAAAAATAAAAGGCAATCATCGGTATGGATCTACTCAGAAGGACATTTACCGACAAAACAGCATAGACCTCGTAACGTCGGCAAAAAAATGGCTAATTTTTTCGCGGGGCGGACATTTGTCGACGTCAATGCTGGAAAATTGTAGATCAGTCAACTTTGAATGGTATACTACAGTTGCATTACCCAAAGCTTTTCAAACTGTGCGGGAGAGAAGACTAAAGACCGGGCTTCGGGGAATTATGCTGCAACATGATAACGCCTCTTCACATACTTAACTAAACTTAGAACAAAATCATTTATTGAGGAATCTAGTGTTGAAACTCTAACTCACCCACCCCACAGCCCTGACTTAGCTCCTTGTGGTTTTTTTTTTGTTCCTAAGAGTCAAAGAAAAAATAAAAGGCAAGTTTTTTTCAAGCGGCGAAGAATTGATTTCCGACCTGTCAGATCAAGACTGGCATAAGTATTTTCAGAGTTGGTTTAGACGAATGAAACTTTGTATAGAACATGACAGAATATTTTAAAAAGCTGTAAAATAAATATTACTAGTGTCTAGAATACTTTTTGTATAACTCAAAACTTATTGAGTGTCCCACGTACCATCAGGTGGACTGTGTGCTCGTTTGTCACCCTATCCTATAAAAAAGCGGCCAAGAGCATGTCGGGCCACGCTTAGTATAGGGTTTCGTAGTTTCCCGTGTAAGTGTTCCCACTTATGAGTTTAAAGGTGGGTATCCATTATGTTCGCGCCCCAGCAGCGCTCCGCGCTCCTGCAACTGCTCCCGGTAGTGGGTACTGTTGTTTCCATCCAAGTTCAAAATTATGTTCCTGGAAAGTCCTTATAAAGTTCTACTTTTCAGATTTTTTTCATATTTTCTAAACTTATGGTTCAAAAGTTAGGGGGGGGAACATTGTTTTTTGCTTTTGGAGCGATTATTTCCGAAATTATTGACATTATCAAAAAATGATTTTAGTAAACCCCTATTCATTTTTAAATACCTTTCCAACAATATATCACACGTTAGGGTTGAAATTAAAAAAAAATCACTTCCCACTTTACATACAGGGGGGCTATCCTAATAAAATATTTTTTTCCAATTTTTATTTACCACTTTGTCGGCGTGATTGATACACATATTGGTACCAAATTTCAGCTTTCTAGTGCTAACGGTCACTGAGATTAAGCGAGGACGGATAGACGGACAGACATGACGAAACTATAAGGGTTCCTAGTTGACTACGGAACCCTAAAAACAAACTTGCTGGTCCGCTTTGTCGTCTATTAATATTAAAAAATTTGTTCATTATGAATTTTATCATAAAATAAAATTGTTCGATTTGCGAAAATAAAAAAGTTCACAAATATATCGAAGAATGAACTCATATAAAGACCTAGACCCTTTTCGCTGGAAACTAGGTATTCTATCTTATTCCTCAAGATACTTAATCGAGGATAAATAAAGATATCTATAGGTCACAGTATCCACTTATCATCAAATGGACTGTGTGCTTGTTTGTCGTACTACTTCTATAAAAAAAAACATACACCCATAAACACCCTTTAAAACATTAGAATAAAATTCAAAAATACCTAAAAACGTAAACTATTGTTGATATTTGAACTATCAAAAACCTTTCCTATTTACTTCAAAATACGAATTTAACAGCGTCTGGTCTGCTAATATACATATGTAAAGTTTTTATTTTTATACTGACATGAAATGACTACATGCAAATGAAATTAAAGACGTGTTGAAATTACGAATTTGCATCGCTCAGGTTTTCTTGCTGTAAAGTTAGTATTGATTATTATTCAGTCGCGCCCTGCGCCACTAGGCAGCGCGCGCAATATCTGTCAAAACGAAGTTCTGTTCGGTCAAAAAATAAATATTTTCAATGACAATTATTGTTTACGTCTAAATTCTATATTTTTAATTCAAAATAAGGATATAACTTTCTATCGGTTCATGTGACAGTGTAAAGAAGTGTCCGAATAACGTGTTGTAAAACAAGAAAAGCAGAACAATAACCAAGTTCATCCTGATTAAGTGAAAAGTAGGTTTTTAAGGCACGAAATTCATAAAACATGGTTTGTTTTCATAACCAAAAAACTATAGGTATTTGTAAAAATACTTTCAAATAAGCAAGTGTAAAAATCTGACGAAATATGTTATATGTATATTACCTGACAAAGAATTTAATAGTTATTGTTAAGGAACATTAAATTAATAAAATGAAAAACGGAAATGACGAGATGCTTACGGATATTTGGAGCGTACTCTTACCGTCTAACAAGAAAACATTCTACAATTTTACTCATAATTGGATTCATAGTCATTCTCACTGTCATATTTCATTCTTATACTTACAGACACAGAAACAATCATCGTTCCGCTTTAAAAGTAGGTGATTTTGAATACAGACCAGGTATATTTTTGAAAAATATACATCCTAATGAGAGCTCAAACTTCTGTAAGTTCCAATATGGATTGCCAAAAATGCTCAAATGGGACACTGTGCAGATACTCCCTTCTCCAGAGAGTGGAGTAAAAGGACCGTACAGGGTAATTTACAATGCAATTAAAGGTACCGCATACGCAAATAAAAGTAAATACGATGCAGTAACTTATGCAACGCAGGCAACACCGGAGTTCATCTACCATGTCGTAGAGATTGCCCGATTTTGGGATGGGCCAATAAGTCTCTCAGTTTTTGTGCCTAATTATGATCTAGATATTACTATGCAAATAATGACTCAGCTCTGCCAATGTTACTTTGGCATGTCTAAAGTTTCCTTACATCTGTTTTATCCCAAACGTTATCCGCCTTTAATAATAGCAAAAAAACCTGTGTCGCTTTTATTAACTACTCCTGTACCTTCCACACCAGCAAACATAACACCAGAGCAAATTTTGAGAAATAAAATGGAAATGTACAAGAAACTAGACAACAAAACGAGAGCAGAATATATACAGTGGGTAAGAAAAAAGAAAATAGAGAGAATGATGAAGCGAATGCCTAATAAAAAGACAACGTTACCAAACATAAAATTCAATGACTGTTCGGGCTTAGAAAACTTTGATATAGCAACATTTAGACGAGAAAATAATATGATTTATCCTATAAATGTCGGAAGAAATACCGCTAGGAATGCTTCTAAAACAAACTATTTTATGGTATCGGATATAGAAATGGTACCAAGTGACGGTCTGGCGACAAAATTTTTAAAAATGGTACGAAAATTAATGGGTGATAAAAAGAGAGATGAAGGTTGTATATTCGCAAAAACTATTTTCGTTGTTCCATTATTTGAGGTGGAAAGGGGGGAAGAAATTCCACGTGACAAAAATTCGTAAGTTTAAACCATCTTTATCAACATTTTTGTCATTTTCCGATTAAAAATTTAAAGTTCTTTTATGATTCTTTCAGAAATAATAGTGATAAACGAGCGCAGAATTCACCTGATGGTAAGTGGATGCTGTGGCCTGTAGACACTTAAATCTATTCTTAATTAGCAATCTAAATACAGATGGAATGTAACTACTGACTACTAAGATTGAATGCCTCGTTCCTAGTAAAAAGGGGTTGCGATAGTGGTTCTTACCCGGCCGAGGTTGTCAAATTGATAGTCAAGTGTGGCAACTGATCTATACAAATTTTCCCCTAATGACATTCCCATATATTCAACAGTGGACTTTTCAAATGTTAAGGAATGAGTAAACATTTATTTAAATATGATATGAAAGTTTATACTACGTGATGTATGTTTGCAGCTTAGTACGTTTAGTAGCTGCCAACCGAGCATTTTATTTTCATCAAAAAGTGTGTTCACATTGTCAAAGATTTCCTGGATTACAATCGTGGTTACTAAGACCGTCGACAAACGTTATAGAGGTTTGTGCTATTATACATATTATGTTATGAATTTCATAAATTTTAAGAATTTTTCAATTTAGGATTATTTAATAGAATCGTCGAGTTTTTGAAAGTCTCGGTTTGGGAGCGACAGAACAAGTCCATTTCAATACCTAGTAGACACAAGTTTGCGGATTTACTACAAAAAAATCGCCTTTGTCGAATCTCCTCAGTTTCAGGACACTCCTACAGCTGCCTCAGCTAGGATCGAAATTCTCGGAGTCGATATATCGAATGACGTTCAGTTCCGCAATCACTTGGCAAGGAAGACCTTTATTAACTCTATTAACCTCTAACACGTGTGAATACTGTTCTCATCTCTTGGCCGGGGCACTCAAGTGCCAACTTCATTCACTTGATTGCGTCCTGTGCTGAGTGGCTCTGCCGCTCTACTTACTGCCGCCACAAAGAGATGTTGAATCTCTTTGGACATTCTATCACATCTAACAAGGGTAGTGCTCATAGTAATTATTCGCACTAATTTCAGCTGCTAAATTTCACCATCACACATCGCGACAAAACTCGCGAAACTATGCATACTATATGGATAATTGTGGGTCCACCGCTGTGCGATTTACTGTGATTTTCAGAACAATACGACCGAAACCGTATAAAACTTACGTTTAAAAAAAAAGCAACCTTTTTTTTTAAGGCTGGCAACGCATCTGCAATGGTGTTGCAGTTGTTCATGGGCGGCAGTAGTCACCTACCATCAGGTGGGCCGCATACTTATTTGCCCCCTCTTTTCTTAAAAAAATCGGCGTAATGACTTTGCGGAAATTCTTTATATTAAAGTTAATTATTGATTAAATATTTTTGCTACGCTCCACTCGAAACTATCAAATGGTGTGTCTTACCAGATTGAAAACTGATAAACGAAATTTAGCCGACCTACTGGTGGTGGGAAATCAATCAAAACATCTTCACAGTTATTTTTTAATCGGCTGCAACTCATAAGCCTTTTTTAAAATACACGAAGTATAGCATGTATACATACCTTGAAAAGCTTACTTACGTAACGATCTGGGCATACGAATTGGTAAGAGCAGAATACCTTCCAACACACTTCTCCAAAATGCCCTCGTAACATTATGTGGATTTTAATTTAGGCATTTTAAAATAGAATGTACGGCCTGAGAATGATTTGGTCACCAAAGCCTCGTTGGTTAGCAGGACGTTCCGCATGCGGGTGAAAATGATAAAGATGAAGAAAAAGTTATTCCGTAAATGTACTGTGAAATGTAATGTGTAATGTATTAGTAAATGTACGTCATGAAGAATAGTCACAGAACAGAACAGCAGTATTACCAGAGCTATATATGACTGTCTCGTTGGTCTAGTGGTTGTAATAGTGCTGATCATGAGGTCCCGGGTTCGAATCCCGGGTCGGGCCGAAAAATTGAGCTTTTCCGTCAAGAAATTCACAGTAGCAGCCCGGAGTCAGGAAGTTGGCGGTGTCTCACCCCCGTGCCTCGAAAAAGCACGTAAAGCTTTTGGTCCTACGCCTAATCTCTCTCGGGTCGTGTCGGTTTACCGTCCCATCGGATTATGAGAGTGAGGGAATGGAGAGTGCACTTGTGCTTGCGCGTACACTAGGGCACTATAATTCTATCCTGCGCCGATGGCTAGTCTCCGTTGAGGCAGGCCGCCGTGACCGACATTCGGCCTGGAGGACATTATTACCAGACCGTCTATCAGTTTGCCGTCTCCTTAACATAATTGCTTAGGATTGAGTTGCAGCGCTAAGCACCGTGGGTTTGAACCCCACGCGAAACAAATATTTCTATGGCCTAAAAATAATTGTTTCGAATTTGGATATTTGTACTTGTGCAATTTATGTTTGTAAATTGCGTCCATGACACAGAAAAAGAAAAGACAATAGTCCCACCCCACCTGAATAGATTATCTGAATCTGAAATCTGAATCCAAAATCTGAATAGTTTCTGCACAATGGTAGAATTACGCGGTAGTAAACGTTAACATCGGCCCTCTTTTTAACGTTGTTAGGTTTTGATGTACTTTGATGGAACTCGTATTTGATAATCACAGATGCAGCACAGTACAAAAGTGTTAATGATATCATATGATAGCGAAGTAACACTTCACTATATATATATAAATATATATATATATATATATATATATATATATGGAAGATGTGTGTGTGTGTGTGTGTGTGTGTGTGTGTGTGTGTGTGTGTGTGTGTGTGTGTGTGTGTGTGTGTGTGTGTAATTTTTAATTTCTAAATCTGAAAATTTCAAAATAACTTTTTTACAGCCCATGCTAATTGCTCGTCGAGAATATCCTTACCACAGATGGGAACCCTTATACTTTGGTACTCAAAGAGACCCATGGTATAGCGAAACGTTGTCCTGGGAAGGGAGACAAGACAAAATGACGCAGGTAAAGCTACTGAATGATTAAATTACATATTATACAATCAACAAATTATTAATAATAGGTAGAGAGTAATTTACTTATGAAATTGCCATTTTTAGTCTGAAAGATCCAAAGTTATTTAGATACTACTTTTGTAGTAAAACTTTATCCACAAATTCATCCTTTTTAAATTACCTTAGACTAAGATATGATTTTATAAAGTTTATTTATTAAATAATTATTAATAATAATAAGCGCAGGACCGACGGCTTAAAGTGTTCCTAGGCACGGTGTTGAGACACTTTCAGGCTCCGGATAGCTACTGAGATATTCGTGGTGAAAAGACTCAAAACTGACTTTTTTGACTCAATCCGGGATTCAAACCCAAAACCTCATGATCAGCAGTCGTACTATTACAACAACTGCAATGAAAATAAATGACCTGAACAATCAGGCAGTCATAAAAGTTGACAGAAGTAAACTGAAATGATGATGCTCTATGAAGCAATCTATGAAGGGGACTTTTGATCAGGCTACGATGAATTAATTAGTTATTTGGTTAGAATTATTTAGTTTAAAAATTAAACTCACAACAATTACTGAATAGTAATATTTATTTCACTAGATGCTGGAATTATGTCTGCAAGAGTATCGTATGGTGGTCTTAGACGGAGGCTTCCTTTGCCATGCTGCCGTCACGAAGAGTATCGTTCGACATAATAATGCGGAACGTTTGAATAATAAAAATTACTTGAGTATTATTGGCACGTTCAAGCAAAAGTACCCAGATAAACCGCAGTGTAGAGTTATGTGGGGCTGTTAAAATGTAGTTCCAACATAAGAGAATAAACATAAAGAATAAATTGTCGAATTTGAATAGATTTTAAATGTGGACTCATGGTATCAAATTTTAATATCACTTTGAAATTACATTATTTCGATAAGCTATTAATAATGAATCTTCAATGCTATCATATTAAATCCTCAGATGTTTTTAAAGTTATTTGTACGTCTTTGATAAAATCTGGGTTAGCGAAGACGCAGTTACTGATAATGTAAACTGAGGTACCTTTTATAACCTCGAAACTAAGTAGTTATAAGTCGGTGACAAATTGTTATTCTCAAAAACCTTGTCAAATTTTCAATGACGTTTGTGATAAATAAGTCAAGTATGTATGTATATTATTTTATAATACAGCACACCTAATGGTAAATGGCTCCTGCAGTCCGTGGATAACTGCAACGAACTTCAACAAAGATACTATAGATGCATTGTCACCTCCGAGAACCAAGATGGAATGCCTATTAATATACTGGATTTCTATACCTTTCTAAACCAAGCCAATCTAGCAATATTGTTTGGCAGGAAAATAAAAAAGAGGAAGAAATAAACAGACTCCTTGTCAAAAAAGAACTAGTAGTAGTACATACTGAGTGAATTTACTGACTGTACTACATGACGTCATTCCTGTGTAGACTAAATAAAGCTCCAGTATATTAATCGTACCGACTTACGTATATAGTTCCTGTTCATGACTGTTGTTGTTTTTCGGAACTGGATATAAATTTGTCTCTCTATTGCCTATAACGCTGCAGCCAAGTTATCCTCTCGCTATACATGATAACATCAGATATAAGTCGATTGGGACGATGGTCTTTCTGCTGTTAACAAATAGTTAACAAATCCTGTTAAAATTCACATTGGGACAGATAACCGTCATCAACATAATTTTGGCCGTAAGCGATTTTTTTTATTAATGTGATTAAAATTGAAACAATATAGTATATATTTCTGAGATAATTTTTCTTGAACCACGGAACAACTATATTGTGATGATTTATTGTAACAACCGAATTGATTTCAAAGTATGAGAATACAATATGTACAATATATATATTTTATAACATTGTATTGACAAAATAAGACTAAAATTATGTGTTGTCACCAATGAAGACTATGATAGAATACCTCACAGCTTGTAGTTATACAGACTTTATTTAGTTTTTGGCGGTAGAAATAAATAAGGGAGTGGTATCTACCCAGACGGACTGAGTAAAATAGGAATTCTATCATCTAGTAGGCGATATAGTAGTATGTGTGTAATGTAATGTGTAGGGCTGACCCCCACTAGATTAAGTGACGACCTGGTAAGACTGGCAGGAAGTCGATGGATGTAGGTGGCTCAAGACTGTGCTTTGTGACATTTTTTGAGGGAGGCCTATGTTTAGAAATAGACTTTTGAAGGGCTCTAATGATGATGATGATGTGAAGCGACTAATTCTAATAAAGATTCAAAAAACTGTTCATAACTTTAGTAATATATAAATTTTAATTAAACGCAATACGCCTCGTAATGTAAATAGCTTATCAACTTTATTGTTATCGATATGAATAAAATTGATCATAATGTAATAACTTTTGCCTGTATCTTTCTCATTCTAAGTAATAATTTAATGAGTAAGCTCCAATTGTGATTACTTGATTAACTCGTTCAGTAAACAAGGAAGGGGTTTTATAACTTTTTTAAATTCGCTTCTATGTTTAATAAAAAGATAATTCAACACAGCAACGCATTTTTTGCTTATTATAGCCTGTATAGCCTATATAGCTATATAGTATTGGTTTTACTACAATCCAATCTGGTGGCAGGTGGTGATGCAGCCTTAGATGGTAAATCGAACTGATTTAGCATGACAAAAGCCTATTCACTCTTGCTTTGAAGACGCTTAGATTGTAGTCAAATGAGAAGACCGACGCCGGCAGCTTACTCAACTTCTTTGCTGTACGCATTACGAAAGACAAAGCGAACCAAAAAATTGAATGCGTGAAATATCAACAACAAAGAAGTCAAGACCCGTCGACCACCTGGTTGTCCGATTGCGGAAATGTGAGGGGGAATTTATATTGTAATTATATTGTCATTTTTGTGCCCTATCTTCGAAATGCATCCTATAAAATGCCGAGAAACTAGCTATTCTGCGCCTGTGCTCGAGGCTAACAAGATTGGTTCTAGCTAAATCAAGGTTACTAATAAGCCGTAATACGTCTCTTCACTAAGTCTAATGCCGTTAGGTAGCATTTTGTGGTACCAGCCTATATTGTTAATACTCTATTATTAGCTCTTATCGTTTCCATATATAAAACAGTTTTGAAGAATTGCTAAAATATTCGATATAGATTAGAGATAAGTACAAATTATGTAAATTTTTATTCCAGGTTACACATATTATTATCAAAGTTGTATTATATTAAAGCTTAATTGAAATACATTGTTACATAGTGCTAGTTGGTAACTTGATATTCTTTGTTTTAATGTATTAAAATCCTTTCTTTTTTTAAATAGTAAATATATAACACAGTTTAGATGTATTTTATTTCTTAATTAAACAAAATGTCTCCCTAAATTTAATACAAAATTACTTGAGAAACATTGCACGATCAATCATATATATATATATATATATATATATATATATATATATATATATATATATATATATATATATATATATATATATATATATATATATAAGGAAGAATCCGCCAAGCAGTTGCAATGTGAGTTGACGCATCTCTTTTGTCCTCAAAATACTTTGGAAATAATTCCTTGCAATATTTTCATTCACCGTTGTGAAAGTTTTGAGTCAAATTAGAAAGAAAAACAACTCAGATTTCATAATCATTTATATTTATTACATTAGATAGAGGGTTACCCCTGTCAATAAGAATAACATATCTCAACTTTAACGACTCCCACGACAGTTGTGTTAATATTGATTTAATTCAGTTTTGAGGCTACCCCACTGCATTTCTAAGAACTTAAAAATATTAATTGTAGAACATTTGATCTACGCCAGTACGCACTGAAACAACGTAGCGTGGATTAAGCTCATGCAGCAGTGCATGAGTTTTATCCCACGTCACATACCATTACCGATGCTTCTGGTCACCAATCTGTGGTCTATTTTACACCAAAGATGATTTGAAATATGAAAAGTGATGGTTATATCGCAACCTATTAAAAACTTTTCACGTATTTACTTAAGTCTAATAGATTTCCCTTTTACTGTGTCTCATAATCCCCCATATTTACCATAGTTTCTATGCATGTTTGCTATGGTAGTTTTTACTATTTTGATTTGTCATTAGGAATTTTTTATAGGTGTGAGAGCCATACTGCATCCGCATTATGGTTATAGCATTAATAAGTCGGCTCGAAAATATTTTTATTAGAAATTATATTTATCAAAGCATTAATATAGTAATAAAACTTTTATTTCTTGCAATGTTTTACATGCTAAAGAATCATTATTATCTATATGATACGAACATATATATAAATACTTATCAGATAGATTTTCAACATTACTATCATCAATTTTATGTATCTGAGCGTGACTGTTAAAAGTGTCCAACGTGTCATAAGAAGTTTTCTAAGAACCATTCTTTAATTGTTCTCCTTTACAAAGTATACAATAATAAACAAATTAATATATCAATACCTATTTACCGGCTGATAACTTTACTATCAATAATACAAGGCAAATCCACCATAGAACTAAATTTCCACCAGTAATAATTATATAACCTTATACTCTCTCTAATGCGTGTCCTCCATGGCCGCAACCCGACCTGGTAATTCTTTCGCTTTGGTATTACATAAGGATATTTCTGTTAATAATTGTGAAAGACAGGTTTGTATACGGAGTGCGAATTGGTTAACATTCTCATGTGGACTTTACTTGCTCTCTTGGATCTTGTGGTGAGAATGTGAGCATAGTTTTTACATTCACTAAATTGTGTCTTTAAGAAGTCTTTGAGCTGTTCCCGATCTTTAAAGTCTTTTATGGAGCAAGCAATTTCCGCTTTACCTTGAAGCTGGCTAATAATATATTTAAATAAAATTTGTCTTTGAGACTCCGAGGCTAATTCATAAGCATTATTGCAATTAATTATGAAATAATCTACGGTCTCTCTACTACCGTCATATGTTTTAATGAATTTGAATAAGGTGCTTAAATCCATCTCGGTCATTGCAGTAGTTGGCACTTTTGCAAATGTGTGTGTGTGTGTGTGTGTGCACGCACGCACGCACGCGCACACACACACACATTTGCAAAAGTGCCAACATTAATTTGTTTTTCTTTGTCATACATTTTACGTTTTAAATAATACTTGTTAATATTATATCCTAGTTTAGGGGCTAATGACCACTGTAATTTTTGTGCATGTAATATGTTTATCAATAAAGATTATTATTATTATTATTAACTTTCCATTTTGAAAAATATAATTTTCAAGAGTAGAAAGTTGTAGATTTTGGTCCGATTTTGAGAATGCGAGTTTTCATCAGATCTCCATGTTTTAAGGTCTTATGAAGCTGTTCCAAGTATTTCCGGCTGGACGTGTGTGTCGTTAAATTTATTTTTGTATGCTAAACATAATCTTCACCATAAAATGCTGCTGCAGACAGGATAGTCTCTTCACGAAGGAACTCCTCAACAGCTATAGTAAACTTTATGTTAGGTTCAGAATTTACCACACCATCAAAAGAAACAATAAAAAAAATTACTGCTGCGTTTCTTGCTGGTTCTTCCCAGGACAGAGGTTTTTTTGCGAACCAGTGGTAAATTAAAAAATGACTTTCAATAAGTATTTTATAATAATCTATGTTGAATAAATCATTCATTTCATTTCATTTCAGACAAGAATACAATACAATAATATACAATACAATAATAAAGTGAGTTCATTTTTAGTAATTTAAAGGTGTTACCTGAACAAAATTTTATTTCAATAAAAATTATCTTATAAATAAAGTTAACGATCTTTACTAAAATCGTAAGAGACATACAGGAGTTAAATTAAAAAAGCCACTTTTGAACGATTGTATATTATAAATGTAATCGTTCAAAAGACGCTTAACCAATACTATATAAGGTAATAATATAAGGTTATATAATTATTACTGGTGGAAATTTAGTTCTATGGTGAATTTGCCTTGTATTATTGATAGTAAAGTTATCAGCCGGTAAATAGGTATTGATATATTAATTTGTTTATTATTGTATACTTTGTAAAGGAGAACAGTTAAAGAATGGTTCTTAGAAAACTTCTTATGACACGTGAGACACGTTTTAACAATCACGCTCAGATACATAAAATTGATGATAGTAATGTTGAAAATCTATCTGATAAGTATTTATATATATGTTCGTATCACATAGATAATAATGATTCTTTAGCATGTAAAACATTGCAAGAAATAAAAGTTTTATTACTATATTAATGCTTTGATAAATATAATTTCTAATAAAAATATTTTCGAGCCGACTTATTAATGCTACAACCATAATGCGGATGCAGTATGGCTCTCACACCTATAAAAAATTCCTAATGACAAATCAAAATAGTAAAAACTACTATAGCAAACATGCATAGAAACTATGGTAAATATGGGGGATTATGAGACACAGTAAAAGGGAAATCTATTAGACTTAAGTAAATACGTGAAAAGTTTTTAATAGGTTGCGATATAACCATCACTCTTCATATTTCAAATCATCTTTGGTGTAAAATAGACCACAGATTGGTGACCAGAAGCATCGGTAATGGTATGTGACGTGGGATAAAACTCATGCACTGCTGCATGAGCTTAATCCACGCTACGTTGTTTCAGTGCGTACTGGCGTAGATCAAATGTTCTACAATTAATATTTCGTGCAGCCGGAAATACTTGGAACAGCTTCATAACATCTTAAAACATGGAGATCTGATGAAAACTCGCATTCCCAAAATCGGACTAAAATCTACAACTTTCTACTCTTGAAAATTATATTTTTCAAAATGGAAAGTTAATAATAATAATAATAATCTTTATTGATAAACATATTACATGCACAAAAATTACAGCGGTCATTAGCCCCTAAACTAGGATATAATATTAACAAGTATTATTTAAAACGTAAAATGTATGACAAAAAAAAAAATTAATGTTGGCACTTTTGCAAAGTGTGTGTGTGTGTGTGTGTGCACGCACGCACGCACGCACCGCGCACACACACACACACACACACACACACACACACACACACACACACACACATCTGTTAATAATATCGAATTAAAATAAGGTTATTTTTTCTTAGATCCTGCTAACTAATATAGTATTTATATATAATATATATATATATATATATATATATATATATATATATATATGCGTTAATGACGAACCCTGTAGTCCAGATAGTAAGAATACAACATAAAAACAAAATAAAAAAACTATAGGAATTACTAAGGGGTAAAATAATACGGATATTTGAGAAAGTTATCTGAAGCTCTAAGTTTTCCCAGTTTACTTTTGTAGAAGTTGCATTAAAAAGGAATAAGGGTTGTTTATCTTCAAAAACTTTCAAAGAAAGTTTAAATTAACTGAAACGTAGCCGAATTGCTTTTTAAACCCTGGTAGTAATTTCGAGTAGGTAATGAACATACAATCAAATTCGCACTATAATAAATTAAGTTGCTTTAAAATAATCTCATGAGAAATCTAAGACGTATATTTTAATAGAAATGAAGTGTAACTTTATATTTATGAAAAAAAAACAGCGAATAACATAGAATCCGTGCAATCCAGTGCTAGGCGATCCCACTATTTAAAGTGACAACCTGATGAAACATGCAGGTAGCTAATGGGAGCAGGTAGCTAAGGTTCATATTTTGTGGCACACTGTGGTGCGTTCTATACTATACTACATCATATAAGGACTGTGATAATGCATCGAGGCTGAAAGCGTGGATTTCTTGTTGTTTTGTTTATATCTACGCATTAAAACATATTTTACTCGTTTCAAAACGGTACGGAGATAATTTATTTAACACCAACACTCAACTTCCTTGTAAAGGATTCCAGTCACATAAGACAAATACCAATTACAACAACTGACGCGGACTAAGTAGACCGGTTCGTGACGTAGAAAAGTTTTGTGGGCATTAACAGTGCGGAAAACGTTGAAATGTCAATTTGAGTCCTTTCCGTCTCATTACGGTAGACGTGGGTTGAATCTTTCGCTTCTGCTTGCAATACTATAAGGACAATTTTATGACATATTCTCATGTTAATCGTTGCTGACACATTATGTTAAAATTTTTGGATTATCTCAATCATATACTTTTACAAATATTAAATATTTTACATATGTTTGTAAATATCGCGTAAAAAATAACTCAAATGACAGTTTTATATAATTGTAACCAAGAGTTATGAATAAAATAAAATAAATGTTCGGTAATTACTTGGAAGAGACCTTCTAATACTGTTAAAATGGGTTTTATAGATTTTACTATATTTCTTTAAAACACAATTAATAAAATAAAACTTATAATAATTAAAATCTGACTTCAAAGACCTTAAAAAAATGAAATAATTTTCACATAACGCTTCAGAAGTCAGGGCTTTAATTATATACAATATATCTTAACAAAAATACAAAAGCTAAATTATTTTTCCTGTTGATTGAACTAAGTAGTATCACAAGCTCAAGATAACGACTAGAATGTCGTTAAAAAAAGAAAACATTTAAATAGGTTCAACCGTTTTATCATTTTGAGTTTGCTAGCTTAGGGTCCTCAGGGGCTTAAAGGACACAGCTTGGAAGCTACATTTGTCATAAACTGTGTCAATGCTACTTCCCAGAACTTCATTGCGTCCGGCATCTACATTGCGATAATATATTAAAAGAGATAAAATTTTTAAAAGCTACAGTTTTTATTTAAATTTTTCTCTCTACCTAGTAAGAAACTAACATGTATAGACTTAAAACAATGAAAATAATGCCCCTTTTTATCATTTGACATTTTCGTTATAACAAGCGTCCACTTTTCCACGACATTTATATATATATATATATATATATATATATATATATATATATATATATATATATATATATATATATATATATATATATAACAAGCGACACGTATATAACAAGCGACCACGTTCCACTTACGATTTATAATGTTTGATAATATTTTTTTTGGAAAACTTGTCTATTTGATTATATTCGTATAATAAGGCTTCATCATCGTCAACAACACAGCAGCCCATTAAAATCACCTCCTGACCACCGCCTCCTCGCACTAATACGCACGCACGCACGCACGCACGCACGCACGCAGGCACGCACGCACGCACGTACGTACGCACGCTCGCACGCGCGCGCGCGCACACACACACACACACACACACACACACACACACACACACACACACACACACACACACACACATTTGCAAAAGTGCCAACATTAATTTGTTTTTTTTTCGATAATTTTAATTCGATATTATTAACAGATGTATGTGTATGTGTCTGTGTGTGTGTGTGCGTGCGTGCGCGTATATATATATATATATATATATATATATATATATATATATATATATATATGCGTTAAAGACGATCCCTGCAGTCCAGATAGTAAGAATACAACAGAAAAACAAAATAAAAACTATAGGAATTACTAAGGGGTAAAATAACACGGATATTTGAGAAAGTTATCTGAAGCTCCAAGTTTTCCCAGTTTACTTTTGTAGAAGTTGCATTAAAAAGTATAAGGGTTGTTTATCTTCAAAAACTTTCAAAGAGAAGTTTAAATTAACTGTAACGTAGCCGAATTGCTTTTTAAACCCTGGTAGTAATTTCGAGTAGGTAATGAACATATAATAATGATTTCTTACCATCCATCAATTGTAATATTCCTCTACAGGATGCAGGTGTGTACAAGCTAGATTGTGAATGTGGTCTCTCTTATATAGGTCAAACAAAACGATCTATAAAAACCCGCGTGAAGGAACATATAGCTGACGTGAAGTACCGACGCTCCGGGAAGTCTGCAGTCTGCGAATATGTTCAAGATCGTCCCCACCATTTACACTACGATACTATATTAAAAGAGATAAAATTTTTAAAAACAGTTTTTATATAAATTTTCCTTCTTTACCGAGTAAGAAACTAACATGACTTAAAACAATGAAAACAATGCGCCTTTTTATCATTTTACATTTTCGTTATAACAAGCGTCCACTTTTCCACGACATATATAAATATATATATATATATATATATATATAATAAAAATATAAAAAAACCACGTTCCACTTACGATTAGACGATTCGACGAATCTTACGATTATGTTTGATAATATTTTTTTTGGAAAACTTGTCTATTTGATTATATTCGTATAATAAGGCTTCATCATCGTCAACAACACTGCAGCCCATTAAAATCACCTCCTGAATATAGGCCTCCTCCGAGGACTTCCACAAAACATGGTTATCAACTATCAATCAACTTCCTGAGCATCTCAGCAGGTGGTCGAGTCAATTTGAAGAACCGCCCTATACCACACTTGCCGCTACGATTATTTGACACCAATAACTTCCTTCCTCGTTGGTTGTCACTTCTTCGTACTTATTACATAGTTTGTGTAAACGAAATAATTGGAGTTCAAGTACGTAATTTCCACTTTAATGTAGTTGCCATATAGAATTAAAAATAAGCCTGCATGGTTCAAATTTGTGATTAAAATACAACATGACCAAAAGTAAAACATCATAAATTCTAAATATTTATGACAATCTGCTGTTTAACTTTCAGTTTTTTTTACGTTCAGTAATTGAGTTAAACATTGAGACACCTCAAAAATTTGAGTGATTTTCGAATACGAGTTCCGACGTGTTTCTTACTCAGTAAAGATAACGAAATGATAATCTGATATGAAATGATATCGAAACAAACTCATTTTGCGTTTTTGATATAATCGCTTTCATAGTGAAAGCTTCTACTTGCTGAACGCTTCACGATGAAGACCGGATACTAAAGTAAATAACGATGAATTTATTTTAATGTTGCAAGCCGATCATAATCAACCAATCAAGGAATCTGCGTCAAGGTTAAATGTTAGTTTACTTACAATATTGACACATAAAACTCGAAAATGGCTGCCTCGTTAATTATGCCAGGAGAAGCATGTACTGAAGCTTGCCTCGTTTTTATAAGTAGGAATAGAAATTAAGGA
Source organism: Parnassius apollo (assembly GCA_907164705.1). Classification (NCBI taxonomy): domain Eukaryota; kingdom Metazoa; phylum Arthropoda; class Insecta; order Lepidoptera; family Papilionidae; genus Parnassius; species Parnassius apollo. The sequence continues at coordinate 1,908,431 of CAJQZP010001352.1, forward strand.
ATTTTGTACGTTGTGTTGTGACATATGATGAAATGTAGATTTTCTACGATACCATCCTTGTGGACTAAGACAGTTCTCCACACTCCCTATACGAAACACAGCAGCCTTAAGTTAATATTTTACACTGATATTGTTTGAGAGCGTGATTCAGCCCTGGACGAGGATCTATTCGTGCTACAGCGCGGCTTTACCACGTATAATCTTGCAGGTCACCTGCTGGTGAGTGCCTACTGCTGTCCGTGGACACCTGCAGCTAACTTTATACCAAGAAAACTACAGATGAGTTGTCACCCCTGAGGAATGAGATAGAATACCTCACAGCTTTGCTCAAATCTGTGCTGTGTGACGGCAGAAATTAGTGAGAGGTAGTATTATACCTTAGTATAACTTATAGGCAGAAAAGGAGTTCCATCACCGAGTATTTAGTAGATTTTTTGTTCATACAAATTATACTAAATATTTTTCTTCTTTCAACGGAATTCCAGTGGTTCGTAAAACAACAATAATTTTAAAACTTCAACAGATGAAAAGTTTTCGAAAAATGTAACCTGTTTTAAAAATTCACCGCAATCTCTCTAAATTATGTGCTCTATGCGAATTACATACGTTAAACATGTGGTAATGAAATTGCTAAGATAATTTAGTTACACATGCATGCATTCCATTTTACGGAACTCGCATAACTTTAAAGCAATGCTAGTTGAAATTTTATTAAATGCGACGACGTGTAAGAATTATTTACCGAAATACGCCACGTAAGTGCTTTAAAGTTAAAAAAAGTAAAGTTACAGCCTATATACGTCCCACTGCTGGGCACAGGCCTCCTCTCATTTCTGAGAGGGTTTTAGGGCAAGGAATAGTCCGCCACGCTGCCCCAATGCGTGTTGGCGAACTTCACATGCCTTCGAAATATTTTTTTTCTTATTTCTCAGACATGCAGGTTTCCTCACGATGTTTTACTTCACCGCCGAGCACGTGGTAAATCAGCACTTAAAATTGCAATCAACAATTTCATTGGTGCCGGCGGGGATCGAACCCGGAAATAGTTTATCTGTTTAATTCTTAGGGACTTAGGGACATCAGTTATTTTTTATTACAGTTCATATTTAATCAACAGCTTAAAATTTAAACACTTTTCTTTCATCAAATATTAAACCAATATGGCGAAAAATATCGATAGTTATAGCCAATTGCACTTTTTCAATTACACTTCTTTTTTTATTGCAAAATGAAAACTACTATTATATACGTAACATTAAATAAAAATAATAATTAAAATTATAATATTTACAATTAATACTAATTATACACAATATAAAAAAGAAACTATGGTATAGAAAAACTAACACTAACCCCTTCCCGTGGTATAGTGCCAAGAACGCTGTCTGCGTTTCCTTGCTGAATAGCTATACTTAGCCTTTGAGCGAAGAAAGAACCAGCCATCTTATTACCAGCAGTGACGACCAGCCATGGATACAGTTCCTTCAGGAACTTCACTGCACGTGGACGCCACGGACCGATAGTCTCTACAGCAAATGGCATAAATATGTAGTCATTTCTCAAAGACTCATATTTGCACCATTTACTAAATTCGGCTGCCTCTGATGCCGCCCCGGCTCTAAAAGAGGTACCCTTAAGATGAGAGGCCGCCAAAGTGTCAACGCAAGTAGCATTCCACACTAGGGCTTTACCTCTCTCCCAAAGGACCAAAGTCATACCGTCTGGTCTCTTGCCATTGTCTCTAAGTATCCCGCAAGGCTCTAAAACCGAGGGGATATTTATGAAGACAAGAGCCCATCGGATGACTTCGTTTAAAGACTTACGCTTCTTTTGTATTATTTGGGTAGCAAAAGGGATATGCCAAACCATTCTTCAAAAGCCTCATATGGGGATGTTTGATCTAATTTCATTATCTTTGATTTCCATTTCTGACAACTAAGGCTTCAAAAAGGATGAGGCTTACGTTACTTAATTCCACTGTACGTTTTTTTATTTCATATGTTACGCGATATCTTCGCCAAATTTGAAACGATTATGATTTTTTTTCTAAATAGTTTATACTTCAGGGGTAGTCCCATATAAATTATATTATTTATATATTATATATTCCACCCTTAAGGATGGCAAAATCGAGGATGATATTATTAATGTAGTTAACTTTTTTTTAATAGGTTATAAGGTGACAAACGAGCACACAGTCCACCTGATGGTAATTGGTTGCAACGGCCCACAGACATCTACATCTATCCTCGATTACGAATCAAAATGCAGATGCGTTGTCACCCGTGAAGACTAAGAGGGAATGTCTCGTTTCCAATAAAAAGGGTCTCCGATTCTCTACACTCACCATACAAAACATAGCAACATTAAGCCACTATTTCACGCTGGTATTCTGTGAGAGCGTGGTCTTTCCCCGGTGGAGCCGACCCATTCATGCTACAACTATACTACCACGTAAAAAAACGATTTCCTTAGTCTAAATACTCATAATGATAAAAAAAAATACTTTTTGCAGAAATTAAAAGTTGACTTTAATGAATAAACAAGAATAAAATAAATTAACTTTCTTTGATACAGCTATTACATTTTGTTCAAAATTATTTTTGTAACATGTAGGCAGTCAGCGTTTCGAATTGAAAAGAAGAGAATAAGAAATATTCGTACCACTGTAAGCTACGTAACCGTTTACCGACGGAATTAAACACGTGTCTGTCTAATGGATCGAAAATAATTTGACGTGACAGCGCAATATCTACGGAACGCCACGTGTAATGCTAACAAACCTTTTGAGATAGCAAACCTTTATTCTAGCTTAGTAAACTTGATGCGGGTAAAGTAAAAAATAAACTAGAAAGGATTTCTACGAAATCACCTTATTTTGAACCTTCGTTATGAACATATAATATACAACATATGAAGTACGAAACCAAATCCAATAACAAAATTTTTACATTCAGACCAGTTTTAAATATTGTTTTTACTTTATAAAAACTTAATAACTCAACGGAATCTCGAACTCATGGAATATCTATTTTTATTTTTTCTTCCTTAAAGTACCAAAATATTTTATTATTTACGAATTGATCTTTTTTATATAATATGGATGACAAACGTACACACAGTTCACTTGATGGTAAAAGGATGCCATATTATGTGTATCCCATAAACATCCACATCTATCTACGATTAAGAATCAAAATAGAGATCCTTTATCACCCCTAGTTTTTCAGATCTCTGCACTTACCTTACAAAACACTGTTTCAGGCTAGCATTTTGTAAAAGCGTGGTAAGTGACTAGCTCATCTATACTACAACCATAACATTTTATAGCTGTACCAAGTTTATAGTCGATTCTAAATAACTTTTGTAGAAATACTTGTTACATCTCTTTAATAATATTTCAATTGACAAGTGTCGACTAAAAAGTAAAGACTAATTCGATATGAAAGAAAATTATAAGCCATGCTGCTTTTGAACCTTCTTACAAATTTTTCATTTTGCTATTTATAGGTCTTTATAAAAAAGGGAAGGTATTCATTTTATCAAAAACGCATGTAATGTTTAACCCGCTAGCTCAGAAAGAACAGCAAACAGGTTAACCTTTTCTTTTCACCTTTCCACGTTTAAAAATTTCAACTTAACGTTAATGCTTATTTGATAAAACAAACTTAAGCAATCAGGTGCATGTTGATCGAGTAAACGAATCAGTGGTACAGAACGCAATCAAAATAAAAATACAAAGCAAACTCGATGATGCATAGGAATGAATGCCAACAATGTAAGCCGAGAAAGTTTTCCTTTTGTTAATCTATTTTTTAAACAGTTTGCAAAGGAGCTTCCTGCTGAAGTGAACCTAAACTACACTGACTTCTTATATTTACGCGAGCACTACACATTGATTACTACTTTTACGGATTTTAACGCGTTTAATTTTAATTAATTAAAATTAAACGCGTTAAAATCCGTAAAAGTAGTTTTAATCAATACACTGACTTGATGTCGTTGAGAAATGCCTCAGATTACATTACATGAGAAATAATATCTGAAGGTGACTGATTCGTTGGTTTAGTGGGCGTTAGCGTAACGCCGCCAACACGAGTTCTTGTCCGAATTCTAGTCGGACAAAAATCAGGGTTTTTCTCTCAATAAATTATCAGTAGCAGCTCGGAGTCAAGAATACGACGAAGTTTAAACCACGTGCCTGATTTCAATCCGGTCGTGTTGGATTCCTGTCCCACCGGACTATGGGAGTGAGGGAATAGAGGGTACACTCATCTTACGTACACGCTTGTGCACTATAATCCTGTCCCGTACAGATGGTTAGTGTCTGTTGAGACTCCGGTGAGATCTCAGTGACCGAAATTTGATCTAAATGTCATTATTAAGTTAAAAAAAATTAACTTCTTCATCATTGGTTCTTTAAATTCCGCTACTAAACAAGTGCCTCTCTTATTGTAGAACGGACATAACAGACTCCAATAGACACTATTATACAAATGAGAATATATTTACTACGTTTTAACTTACTCCTTTTTGTAGACAACACGGCGTCTACTTTTACAATCGCCAATCAGTCAGCTTGGTGTGAGGAAAGAATAGCGGAAAATATTATCTTCCTAAAAAAAATTATACCAAATAATGTTAGGAGTGTCGAGGAGAAAGAGCCATCCTTTTTTTACGCACTCATTGGTGTATTGGTATGCTACAGCATACCAATATACCAATCCCACCTTAACTTGTTGCATGTATTTTAACAGGAATCTAGGAAATGGGAATACAACTTACAGTTCTGGTATATCAGTACTGTTCTCAATTGGTTCGATATATCCACCTATCTAACGTGGTGAGTATTAGACGCATCCTTACAAAATGCCTTAATCAAGCAGTTGTTAGTGCTGCGAGCTATATGGACAGCCTTTTCACTTGCCATGCCACTTCATCTTACTAATACGTTGGCCTGAATCGGCTACTTTGGTTCTATATAATTAGTAGTAACTCAAAAAAATTATACTTGACATAAAAAGTTTTAGAGAGATGATAAAATATTACACACACACATTATCTTGACAAAAATATATACCTGATAAAATTAACTTGGTATTCACCGACTTTTATCTTGATCAATGAAGTGGAATATATGCCACATTAAGCATTAGTCAATTTGACATTTGACTACATATGTCCTGCCCCTGGGCACGACGTTCTCTCATTTTTGAGGTTTTAGAGCGATGAAAATGACAGGATAATAGCCATGATAGCTCAGGGGCGAGCGAGCGCTTAGCTTGCTGTAAATTACACAATACGCGAGTATTTTCTATTTCCAAAGCACTTTTAGAAAGTAATAAAAACTACGCCATCTCTTCAAAAAGTCAAGTCTCTTCTGCGTTAGACTTTATGAGAAGAAGCAACAAGAAACTCACAATGTACCTAGACTATTTTGTACCAACAGTTACAAGTTAACCTTATAAAATATATATAATTTACAATTAATATCTTTAACCATGGCGCAACGAAAACGCAAGCTTAACTTTCTTTCAATTGAATTGGGTGTCTTCATAACTCACTGAATTTTAGTACCAAGTCTAGGCTCGCCCACAGGAGAAGTGTAGACATTCAGCAATATACTCGTGCCAATGTAAACGGCGTTTGGCATTATAACGTGAGTAGCTGGACTATGATATTTATTTATTTATTGTAACAGAACCAACAGCATTTTGTAACATAAAGTTAGTAAGTATTTACATTTTCTACTGCCAATTACAGGTTCTTAATTTATAGAAATTTTTGCACTTAGATTTTTTAGAACCGATTTTTCAATCTTCAGATAAAAGTTATTCATGGCTTAAAAAACATAAACATATTAAACAAATAATTATAGTTTTAGGAATAAAATATACTTTTTATGAATAAAAATCTAAACACCTTCGTTTTAATTTGTTAAAAAAAATTGAAACACCTAATTTAACACAAAAGCGTTTTCATTCCATGAAAAAAAAACGTTATTGTATAGCTGGCAATCTGGCCATTACAATGGTAAGCGAAAATTCAAAATTAGAATTTCATTTGTTTATCCTTTAAATGAAATGAATCACTATTTTGAGACAAATGTGCGTCTACAGTTGGAGACCATTTCACGTTTAAAAACTAAAAATTTGCATTTATATTTAACGTTTTTGTTTTTAATTTGTTTACTATGACGTTACTATCGGCGACGAGGTTCGCCACCCGTCACGTTCTGTCTCCCGGAGGGGCGAAAAGTGGATTGCGGAAACCCGTCTGGCTACGCTGAATGTATGTGGAGGAATGAATGATAAGATGGATGAAGTATGCGAAATGATGAATGACAGAGGAATAGATGTGTTATGTGTGAATAAGACGAAACGAAAGGGAAAGGATGCCACTGCACATGGCACGTATACCGCGTATTGGTCTGGTGTAGGCGAGACCGAACGGGCATGCCAGGGAGTCGGTTTCAACATTGCAGAAAGAATGGGTCAATGTGTTAATGTGCTATGGATACGAATGAAAGTGGGCTTAAAGAAGCTGCTCCTGCTAGGGATGTACGCCTCAGACATGTCTAAGCCCACTTACATCAGAGAGCAGTTTTGGGACATGGTAAGGATGTGGTGTTGACAAAATGTAAGGAAAATGAAAATATTATTATGTTAGGAGACTTTAATGGAAGGGTTGGGGTGAAGAGGTCTGGTTATGAAAGGATATTGGGAACGTTTGGTGATGAAAGTATAAATGAGAATGGTGAAGACCTCCTCACCGTATGTGCGGAAAAGAATCTTTTTGTGACGAATACTTTTTTTCGTCATAAGAAGATTCACATGTATACATGGGAAAGAGGTGATGAGAGAAGCATGATAGATTTCGTAATTGTGGATGAAAGAATGAGGAGCGCAGTCGTAGATACAAGGGTTTACCGGGGGGTCCAACGTAGGGACGGATCATTACTTGGTCTTATGTCGAATTAATGGTCTTTTCAAGCGTTGGCGGCATCGGACATCTGTATCTACCACTGCGTTACAGCGTATAAGAATAGAGAAGTTACAAGATGAAGATGTGATAGAGAAGTATAAATGTAGACTGAGAGAAAATATTAGATGTTTGAATGAGTTGTGTATGAATGATTTAGACTTGAATACTGTGTGGGATAATATTAAGAAAGGTTTGGTGGATACCGCCACCGAAGTATGCGGTGTAAGTAAGAGAACAAATGAAAGGAAAAGTAATACGTTATGGTGGGATGATGAGGTACGGGTGAAGTTGAATCAAAGAAGAAAGCATGGTTAGATTTACTAGCAACCAAATCTGATAATTCTTCTGGTATGAATGATGAGATTGAAAGAAAAAAGGCAGAATTTAGACGTCTAAATAAGAGAGTGAAAGAAGTTGTTGAAAGGAAAAAGAAAGAAAGAACGAATAAGAATGATAGAAGGATATCTGATAATTTCCAGGCTAACATAAAAATGTTCTGGAAACTCGTAAGAACTGCCAGGGGAAATACAAAACAGCCGATAATAAATGCTACAAGAGACGAGAATGGATGTATTCTGAATGATGAAGTTTCGAATTTAAACAGATGGAAGGAATACTTTGAAAGCGTGTTTATGAGTGAAGAGTCGTATGAATTAAATGAACTAGAAATTCCGAAAGAAGTGGAAAGGTGTATGGAGATAAGTGTAGATGAAATAATGAAAGCAATGAAAAGCATGAAAGCAGGTAAGGTAGCTGGATATGATAGAGTATCACTCGAGATGCTAAGGGCTGGAGAGGGAGTGGTGGCAGGCCTGCTGTACACCTTGTTTAATTTATGTTGGGAATTAAAACGGGTACCGAATGACTGGTGTAAAGCAGTTATAGTACCAATATATAAAGGAAAAGGGTCACAGCAGGACTGCAAAAACTACCGCGGTATCAGCTTGCTTAGTATTGTGGGTAAACTGTATGCTAAGTTGTTAATTGAAAGAGTTATGAAAGAAACTGATGGAAAAATTTGGGATGTGCAAGCGGGTTTTAGAAAGGGAATGGGGTGTACAGATCAAGTCTTTTCCATGCGCATGATTGCGGAGAAGTTTTTGGCCAAAAACCAGAAAGTTTTATGTGCGTTCATGGACTTGGAAAAGGCTTATGACAGAGTGGACAGGAATGTGTTATGGCAAACACTGAACTCATATGGGTTGAGCGCTGGTTTGATACAGGCATTAAGGTCTCTTTATAGGGACTCTAGTGCTTGTGTCAGGATCAATGGGGTCTACTCGGACTGGTTTGGCATCCAAAAAGGTATCAGACAGGGCTGTGTGGCTTCCCCTTGGCTGTTCAACCTATTTATGGACCGGTGTTTGCAAACTTTGAAAGATGAAGAATGTGGGTTAAGAATGGGCGAGTTAACCGTCAAATGCCTTTTGTATGCCGATGATCAAGTCATACTTGCGTCATCGGCGGCAGAGTTGCAAATGATGGTTACATTAATGAACTGGGAATTAAAAGAAAGGGGAATGAAAGTGAACGCACGTAAGACAAAAGTGATGGTTTTTGAAAGAGAAGAAAGCAAAACGGTATGTGAAATAAGAATAGAAGGAGAGTTGATTGAGCAAGTGGATGAGTTTGTGTATTTGGGATGTGTATTTAGCAGGGATGGTAGATATGATAGGGATATAGAACGACGAGTAAATGCAGGGAATAGAGTGAATGGGGCACTACACTCTATTATGAAGAACCAGAATTTGTCAAAACAGGCACGTATGGTAATTCATAATGCTGTGTTAGTTCCTACTTTAATGTATGGTAGTGAAAGCTGGGTGTGGCAGAAGAAACACGAAAGTAGAATAAATGCTGCAGAAATGCGGTCTTTAAGGAATATGCTAGGTTGTAATCTGAATGACAGGGTGAGAAATTGCGTGATAAGAGATGGTATGCAAGATGATGTTGTGACCAGGATTAAGAAAGGAATGCTTCGGTGGTTTGGTCACGTAGAAAGAATGAATGAGGAAAGAGTGACAAAGCAAATTTATATGGCAGATGTGAATGGCCGAGTCGGGAGGGGACGCCCTAGGAAAAAGTTTATCGACCAAATTGGCGATATTTTGAAAATGGGCCACGTTAGAAGTACCCTTAACCGACGAGCATGTATGCGTAGATATATGGATGTAAAGGGGGCGAGAGAGGTGTGTCAGGATCGTGCCAAATGGAAGTCCGTAGTCTCTGCCTACCCCTCTGGGTGACAGGCGTGAGTATTTATATGTTGTTTACTATGACTTTAAGACGTCTGAAAAAAGTTTTATTTCCTAAAACATGTAGATACTTCGCCCACAGAAGCCGCCCAAGTGGTGGCATTGCTGGATTCTGGACTTAGTCAGCGTGTTGTGGCTCGAACATTGCATCTAAGCCTCTCATCTATTCATAGAGTCTACAACCGCTATCGAGAGACTGGTATGTTCACGCGCCGTTCTGTATCTGGCAGGAATCGGATCACTTCTGAGAGAGATGATCGATTTATTGTATCAACTTCTTCACGAAGCAGCAGCAGCTTCAAGTTGTACGAAGGGTCGCTGTAAGTGACTCTACAATTAGAAAAAGGCTGAAGGAACGTGGACTGGTACCACACAAGCCAGCAAATAGACCGAAACTAACTGCCGACCATCGAAGAGCGCGCCTTGACTTTGCACGCGAGCACCTAAATTGGTCAAACTTCCAATGGAGCAAATTTCGCTTCTCTTATGAATGTAAAATCATGCACTATGGTAACGATGGAAGGAACGTCTACAGAAGAGATGGAGAACGCTTTGCACAATACTGTATTGAAGAAAGGGTCAGTTATGATGGTGGTTCTTGGACGGTTTGGGGAGGAATCAGCGCCGACGGTAAGACAGAGCTTGCCTTCGTGTCTGGGCCATGTCTATCTGTTTTGAACTGTCATCGGTACGTGGAACAGTGCCTAGAGCCTTACGTGATGCCCTATGCACACTTTAACGGGTTTACATTTATGCACGATAACGCCAGAGCCCACACCGCGAGCGTCGTACGTGATTACCTTACCGAAGTCGGTATCTCCATAATGGAATGGCCAGCAAGGAGCCCGGACATGAATCCAATTGAACATCTCTGGGATCAACTAAAGTGGCAAATCCGAGCGAGAGATCCTGCCCCAGACTCACTTGACCAGCTGAAAAGTGCCATTCAGGAAGAATGGAACAACATCCCACAGCATGTCATCGTAACTCTAATCCGATTGATGAAAAACCGGATGGAAGCGGTGATAAGAGCTTGAGGAGGAAACACTAGTTATTAAACGTTATTTAATAAAAAAACAGTATTTTTTCACCTACGTGTGTTGTTTCATTCATTGCCTTCGTTCTCCATACAAAATAAAAATGACTCATTATAGAAAATATGGAACCTATGAAAATTTAATTTGAATTTAGAACAATAACATTAGAATTTGAAAATCTCATAAAACTCACTATTAAGCGACATTTATATTGTCAGAAGTGGGATAAAATAATGCCGATTTTACCTAAGGAGGAAACGGAGGGTGTCCGTACCCGCAGTCAACGCCAGCATGAGACGGACCAGAGGAGATTTGGTGGTGCAACGCCGCAGACGTCGGAGGGCCAACTGCCGGCCACACCACACACTGACTTAGGTGCTCTGATGGCGATGCTACAGGAGCAGCTGCAGCGCGGACGAGAGGAACAGGCCCGTCTGTTTAACGAGCAGCAGGAGGAACAGGCTCGCCGACAGGAGGAACAGGTCCGTCGGTTGGAAGAGCAGCTGCGGGGCTGCCAGGAAGAACAGATGCTTCTCATGAAGGACCTTCACGCTACCTTCGGGAAAGAGATAAGGGAGGTGAAGGATAAGGTTGCTCAACATGATAACCGCCTGTCGGAAGCTGAGACCCAAATCAACCAAGTTAAGAAAACGCTGGATGAACTCAAACTTGGGGATGGAACCACAGCTCCCGTAGTAGCTTCTGCACCTTCGCTACGTGGGTTCAAGGTGCCACCGTTTGACGGGACTTCTTCCTGGTCAGCCTACAAAATCCAGTTCGAGGCTGTTATGAAGGCGAACGGCTGGAATAAAAGTCAGGCCATGACTGCTCTCACACTAGGCCTGCGCGACCAGGCCTTAACAGTTCTGGAAGCTCTCGGTGAGGAAGTGACTTATGAGCAACTCCTTGAGGCATTGGAGGCGAGATATGGCGACGCTCACCTGGAACACGTCTTTCGTGCGCAGCTTAAAAATCGTGTGCAGCGCATCAACGAAAACCTGCAGCAGTGGGCTCTAGAAGTGGAGAAGCTGGTGCGAAAAGCATACCGGTCTGTACCTGCGCTCATTGAAGGGAACCTGGTGCAGACATTCATCGACGGCATCCGCGACCTGGAAGTCAGAGCTGCTGTGAGGCTCGGGCACCACGAGACACTTAAGGACGCCTTGGCCCATGCACTGGTAGTGGAAGCCGTGCGGCAGGATCATCGTTCCCATCGCGTCAGGGAGGTTGCAGCAGCTACAGTTCGCGACCGCAACAAAGGATACAGCCCAAGGTGCTATGGCTGTGGGGAAAAGGGCCATCTTCGATCCAGCTGCCCTAAGCGAACCCTAGAAAGGGAAGGTGAACGATCCCAGGAGGGTAGTGCGGCCAACAGCACCGCCCAGCAGCAGCAGGGAAACGAGTAAAAGCCAGAACTGCGGGGCGGGTGCTGGCTGATGTTAAAAGAGCCCCAAAGATCTCGATCTCACAAACCCATGATGGGAATAGTCTAATCATCAAGGGCGAGGTCAACGGAATACCGTGTAAACTGACCATAGACACTGGAGCCTCTCGTACGGTTGTTAGTTCCCAACTTATAAGTCAGTTCCTTGGGGACTCCGCATACAACCGAGAACGCATTAATTTGGTAACAGCTACCGGTCAGCGTATACCCGTCCGTGGAGAGAAGGAGATGGAGTTGAAGCTAAGCAACGTGATCTACCTGCATAATGTCATCGTGGCTGATATAATGGACGACTGCATCCTAGGCCTAGACTTTATGAGGAATAATTGTTGTGAGATCGACGTTAAGCAAGGTGTTTTGAAATGTGGACAGGAGGAACTTTTTATGGAAGGTGCGTTACCAGGGAACGTGTACAGCATTAAGAAGACTGTTCTTCCGCCGAGATCGGAAACGATTGTTCCGGTTAGTCTTCCTCGAAACGCTGGGCAAGCTCACCGTTGTGTACTTGTGGAAAGGGTAAACAATGACCTTCCATGGAAAGTAGCTCGAACCTTGGTTAGGACCACTGACATCTCAGGAGTACGTGTGCTGAACCTTTGCGACCGGGAACAGATTATAGAAAAAGGCACACTGATTGGTACTTGTGAGGAAGTGGATTGGTTACGTCGGTGCCAATATATATCGAGTGGGACCCCCAGCAAGGATGCAGAAACGAGAGTGACCACACTTTTGGAAGACTGTCGCAGTGTTCTCTCCCCGAACGAATTGGTCAAGGCGAAGAAGTTGTTACTCAAGTACGCCGATGTATTCTCATCAAACGATGCTGACATAGGAAAGACTGGCTTAGTTCAACACAAAATAAACACAGGAGAAGAATTGCCTATCCGTCAGCGGCCAAGACGATTGCCGGTAGCACGTGAAAAGGAAGTGGAAACCATGATTGAGGGAATGGTGAAGGATGGTGTTATTGAACCTTCATCTAGTCCATGGTGTTCACCAGTGGTGCTGGTGAAGAAGAAGGATGGCAGCATGCGGTTTTGTGTTGACTACCACCGTCTGAACGACGTTACGAAGAAGGACAGCTATCCCTTGCCAAGAATTGATGACACGCTGGACATGCTTACAGGAGTAAAGTGGTTTAGCAAGCTGGATCTAAAAAAGTGGCTACTAGCAAGTTGAAATTGACCCTAAGGACAAGGAGAAAACTGCGTTCTCGACGGGAAAGGGTCTGTGGCAATCTAAAGTAATGCCGTTTGGGTTGTGCAATGCTCCAGCAACGTTTGAAAGGCTGATGGAACTTGTACTTACCGGGCTAATTGGCGATGCCTGTCTGGTCTACTTGGATGACATCATCATCATAGGCCGTACGTTAGAGGAACACCTTCAAAACCTGGAACGCGTGCTCATGATGATTCAGATTGCCAACCTCAAGTTGAGCCCGAAGAAATGTTCACTATTCCAACGGCAAGTTAACTTTTTGGGGTTTGTAGTATCGGAAGAAGGTATCCGCACAGATCCAGAGAAAATCGCCGCTGTCAAGGATTGGCCGGTTCCAAAAGACAAGACGCAGGTTAGAGCATTTTTGGGTTTGTGCTCCTATTACCGGCGATTTGTGAAGAACTTTGCAGATATAGCCAAGCCTCTGCACAAGCTAACCGAGAAGAAGCGACATTTCTGCTGGGATGAAAGTTGCAATATCGCATTCCAGGAGCTCAAGGACCGTCTGTGCAAAACACCTATTTTGGGATACCCTGATGCAAGCAAAGAATTTATAGTTGACACAGACGCAAGTGATATAGGACTTGGCGGTGTGTTGTCTCAACGGAATGGTGACCAAGAGGTCGTGATAGCGTACTTCAGCAAGTCGTTGTCAAAACCGAAAAGGAACTTCTGTGTCACAAGACGCGAATTGCTAGCTGTGGTAAAGTCGTTGCAGCATTTTAGCAAATATCTTCTGGGGCGAAAATTTCACTTACGAACTGACCATGCTGCACTAAAATGGCTATTGCAGTTTAAAAATCCAGAAGGACAAGTTGCGAGGTGGATTGAACTACTGCAGGAATACGACTTCGAGATCGAACATCGCAACGGGAAATCTCATGGCAACGCAGATGCATTGTCAAGAAGACCTTGTCCTGAAGATTGCAAACATTGTACTAGACAAGAGAGTAAGGAAGTGGTATCCGTGAGGATGCTCAGGGCAGACCACCTCAGCAACGAGTGGAAGGACAGCTTACAACGTGCACAGCAGGAAGATCCAGACATCAAGCCGATCCTGGAATTGATGAAGGCCAGTGCTCCCAAGCCCAAGTGGAGCGACGTCTCAGCGATGAGTTCGACCACTAAAAGCTATTGGGCCCAGTGGGACAGCTTGCTGCTTCAGGATGGAGTTCTGTGCCGTAAATGGGAAAATGTTCGGGGGAGACAGCTGTCATTTACAAATGGTTGTCCCTAAAACTAAAGTACCGGATGTTCTACAGCTGTACCATAATGATTATTCAGGAGGCCATCTGGGAGTTAAACGAACTCTACTGAAGATCCGAGAACGGTTTTACTGGGTACACTGTTGAAACGATGTCGAGGACTGGTGTCGCAAATGTACAAGTTGTGCGGCTGTAAAGGGACCTCAGACTCGTAGTAGAGGTGCATTGAAGTTGTACAATGTTGGTGCACCATGGGAGAGAATAGCCATTGACGTGGCGGGGCCGTTTCCGGAGAGTGAAAGCGGTAACAGGTATTTCATGGTTGTGATGGATTACTTCACTAAGTGGCCAGAAGTCTTCGCCATTCCAAATCAAGAAGCTTCAACAGTTGCTGATAAGCTAGTTCATGAAGTCTTCTGTCGTTTTGGTGTACCTTTAGAGATTCACAGCGATCAAGGAAGGAATTTTGAGTCTCAAATATTCCAGGAAACTTGCCGAGTTGTGGGTACTCATAAAACAAGAACGACTTCTTATCACCCGCAATCTGATGGAATGGTAGAACGATTTAATCAGACATTGGAGAGGTACCTAGCAAAAGTTGTAGACAATCGGCAACGAGATTGGGACAAGCACATACAACCGTTTTTGTTGTCATATCGAAGCGCTGTTCACGAAAGTACAGCAGTGACACCAGCTTTCGCAAACTTTGGAAGAGAATTACGGCTGCCTGCAGACCTGATCACCGGGATACCACCTGATGCTCCACGCAGTATAACCGATTATGCAAATGACTTGCGGAATAAAATGAATGACGTTTATGAGCACGTCAGACAATCGGGCCAGCAAGTGTCTGAAAAGATGAAAACCCGGTATGACCGCAAAATGAACAACAAAGGGTTCGACGAAGGTTCACTTGTGTGGTTGCACGATTCCGTCCGCAGCAAAGGGAAATCTCCTAAGCTTCAAGTTAAATGGGACGGCCAGTACCGGATTGTGACCAGGATCAACGATGTAACCTACCGGATACAGAAAGGCGCAAGAGGGACTCCTAAGATCGTCCATGTGGATCGCCTAGCGCGTTATTATGGGACCGATAACGCTCGGGACGAGCATGTCTTAGGAGGGGGCAGTGTTACGCGCTCCAATGCCTCAAATCGGCGCACTAGCGCCATCTAGTCTCGAACCGAAGAACTAAACTTCTTAAAGTTTAAAACTCGAACTCTCGGTACCTTGCGCGTGTTTACTTGAACATTCTGGATATTTTGCTAATTTATATAAGTAGGCGCTGCAAGATGCGATCGTAGTAGACTTGAACTCGGCGACACAAGCGAAGCTTCGGAGCGGAATTAAGTGAATTAGTGTGTTTAATCATTAGTGTTTTAAGTTTTAATTTGTGTAAAGTAAATTAAAGTGTTAATTTAGGTAATTTTATCGGCAATTTTTATTGTCACGAACCCTAAGCTCGTAACAATATTTTACGAAAAATTTTTTTTAAAAATTTCCCCCACTAGATGGAGTGACGACCTGGTAAAACATGCAGGAAGTCGATGGATGCAGGTGGCTCAGGACCGTGCTTAGTGGCGTTACTTGGGGGAGGCCTATGTTCAGCAGTGGACTTGTGAAGGGCTGTAATGATGATGATGAAGCGACATTTGAGATTTATTCGTAAATAATAAAAAAAAACTGATAATCTTTACAAAACATAAACTTGCAAGGTGTTTCGATTTTTTTTTTTTTTTGATGGGAAGTATAGTTCATTTATTTTACTTCTCTTCAGTCAGGTTATAATATTTTTGATGGGTAACTTTTATCTGACGATTGATATATTTGAACTAAATGTAACAAATAAAATACTAACGACCCACCCGGCTTTTCCTGGTTAGAATCTATTATTTGTTATGGTTTTTTATTATTACTAAATTTAATAATAAGCAAATAAATTTTATTTTTTCAGTATATTCGGACGAAAATAATATATTTACCCTAGATTTAGTATAAACTAACGTTAGAATAGATTGGTAATGCAAAAGAGAAAGAGCATAGTGTACGAGTATGTTAGAGCGAGAAATATTCACGTACACGTGTATTGGCCTGATCTCATTCGTGATAAACCATATACCTCTTGTATTTGCAAAATGTCAGGTTTCAAAGTGAAAATTAGTGTTTAATAGACATAATTAATTACGTATAACTTGGTGCGTATTACCTAAATATAACTAACTTCAGAAAGAAATCCCACATTATTATACATTTAACACATAGGTACGATATTGAAATGTTTAGTAGTCAAAATGCTGTGTTTTAGAGCAGGAACAAGTAAATAGTACTACCTATGCATTTAATAGTAAATAATCATCACATAATATAATAGTAATCATCTGAATGCAAAGCAATTGAATTTAAAATAATTACAAATATTGAATAAAACTATGTATACTGATTTTTCGCGTTTAATTAACTTGTATTTAATTCCCGACGTTTCGGGTGTTTGATACTCCTTCCTTCCTCCTCCTTCCTGATGGACCTTCTGTTTTTCAATATTAATTTTTCATCCGGTCTACACAGTGAATAAAGCTATTTAAACGATTTTATCGGTTTTATTAACCTATTTTAAAGTTTAAAAAATATTAATAAACTAAAGGTAGCCGGACTAACTGTGACACTAAGACGACAAACATCTCAGCCCCCCCCCCCTGTGACCATAGGTGCTGTAAATAAATCAATGTGTAAAGCACACGAAACGTAGGGAACTAAAAATAAGTTAATTAAACGCAATAAAATCCATAAAAAATAGTTTTATTTAATGTGTAGTTTTCGCGTAAATAAAAGAAATCATTTATTACAAACACATGAAATTCTGCTAAATCTAACTTCATTTTTGTAGAAATAAACGTTCTTATTTCAAACTTGCATTTATATTTTTTAATAAAATATATAAGTTTATACTAATAAGTATATAATTATTTTCACATCTGTTGTGTGTAATAAATGAGCTGATGTACTTTTGTATCTTGTGTACTCAACTCATGTGTTAGGTAAAGAAAATAAATAAAACATTAAGGCAACGTCACTCTGATATTGAATTACGTCTGCTCAGACGTGGAATAAGCTCGTCCTTGTGACTGTAACGAGTAAATTTTACAAAAGGTGGAAATGTGTTTGGTTTTATATATATAAAATTATACTATGCGAGCACATTTTTTATGTTTATAACACCAGTCTATACAAAAATAGTCAGTATGTTTTTGTTTTTATTTTAACGTCTATAATTACAGGTCTAATAATCTTAATGTTTTTACTCTTTCCTTTAATATTTATTTTCTTAAACAAAAGGGTGCGGGTGGAAAGTGGATGTGGCCCATAGATTAACTACAAATGTCCTCGACCAAAAATCAAAATGTAGATTAGAGACCAGTAAAAAGTGCCTCCTGTTTCTACACTCATCATACGAAATACAGCATCATTAAGCTATGATTTTAAGCTAGTATTCTGTGAGAGTGTGGTTTTCCCCTGATTGAGACGAGCCATTCATACTGCAACCATAATCTATATTATACATACCAGCGTGCAACGTAGCTATTTTATAATTGCATAATTGTTTTAATAATGATTTCTTATATTTACGCGAGTACTATACTACACATGGAATGAAACTAATTTTACAGATTTTATTGCGTTTAATTTTCCACAAGTCTGGGGTCTACCATGGGTGCCTGAGACATTGGGAATTAAAAACATTAAAATTAAACGCGATAACATCCGTAAAATTAGTTTTATTGCAAGAATTGTTTGAGTGTAACCTACTTACAAATTTTCAATGACATAAATAATAGGCGTGGGTGGCATTAGTTTATATTACCAATTAAATTACCATTTAAAATTAAAATTACCCTCGCTACTATATTACCAATTCATCAATGTCATTACGGAAGTTCACTTTGTACAATGGCTTCCCCATAGACTTTCAAAAAGCCCGCGCATTGAACTATATCATCAATCAACCTACGTTTTAAAACGCAGACAGTTGATTGATATCCTTTTGAAGGGCAACCAAAACGCTTTGCTTGCTAATCCGAGACTAGGTATCCCTCGCGAACTTTTTTTTATCAGTTGTTGGTTATTGAGTTATTGGATTGTCTTCTAGATCGAAATAATATAGATGTACTTATTATGATATTTGTCTTGTCCGTATTCATTTTTAGACCTACCCGTTTGTATCTACTACCGCAGTGTATCCCACACTATTGAGATCGTTGAACATAAAGCCAAAGTCCTTCTAGTATTAAAGATTTTCCGTTATTTCTGTTAACGTTTGAAAATTTAATCGAGAAATATATTCGCCATCAGTGTCAATACTGTATCCTTCCCAGAGATATTATATATCTCTCTGACGTTTTATCCCCGAAATTTAATGAAATTTCTGGGATAAAACGTCACTCTGTGTTATCATCATATCATCTTATTATGTCTGTACACGTGTATCTCATATTGCTAATAAACGATTCAATAAACCTGGGGTGATAACATAATGTTTTCATTGTAGATAACGAGGCTAAATGAATTGTTACGTACTTACTACTTACTACTTTTCTATGAAGAAGTTGGCATTATATAATCAATATGAAATACTCTATCTTCTAGTGTCATAAAAAAATGTTATCCTATGAATATTTATTTATAATCTACGTTTATTTCATATGCCATTTTCACGTGAATGATATTGTGTTGATTTTTGGATTTTTCTAGTGTTTTAGTATAGTGTTTTGTTATAAAATTGTAAAGAAAGTTTTTGTGTAAATATGATTTATCTTTTTACGTAAATAATTTCGAGTAGTATATATTGAAATAATTGTGATTTTCACGCTGCCGACATTAGCTTGATATATTTTTTTTTGTTATCAAAATACAATAAAATATTTTTGTAATGAAGTAAAACCTGACTTTTGTTTAGGCCACAAGATTTTTTAGATTTTATAATGCTAAACTTCTTCGTAGTGTCGACCTGGTAAGACATGGAGGAAGTCTATGGATGCAGGTAGCTCAGGACCGTGTTTGGGGCATTCCTTGGGGGAGGCCTATGTTCAGCAGTGAACTTGTAAATGGGCGATAATTATGATGAACAGTTTTAATACATTGAATAAAACAATTTTGACGGATTTTATCTTATTTTTAATACAGTTTAATTTATAAAATATTTAAACTTGGTAAAAGAGAGACTAAGATATATTTTCTGTGACTTTGTTGTAATAGCGTATTTATTTCCCTATGAATGAATTACTGACTCTCTGGAGTCAACAAACTGGTATCTTTAAATTGTTCTTTTTCCTGGAGTTTGTATTTATAATGAGCTATAAGTGTCCCCTCCCTGCTGCAGTATGTAAAGTTTCCTTCAGTAAGCATTAAAATATAGTGACTCACCTTCAAGTTCAATTATTCTCACAAATTCTACATATTTTATTAAATCTCTAAAATGTATAACTCCAACTACAAGTATACAAACCAATGCAAAAACTTCATTAAAAAGTAAATTACATTTTGATTACCAAACCGAAAACCCAACTGCTTAAAAAATAACTAACTGAAAAAATAAAAACAAGCGCTACAGTCTATAGAATTTTGTTTGAGTAATGTAGGTTGCACAGGTACAACGTCTATTGTTTTTAAATCAATCTAGTCGTCTAGTATCTAGTAGTTACTCGAGTAATTAATTCTTAGGGCGATGTTTACGCTTTTGCCACAAAAAAAAATACAAAATTTGACAATCACAAAGATCAAAAACTTTTTTAAATAAAGTTCGTCTAGAAAGGGTTCTTCCAATATTAAGGAATTCATAGACGACTATAACCACTGGGAATGAGGTGATCACTACCAAGCTTGTTTTGTGTTGTTAAGTGTGTAACATATGATTTTAAGCTGTTTTTTTAAATATCCCGCGGGTTTTCTTGCTGGTTCTTCCCAGGACAGAAGTATTTTTTCCAAACCTGTAGAAAAGTAAACAAAAGAGTAACTTTCAGTAAGTACTATATATTATCTTTATTTAATAAAAAAGTTTGTTTCTGTTTCAAACCAATAACCAAATTACGTTAACTAAGTTAGTGTAAATCAATTTAAATTTCTATAATCAATAGGTTTTGTAATTTTTGTTTTGCACCGCCTGCATTACACTAAAACATTCAAGTCATTTTACATTACATACGTTATTATTTGCCGAAAAAAATACATTGCATGATGCATTCTATATTACTCAAACCAAATCCTGTAGATTATTAAGCATTTTTTTCTATACTATATTCGCAAACTACTAGGTTATTTATTACTATCATATTATATCGATCAACATCATGCATATGCCTTACAGCAATTTACTTAATACTCGTATAAGGATTTCTTTTCTGCCTATAATTCTGTCTGGGTACAAAGCTCTCTTTGCTTTCTGCAATATTTCATTTCGAAGGATCAGAGAATATGATCACAAATTGTGACGCATCTCAGTATTGACAAATATATGTAACTACAGCTTAAATGTCGTGTCGTTGTATTCACCATTCAACAATACTGTCATAAGCCACTTCCAACACAAGCATTTATTTAATGACTATGCTAAACTTTGATAGAATGGCTAACGGTAATATTAGTGGTGTTTATAGCACTGCTTATTATTCCATTAAAAGAAAAATATATGGCGTTCATTGTTTGCCAGTAGATGACCGGATGAGCATGACCATGAGCTGCAATAGCTACGTATAATTAGGTATTAGATATTTTGACATAATTTTCTAATAATAAGAAAAAAATTGAGTAATTATAGGAACGTGACGTGTTCACCCTATCCTTCTAGACACTAGTAACATGAAAACGTCTCTCAGTGTATCAATAAATTTGCAAGAAATTAGTAAGCATTTCCATTTTAAAACCATTGCTGAGCGGCGAAAACCTAAATTAAGTAGCACCGGCTGACATTGTCGTAATTTAATTTGGTAATAACTGTCCAAGTGGGTCTGGCCCGAAGCGCGCGGTCGCTGTACATAAAAAGAACATAAATTCTGAGACTCTGGTACTCCAATTTCAGTACATTAAAAATGTTATAATGTTTAAACGTTACTAACGAAATTCAATGATAACATAAAACTTTTTTTTAAATAGTATATTTCGCTTTGATTAACATTATATGAGCTCAATCTTTAATATTGTTTCATGTTATAGTTCGTAATATATTAAACTTAATTTAAAGCAGTATTAGGTCATAATATTAAAAGTAATGAATAATATACTGGATTTCCGTCTTTATTCACTGTGAATATAAAAATTTTGTTAACATAAGTGTAGTAGCAACCAGCATTCTTGGCACTATATATACCACGGGGAGTGGGACTGTACGTTTATTTAAGTTTTAGTTTCTTTTTTCAAATATGGTTAAAACAATTGTATATTTTAATGTTATGTAACATTAAAATATACAAAAATATAATAAATGTACTAATAGTTCAAATTAAAAATATTGATATCCCCATGATCGTCTACTTACATATCTAACCTTTTGCTTATGACTAAACGAATATGAGATACCCGTCTCCCAGAACTCGGCACTGCTGCTATTCGAAAAGTTGATCAACTACTATTCGGTATCGGTGAAATTATTATATATACATAGTTAGCTAAATGTTCTAGCTCTAAACAAATATTTTCAACGTGGTAGAACTACGAATACGCTGCAGCTATCATGGTTATAGAAGGAAGAGGTCTTCTCGACCGGGTTAGGACCATGTCTCCACTGAATACTAGCAAAAAATAGCAGCTTAATGCTGCTGTGTTTTATATGGTGAGTGTAGAGAGCCGGAAACTCTTTTTACTGGATAAGAGGCATTCCATCTTAGCCCACAACGCATCTGCATTTTTTCTGCGCGATTTCTTAATCGAGGAAATATGTAGATGTCTGTGAACCACAGCATCCATTTACCATCAGGTGGACTGTGTGCTCGTTTGTCACCCTTATGCTATAAATAAATAAAAATATCTTACTATAAAAAAAAAATATTTATGTCTGTGAAATACAGGGTCAACGTCTCCCAGATTTATTTTTAAGTTCTAGTTAATGAATTCATGAGAAAGAGCGTTTTTTACTGGAAACAGTTTGTCTGTTATGCTGAGTTATATATGAGCTACATTGAGCTACACAATTCGTCGCAATAAAACATTTCCGCAATTGTTGAGTATATCTTATGGTTATGTTGGTGGGTCGTTTTTCTGCCACTTTTAAAAGGCAAGATGTGAATTGTCCTCGTAGAATCATCTACACAGCTCCAGTTATTAGATCATCAAAGAACTTTTTCCATCTTGTTCGATACAGAAGTAGTTGACAGTTGGCAACACATAAAATACGGTTGCCATCAGTTAGCTAATGTATATGATATTCCAAGACAAGTCAGCATCAATTGAATTCTTCCGACAATCTGAAATATAAATGATGGCATCTAGGTTCAACTGCAACTCGCAACTGTCTCTCAACAATAGGAATTTTTCAAAGTCATTTAACTGATTGATGAGAAATATTTTTGAGATTAATGGAAGATATCAATATAAAAAAAGGCTTTCACTTTTGTTAAACTTATCCAAACAGTAGAAATTTTGAAAAATCATTGAAACGATTTATAAAAATAACAACGCTCTTAAATATTTTCATGTAAACCTATCTCGATCTTCATTGCTAAAGAACGCTCAAAAATACGCTGTTAGAATACTTACCTTAATTAATATTTTTAATTCTTTGTTTTTTTAGTATTTCATTAAATAATATATTTATTATCATATGGCAATTCTAATAAATGTATTTTATAAAAATAAAATACATTAATTAGTAATTTATTTTTATAACCTTACTGACACTATTCTGCCCTTGGTAATAGCACAAAATAAATAATAGTATACGTACAGAAATTGCAGTCCTTTGATGCTGACTGCTTGCCGACGTTTAATAGCCCACATAATTATGATTAATTAGATAAATCGCGCTCACAAGCTAAATAAAACTTTATCGCTGCGCGAGAGTGTCCGTATTACTTTGGATCTTTTCGCTTTCCTACGTTACGGCGGACTTTCCGTTGTTACTAAGGGATGTCAATAAAGAATAATAAAATACATTGCGAAATATTAATTAAGTTACTTAGGTGAAGTACGTATTCTGACTATGATTAAATGACCATATTTTCGCACCTATATGATTTTTGCGATGCCTAACGCATGCAACTTGCAAGGCAATTCGTCGGGAATCGCGATGCTTGGTTCGAAAGACAAAGGTAGATAGTGTAAACAACAAATAAACTTGACGTATTTCAGACTAACAGAAATGTAACCGTATTCTACTTAATTAAAAATTTTGTTAGTAAACAAAGCTTTAAGTGCAGTGTTTTGTGTTATTATTACAAAAAACAAGTATAGGTATGTAAGTTGGATAGTGAAGTAAATTTTAACTAAATTTTGTAATAAAGGTCGTAGGTATTAGATAAATTATAACTTAATTCGTTTTTGTTATGAGTACCTATCTAACAATAGAAATTAAATAAATTCACGTTTCATAACTTCCTACTAAAATCCTTCGGTGACTTAAAGAATGATATATCTGAAACATTTTGTTGGTCATTTAGCGTCTATCCACGCAACAATTATAATTAATGTACAAACTTATAGGCGGTAGTAGGAACAACGATTTGCCATTAAAATTTATCAAATAGATGGGTAATATACATAACATTATGTAACGGTGCATATGAATACACCATTACAAATAATAATTATTAATTAATCTTAAATAAATATATTCTAATTTAAAATTAAAACAAGTAAATTATTACATATTAAAAATTAAAATATTATACTACGGTATCTCAACATAGTTAATTTAATCCGCGCACCGTTAAACCGCTGCTTACCGATCTCTAAATCAAAAGTATATACTCGGACAAGTATGTAACCTTTCGGCTTTGGCCATTCCTCGTTCATTTTTACCTGAGACTGATTGAACATTAGTAAACATTGTAACTGTTCTGCATAATCCCTATCTCTTTTGCTGGGGTTGCTTAGTGTTCAGGAATTTTTAAGTTCCTAGAAGGGAAGTTACACTGTCTTAATCGAGCTTAGATGTAAGTGGACGAGCCATAGCATACACTTAATGTTGAAAAAAATAAAGTTACAGCCTTACCTATACGCCCTGCTGCTTGAAAAAGGCCCCCTGTCACTTCTGAGAGCAATTAATCTGTCGTGCTGCTACAATGCGTGTTCGCGGATTGCATGTCCTCGAAATTAGTTCTTAGACATGTGGGATTCCTCACGATGCTAAGCTTCACCGCCGAGCACGTAGTAAATACATTTAATTAATTTCAATTAGTTCTTTACTTGACGGTGCTGGTGAAATAAATCCATTTCATCTCGTTGGTATTGTAAGAGATGCCAATGGAAAATATTGAAAATGTAAAATACACACACCAACCATGGAAAGCAGCGACAAAAGTATGCGACATCTGCGGCGCAATCATAGTGGAAACTCATGTCCAGCGGTGGAATTTCACGGATTTAAATGATAATGATGATGATCATGATGATATCAGAATCAAAAAATGTGACATCTCTCAATTTAAAATACTATACACGTACACTCCGCACTCGCCGTAACGTTAAGAAAAATATTATGGAAATCGAATCTACTGTGTGACTGTTTCTATTTCATGAAAGCCCTTGTTGTTAAGCTTAAGGGTAAAGCAGATATCTACTAACTACTATTCTAAAGATCTCATAAACATATCATAAATGTCATAAAGGGAATTCAGTAGGTTGAGGGAACCAACGAAGTCGTTGCCAAAAACACGCACTTGTATTATAGTGTCCTGAGGGGCCACCACTACATGTATACCTAAAGCGGCGCTAGAGTGTTCGGTGGGAAGGGTGGCTAACGGCACGTTTTCATACGTTCTGAGCGGTAGCTTTTAAAAACAGGAATATAATGATGATTAAACTTACAGTCCATCTAATGGTAGGTAGTTACTGCAGTCCATGGACTTCTTCAGCTAACTTCAAAAAGAAGACTAGAGATGTGCCGTCGTCTCTGATAACTAACATAAAATACTTTACTAACTATAATCACACCCTACAGACTGGGATTCGGCAATGCAAGCTCTACTATTTGGCGACAGAAACAGGAAAGAGGGTAGTACCTGTCCAGATGGACACCTAGACAGGAAAGGAGTCCTATCACTTAGTCCGGATGTAGTCTTAAGGCATTTTGTACTGCGTCTCGTGTGTAGAATTATTTCCCGCCATTAAGTTTCCTAAATTCTGGAAAATGTTGAAGTCTGTAGGTGCAAGGTCGGGTGAATACAGCGGATGACGGAGAACTTCCAACTTCAGCTCTCGTAAGTTGGAGACCAACTGTTGTGCAGTATGAGATTGCGCGTTGTCGTGCAGGAGCAGCGAGGACGAGCGATTGACCAAAGATGGTTAGAGACGTGCGAGCTCCTCTATCATTGTGTTAAGTTCTTTACAGTACAAATCTGCAGTAACGCTCATTCCGTTTGGTAATAAGCTGTCATGAATTACACCAAAATGGCCAATACTGCAGAACGACAATTTCATAGGTAAACATTTATCTTTATTTTTAATGTGCATTTAAAAGTGAAACACAGCTTGCTTAATACACATACTTAAAAGTATAATGAATTACGGTCAACTGTTTACCACAGCGATCACTAGTTCTTTAAAATACCAATATAGCTTTAACTATACATTTAGTTTTATACAATGAAACTGGTGTAATTTAATCCGGTAATAACTGTCAAACTGAGGCGTGTCGGGTGTAGGCCTTGCGATCACTACCAAATATAATAAATCCGTGTCACTACCACAGATTTATTACACTGACGTTATCACTAAGCATAAAAAGACAGCTCAAATCCCGGCCAGCTCCAATGTACAAACAATATATATATATATATATATATATATATATATATATATATATATATATATATATATATATATATATATAGAATATAATATAATGCCTATTGTATAAAACAAAAATTGTGTATTTGTTTTCCGATTAAATTAACGTAGGTATAAAATTCAAGAGGCAAAAGTGATCTCAATAATGTAACTTCATAGTTGAACTCCATTATGTTTCTACAGGATAGAGTTACCAAGCAAAACAGTAGTTAACGTTTTTAATTACTATATTTTCTCTATATATAAAAAATCAACTGCTTGCCTTTAGTTTCGCAAAAAGTCGAAAATGGTTTGACATAATTTGATGAATTTTTTGTGTCTGAAAGGTCTATAAACTCAGTTGGATCCGGTAGGTGGCGCTGTTGTCGAGATTCAAAACTCACCCGTGCAGAGCCGGGGCAGATCGCTAGCATTTTAATAATATAGTATAGTTACCGTGTGGTGGCGGCGTAAAAGAAAGATCATCCCATTTTGTCTTGTGGTTATCGTAAGAAAGTCCCAGAAAGATGGCTTCTTATATATGGTGGTATAACTATCTCGTTTATCCTAGAAGGTATCTCCAGAAGATGTCTAGACCAGAACGGGCAGCAGCGTCAAAGGTGTGATGTCTGGTATTGCGATGCCCAATCCACCTGCCTGGCGACTTTTTTAGTACAGGGTGTCAAACGAAGACACAGTCCACCTAATGGTGAGTGTTTGCTGTGGCCCATAGAAATCTACATTTATCCTCGATTATGAATCAAAATGCAGATACGTCACCCGTGAGGACTGGGATGGAATGCCTCTTTTCCAGTTAAAAGGGTCTCCGGTTCTCTACACTCACCATACGAAACACAGCAGCATTACCCTACTATTTTACGCTGGTATTCTGTGAGAGCATGGTCCTTCCCCGGTCGAGCCGACCCATTCGTACTACAATTATATTACTAATATAACAGCAGCATGGCTCTACCGCGTTTAAAATTAAGACAAATCCACTTTACGAACTAATGAAGATAGATCATGTGTCTGTATGAATAGAAATTCATAGCACTAACTTTTTTTTTGGTTTCAGCACCTGCAATCAAAAATGATAAATGTTACTTAGATGAACTGAATTTAAAAATATTATTTAATCCTGCTCAATTTATTTACCTGTTACTTGATTTACCATTTTGATATTAAAATGGTATCCATCTTCTCCCTGCCAGAAGATCAAAGGATATTGTAATCCATCATAGCTCCTGTGTGTTTCAGATACACGTTTTAAATCACTATTCCGACACAATATCTCTAGATTGTAAATTTTCTCCCACAATGACAACAGCCACTTCATCAATGGTAGGTGAATTAAACCTCCTTGTTTGTTCACCGGCAGGTGTTTTGTCAGCTCGAATGATAATATTATGGCTATCAGATGGCATCCGATCCAATGCTATTTTGAACATGTTTACTAAACTGTTATTCTGATGAAGAAACATTTGTAATTCTTGGACAATGGTTCTCTTCACTGTTGGATTGTGAGCACAACGATTATCAACTTCCGCATCTGAATTGCCCATAAAATAAATTTGTAAAAATTGATGATCTGCATCAGGTAGTGGTAAAAGTGTCCCCAGTAAGTCATAAATATGTCCTTGAATCTGTAATATTTTAAATTTTGTCCATTAATTATTTCATATATACAGCGTGTAACGGAAGGGGGGGTATCAACCTTTAATGAGGTGAATGTGCTCATGAAACTCAACAACTTTCCCCAAAGAACATAGGTCGAAATATGAAAAAAAAAATGGGAGGGCCAAATTTTTTTTTTCATATTTCGACCTATGTTCTTTGGGGAAAGTTGTTGAGTTTCATGAGCACATTCACCTCCTTCAGGATTGATACCCCCTTCCGTTACACGCTATATATATATTTTAGGACAAACTTGAATATTATAAAAAAATATTCTGGTAATACCTTGAAAGTGGGCATGAAATTGTCCTGTATAATATGTGTAGCACCAAATGATGTCATCTGGAAACAGTTGTTATATTTCTGAATGTTGGCCAAGAAGTGCTTAGAATCATTTCCAATCCCAGAAACTAATGAGCGTAATGGATCTGGTGGTGGAACCAATTGTGGCAATTTTACTTTGTCACCAGCACAATATAATACAGTAGATTCACCACTGTATTTTAACGCCTTACAATATTTACAAATTATTTTCATTTCCCCAATTGTTACCGATTTGTCGGCACAATAATCAATTGCCGGATCATAGTGGAATGCAGCTCGTTCAAGAATCACAGCAGCACTGCGTCTGCGGATTCGCTCAATTTCATTATGTCGTGCTCGCTGTTGTTGTATTTGATGTGCACGAACTCGTTGCATTCTAAGCCTATCCACTTCATTATCACTCACTAAATAACGCAATTCTGACATAGCAATACGACTATTTTCTTGATCTGTCTCTCTCTGGTCATCAGTGCGGTTAGCACGTGAGGTAGCTCTTCGCGCATTTGATTGACTGCGACGACCTAAGTTAGGTCGTCTTCTCCTCGGCATCGTAACGTAATTAATCAAAGTGAGAAAATTCCTCGCTCACTTAACAGTAACTTAACAGTAAAGTGTCACTATCACAAAATATCAACAAAAAAAAGAGCACACTACTTGGAATGTCACTATCACAAAGGATCACAAAAGTTAAGAAAGTTCTCGCGTACGTAGCGGTAATCGTCACTCACAAAGATAGAAGGATGCACTCATAGAATATCGTAAAAAATTAGGATAACATTGTTGATAATTGTCATAACTACATACTATTATATAGATATGATTTTTGGGGTGGCTTTCCGCCATTAATCTGATCGTCCAAGACCAGTCCGGCAATTAGGACATGCAAAGTACCTATAAAATATTAAAATTTGTAGAAAAGTTTATTGCCATTACTAAATAATGATAATAAAATAAAAAAAGTTATGAAAATATATATTTGTAAAGAAATATTATCAATCCTCTTTCTTACATTACCTGCACGCTCAATGCAATATATTTTGATCAATATAATATGTCATTATAATTGTATACTCGCTACTATTACCCACCACCCACCATATAAACCATATAACCACTTAATATAAAGTAACTACCCACAATAAAGTTACCGCACTTCCACAATGTGTGTTGGCAGACTTCACATGACTTAGAAATAGGAAATATTTTTTCTCAGTTATCAAGTTTCCTCACATCAAGTAATAGTAAAAAAAATTATGACAGTAAAAACCTTAAAAGTTAAATTATCATAAAGTCCTACTCCAAGTCGGTAAAATGTGAGAACATTGGCTGAATTTCCTCGCTACATGGATACATTTCCTATAGAAACTTCACCATGTGTGGACTTCACCCCATGGATCGATAGTTTGTACAGGAAATGACACAAATAAATATACATCTGTCAGAGTGCGTATTTGCACCATTTACTTAGTCCAGATGCCAATCAGTTCTAAACGAGGTACTATATAAGAGGACGCCAAATATCTACCCACATAGCATCCCACACAAGGTCTTTGGCCCTCTGCCAAGGGTCCAATATCACTTATACTATATAACTAGCTTGTCAGGCAGACGTTGTTCTGCCCTTTTCGACGACCCTTTGCCATGTCCTATTAAAAATCCTTAAATTCAATATTAAGCAAATTAGATTAAAATCGGTTAAGTAGTTTAGGAGTCCATCGCGGACATATAACGTGACACGTAATTTATACATATTAAGATATATTTATAAAACATAATCAATAGAATTGATACAAGAAGCATGAGGTTTTACCCATCAAATTAATCCCGAAGCAGCTAAATAGTTCACAAGCAGCGTTATTGAGATTTTAAATTACAATATTTGTTGGATATAGTATTTTTTTTTTATAGAAAAAGGGGCAAACGAGCATGTGGCTCACCTGACGTTAAGTGACTACCGCCGCCCATGATCAACCGCAACACCAGGAGAATTGCGGGTGCGTTGCCGGCCCTTTAGAAAGGAGTAAGCTCTTTTCTTGAAGGTCCCCAGGTCGTATCGGTCCGGAAAAATCGCCGGTGGTAAACTATTCCACAGAGAGGTTGTACGTGGAAAAAAACTCCTTGTGAAACGTACAGTGGTGGACCGCCAAGCATCCAGATGGTGTGGATGGTATCGGGACGTTTGACGTGTAGTGCGTTCACGAAATTTGGCGGCTGGGATTAATCCGAACAATTCCTCAGAGCACTCCCCGTGATAGATGCGATAAAATACGCAAAGAGATGCAACATCTCTTCGCAGCGCCAGTGAATCGAGCCGATCATAAAGCACTCGGTCGTCGACGATCCGAGCCGCTCTGCGCTGGATGCGGTCAAGTGGAAGAAGCTGGTACTGGGGAGCCCCAGCCCAGAGATGGGAACAGTATTCCATGTACGACCGAACCTGCGCCTTGTAAAGTTGCAGGCGGTGTGCCGGCATGAAATACTGTCCCGCTCTGCTGAGCACGCCAAGCTTTTTAGAGGCCAATTTGGCCTTCCCTTCCAAGTGACCACGAAACTGCACGTCACTCGATATGTCGACGCCGAGGATTCCGATACTGGATGAAGCAACAAGGGGAGTGCCTTGAAACTGAGGGGATACGACAAAGGGGTTCTTTTTAGCGGTTAACGCGCAAACTTGTGTCTTCTGGGGGTTAAACTGGACTAGATTTAGTCGCCCCCAATCCGAGACCTGTCCAGCAGAGACTCGACTTCAGACACAAGTTTTTCCCGGCACTCGGAGAATATATGATTAAATATTTATTAAGTACCGTGTAATGGTGATCTATGAATATCCACTACCCCATATCATCCCGTGTGTGTCGTAAGAGACAAAATTTTGTTAACTGAAAAAGTTTAATTTAATTCACTTTGTATAATGTAGTAGATAATTGTAGAACAAAATGCTGCGAGAAATTTCATTACCAGGCTTTTGATCTACACAGATGACTCGCATTCTTTTATAAAGTTCGTCTTTTGTGGAAATATTTCACGAATTGTTTGAATCTTTTAATAAGCTTTTCACACTTTGGTTAATGATTTAAAATTTTAATCTATATAATATTCTGCCTATCTGTTTTATTAGTTATACAAATAACATAGACGATGTTATTCTTCAGTTTCCATAGAGTACAAATGATAGTAAAATAAATCATTAATATTTTGCTGTTAGTCTTAAGGCACAACTCCACCTATAATGTGTAAGGTATATTTACTCGCCGATATTTAGTGCAGAACTCAAACAGTGCACGTATTAAGCTGCAGATGTGTTAATCACTGTTTCGACCAACAAAGCTGTGCGTAAGTTTTGTAAGGGTGCAATGCAGGTTATTCACACTGACAGGTCAGGTCAATAGCGCAGTAGGTACTAAGAGTTTTCAAGTGGCTCTGGGTCATTGTGGGAACGAACCCGCACGTAATGTTTGTATAACGAATATAATGGTTTTGGATGTTTTTCCGTGACCATACTGAAATTTACCTAGATTTTTTTAACTTATATAAATTCAATAAATAAAATTAATAAAATAATAAAACACAATTTAGAATTGCTATTCATAATTATGTCTTTTAAAATACTCAAAGCATTGTGGTCCGTCTAGGATCTAGATGACACTTGACCACTATTTGTAACAATAGATTAACTACTAGTGCGATTAAGGGTCGATCCTCATTATAATGCTCTTCACAGTTTGTTCTCGGTTCCGATCTCGGTTTGGTAAAATATTATCAAGTATAAAATATGTATGTTCATTTATACTATCCGGTAACAGTCAAGTTTCTGTCGAATCCCATTCCATTATAATTAATCAAACCGAGATCGGACCGAGAAAGAACTGTGAACGGCAAATGAGGATCGACCCTAAATATTTTACTTGTTGTTGTTACTTTTCATAGTAAAAGCGAAAAATTTAGTTAGCTAATGAAAATTATTTTCAAGATATTTTCTACTGTATAAAATTGAAAAACGATCCAAGATATTGTAACGCCCCCTCTCTAATGTATTATAGGCCTACACGCCGCTATAATAATATTTTTCAAGTCTCATTTCTATCAATATAATGCTTTTACATATTTGAAACCTTCCACATATTTGCTTAATTTCATATATGTACTATCATATCTCTTTTATGCAGGATGTCATTAAACTCAACATCAAGCGGGTACGGGGTGATAAGCTCGGTTGAACACTAGTACACTACACCGTAACATGTATGCATTCATTAAAGCTCTGGCAAAAATTTATTCCTCAGATGGCCAAGGTTACGCTAGTCAACTCTCTGTTGCTTCCTATTTTTGATTATGCCGATATTGCCTATCCAGATATAACTGAGGAGCTGCTTAGCAAACTCGACCGTCTGCTCAATCTGTGCATACGCTATATTTTTGGCCTGCGTAGGTTTGATCATATATCACAATTTCGCTCAAGACTTAAGTGGCTCGACATCCGTTTTCGACGGAATACACACCTACTAACCACTTTGTATGGTATTCTTCACAATCCTTGTTCTCCAGTTTATCTAAGAGAGCGTTTTTCATATTTAAGCTTATCCCGTTCGATGACCAACAAAACTCTAACTATCCCAATGCATAAATCTTCTTACTACTCGGATTCCTTCAGGGTATCATCAATTACACTTTGGAATAAACCTTCCACTAGATCTAAAATAGCTCCTTCAATAACATACATTTAAACATAAGCTTGAGGCCATATTATTTAAAATTACTTGATTAATTTTATTGATTATGTTTATTATAATTTCGTATATATATTGTATGCTTTATTGGTTCAGTATATATATATATATATATATATATATATATATATATATATATATATATATTCAAATAAAATATATACTAAACCAATAAAGCATACAATATAGTAGGTATACCAATGTGCATCGGGATAGTTAGAGTTTTGTTGGTCATCGAACGGGATAAGCTTAAATATGAAAAACGCTCTCTTAGATAAACTGGAGAACAAGGATTGTGAAGAATACCATACAAAGTGGTTAGAAGGTGAGTATTCCGTCGAAAACGGATGTCGAGCCACTTAATTCTTGAGCGAAATTGTGATATATATATATATATATATATATATATATATATATATATATATATATATATATATATATATATATATATATATATATAAGTATGTGTATAAGTGTAATTATGTATAAACTAACATATACATAATATTATATAATGCGTTTTGAATATTATGAATAAATAAGTTAGTTTTCTTTCTCTCGCGGCTCTACCCATAGCTCTCACCACACTAAAAAAGGTTAGCTGGCAGAGAATGCCTTTTCGGTATTAAGTTCGCCTTTGTACCAAATTGTTTTGTTTGAGTGCAATAAAGAATTTTCTATCTATCTATCTATGAATTTTTAATTACTACTTAGACCACCAAGTAACTTGGATTTTTTTGCTAGAACTGTCTAGCAAAAAATCCATGTTACTTGATTAAGTGATAATAGGCATACTTTTGAAAATGTTGAAAATCAAAATCCTAGCTCACATATTAGGTTCTGTGATCACATATTTCTAAATTTTTCAGTGTTTTTTAAAGTTATCCCAAATAACTATGCTATTGATTACAGTCACAAATTCAATAATTAATATTGTGAGCTTAGTTCAAAAAATAATTCAATTAAGTCATAGTTAAAAACGTTTTAACACATAGGTTTGACGCCTTGTCATAAAAAGTGTACTAAACTACCATAGGCAAGTTATTTTAAAAAATGACTATTTAATTACGGTTTCAAAACTTGTACCACTTGCTACTTACCTTTCCTTAAAAATATTATTACTACTATCAACAATTTAGAACATAAAAAAGTCGAACAACTAAATAACAAAGTATGATAATGATGCCTTACTGTCGTATTATGGCAAATGTTAACAATAATGAAACACTAGGAAATATTCTAATACATTTATTTTTTCTTAAAGCTAAATTAAATGTTCAAGTTGTTTACTTTCGGGACGAATACAGGCTCTGCATCGCCTCAGAAAAGATCTTTTCACTAATCCTTGACTTTATTTCCTCTGCTGTTGTAGCTATTTTGCGGCGTAGTTCGGCTATATTTCGTATTGGTTTTTTAAACTTTTTTTATGCAGTCCCAGTAAAAGAAACCAAGTAGATTTAGGTCCAAAGAACGAGGAGGCCATAAAATTGTTACAAGGCGCCCAATACATCTACCGGGATATTCTGTCTTTAGATGATCCCGTACTGGACGAGCATAACGCGCTGGACTTCATCATCATCTTTTTGAAACCACATACATATAGATCCGATAGATGTTGATTGATACGTTTTCTAATAAATACGGAAAATGATTTTGTACAAAATTAAGGTAGTTGTCGACATTTAAGTTTTCAGGTAGCTCAAATGATCCGATTATTTGTCCGTTTAAATTTTCGGTCCACACATTCACATTAAATTGGTATTGGAAGAGATCTTCACGCATTAAATGCGAATTTTCTATGTACCAACCATGTAGGTTGTGTAAGTTTAAATAACCGTCTTTTTATAGGTCGTTTTATCTATCCATAAAATTTTGTTAAGAAACTACTAATCTTCACGATTTCTTGCCAACATTGTTCTACAAAAATCGATCCTGGGTGCGTAGTCACGAGGTAACAAACTTTGTACTTGTTGCACATGGTACGGGTAATATTCGTATCGCTTTAAAATTTGTTGAATAATACTTTTCAATATTCCACTTTCTCTTTCAGGATCATTTTCGATTTAATTTAAAACCACGTCATCTTCGTGACATTTGTCCTTGCGAATACGACTGGTGTACATTGATGAACACGCGGTTATCTGGTTTTTTTTTTTTTTTGCTAGAACTGTACTGTATCCGCTATGGCAAGGAATTGTCCACTGCGCTGCCCCAATGCGTGTTGGCGAACTTTACATGTCTTCGAAATATTTTTTTTCTTGTTTTTCAGGCATGCAGGTTTCCCCACGATGATTTCCTTCACCGTCGAGCACGTGGTAAATCAGCACTTAAAACTGCAATTAACAATTTCATTGGTGTCGGCGTGGATCGAATCCGGTTTGCTCGTGTACTGTGAAATTTACTGCTATGATGATGTTTATTAATGCATTTCAAATATTTAAAATATTAATTTTAAGATGTTTTGAAATTAATTGTTATTTATTCTTAATAATAATGCGCCATCGCAACATCATTCCACAGTAAAAGGCTCTCCTTTGATTGCTGTAGATATTTGTAGACATGATATCTGCAGCAATACCTTAAAAGAAACAGATTTTGATAAATTATTATCTCCGTCAATACTTTGTCACCCCTGAGCATAGATAATTATGTAACGTAATGAGATGGGAAATACTTGACTTGGAAGATAAATATTTACGGTGTTGTATAACTCCCATGCCTCTGAAACCACGTAAAACCGTTGGTCCAGCGCCTAATCTCTCACCACTGGTCAATTCGGATTGCCCTCCCATCGGTCTACAAGAGTGAGGGAATAGTTTTATTCTGCACAGATGGCTAACCTCTATTGAGGCAAACCTCCGTGACTGATTTTCGTTCTAGTAGATATTATTTTGGAGTGAAAGTCTTAATTTACTTATATGCTAGTGTTAGTGGTTTGAAGTATATGATCTACAAAATTACTATCAGCAAATTGTTTAAGGTTTTTATGAATAAAATTATGGAAACTTTATGTATTTTATTTGTCTGTATTCTACAGCAATTGCCGAGTTGATGTTTTAAGATGAAAATCCTCTACTTTTTTAAATAAAAACAAACGTGATGCCTCCTATTTAATCTCTGTCCAAGCAAATAAAACAACGGAACTGAGTATCTGTATCAAGATTATCTCTAACAAGTCTTATAAAAAGAATGTTTTATTTACATTAAATTTACTTATCTCTTAAAATTATTTGAGAATTTAATCCACAATATAGGAGGGGTGATTCCAACTAAAACTCCATAGCATAGCAATACAGCCTATTAAAGCCCACTGCTGAACATAGGCCTCCCCCATGGATTGCGTTATAGGGGGATATTTGCCATACTCGTCACGCTTGGCAAGCATTTTGCCAATCGCAGTTTTTATTTTTTAGTAAATTTTTACGACACTCATGGGACGAAATGAGGTAGTGGATATTCTTATACTACCGATTTATCTCTAAATTGTTTACCTCTTAATTAACAGACCTATAAGTTAGTTAAACTCCTTCTACAGATTTTAACATAAAATATCTCACGCCTGTTACCCAGAAGGGTAGGCAGAGACGGTTACCTCTAGATTAAAATGATTAATTTTTGTTCCGATCTACGCAGTAAACGGGGCGATTCAGTACGTGTTCACAGATTGCAGATTTAAGACGTACAGGATCACCCCAGTCACTACATTAAGTTTGATATACCATAAATCCTCTAAAGAACATCGATTTCTTCTAAGGATTATGACGTAAGGCTACTGAAATTTAAAAAAAAACATCCTAATTTCAATAGAGAAGATGGATGTGTGCCATCTACTTGGGATCCTACAATTAACAAAATTTAATTCAAACCTAAACATAACACTGCAACACTTCAAAATATTGTAAGCTCGTTCCGCGAAAATCGGGCCAATAAAAAAATGAAGGTAGCCGGGACTGACATAGGGACGTCAAATAGCTCAGTCCCCCTGAGAGCTTGGGTGTTATGAAGACCCCAAATCGTCGGGAATGAAAAATAAGTTAATTAAACTCGATGAAATCCGTATTTTATTCATTCAATATAGTAGTTTTATTAAATATATTGGAGAATGTCAGTAGATTATATATTTTTACAGACTTTTTCACTCGGAAGTAACTGAAGAGAAGGCTTTTGTATTTTCCGATTTCGGGGCTATTATCGTCTTTAGTAAATATATTCTTACGTACTATTATAAAATTAATTTTTGTACGAAATTCTTACGTACAAAAATTCACTTACATCCAGACCCGGAATAATTTGCTGTAGCCCTGTACACTTATTCTATATGGGAACCGAATATAATATGTAAATCTATAAATAATTACATCTTTTTTATTTTGTTATTATACTTTGTAATAACTTAGCACCATTTAAAAGTCTATTATGTTAAGAAAAGAAGAATAATAATTTTTTGTGCTCAATATGTTTATTAATCTTCCACAAAATTGTTTTGAATATTATCTAAATCATCTCGAAAGATGATTAATGTAATGTACAGTCACATATAAATATTGCAAATATTTTTTCATTATTAGATATATCAATCAAATATCAATCAATTAATCTATTTTGATGATTATATACTAGATTAACGGCATAACCGAATTATATTGCTAAGGTTCGAATCCAGAATGTGTTTATACTTAGCCAGATCCATTGTTAACGACGGTA
Source organism: Parnassius apollo (assembly GCA_907164705.1). Lineage (NCBI taxonomy): Eukaryota > Metazoa > Arthropoda > Insecta > Lepidoptera > Papilionidae > Parnassius > Parnassius apollo. The sequence continues at coordinate 1,945,973 of CAJQZP010001352.1, forward strand.
TAGCTTTCAAGGAAAAATATTTATTTTGGTCTGACAGACCAGCGAATATATAGATGTAATGTATATATTAAGCGAATATATACATTACATCTATATATTCGCGTGTCTGTCAGACCAGATTTAAATCTTCCTTCGAGATTATCATATGCTTAACAATGGAGTGGGAAGTGCGAGAAAGAGAGAGTGTTGCAATCCGTCCTGCAAACAAACACATCACTACGCTCCCGAGCTGTCGAGAAATTCATTTTTGAAAAATTTAATGTAAAAACGATAGATTTGCATAAATCACTAGAGCAATTACATAATAATGAAAATCCATCACTATTAAAATTTCATTAGAATTAACTGAAAATCGATCAGCGAACAGCTGTTGCTTGTCAGGTGAAATCACCATGGTAATTACTGAGTTTTAACCGACGTCTAAAAAGAAGGAGGGTGTATATTCGATGCGTATTACTCACTTTATTATCTGTATGTTTACCTACTTTTTGGATACGGTTGAGACGATTCAAATGTTTTCTTTAAATAAATAGGCCATTAAAATTAAAGCCTTAATATTTTCTAGTAAGTCGCGCTTAAAAGTGACAATGGGGCATGAGCTTAGTGTAGTTTATAAAGTTTCAGACCATCTCTAATTTGTATGTTGTCTTTCTGCTTTTAGTTTTATTAACTAAAAGCAGAAAGTTACTTTGCTCAGTCCTTTATATCATAAAACGAGAATTCTTTTTCGGTATTTTATTTTATTTTATTAAATGAGGTTTGTAGCTGTAATGTGTATCATTATTTCAGTATTAAGCAATTTCAGCTAAATAGTTTAGAATTTACTACAACAAAAATAATTTAAATACTTACTACACTACTCATTATATGTTAAGAATTTTAGTCCGTGACAAGGGTCTTTCTTGATTTCTGTATTTAGCGATAAGCCCGCATTGTAAATCTCTAAAAAGATTTTACTCCAAAATATTGTCCACTAGAATAATAATCAGTCACGGTCAAGGTAATCAAGATGGGACGGACGGTCTCAATAGAGGCTCTGGCTTAGGCAGTGGTGTCGAGTCGCCATTAAATATAAGAAGTAAAGGTCTTTCGTCTTTAGTTGCAGGAACAAACTCTTCTTTAATATGTATTTCAAAAATCGTGGTCTCCATCCACCTACTTTCACTGGCAGCATACGCTGTTTTTAAATTTTAATTGGCATAGAGCCACTGCGTCCAAAGATGCTTTCCTTGTAACATTATCAATGATGGCAGTTTATCTCCACAAGCGTTTGTTGCTAACAGAACTGTCGTATTATTTAGTTCGCGTTGAGCGAAACCCTTTTTTGCCAATAATTTTTCCTTTGACTGTATTGTCGTAAAATAAAGTTTCATCAAGATTATAAATCCGATGAGGTTTATCTTTGAGATCTAGCATTTCTACTACCTGTTCCAGAATTTCAAAATATTCGTAGACAATGAAAGGGTCCGCGTTACGTCGCGATATCTCTTCGCTTGAAGTTTTTTAATAGAAAGATTGTTTCGTCTTTCTAACGCATATAACCAGTCTTTGCCAGGTATATCGTCCTTAAATGGCGTATGTATGCCATTTCTACGTACATATTCAGATAAGATGAGGCTTTTTTTCTTGTCAAAGGAAATCCGTTTCTTTCCATTACATGAAGACTTTCAGCAATACGTTTTTGGAAATTCGAGTGTAAATACTGTAGGTCAGCCAGGAGTGTCTTGAAGACAAGTAAGTCTGTTACTAAGTGTAGACCGTGGAATTTGATAATATGCAGCCGCTGCATAAGTTGTCATTTTTTATTGCGAAAATCATATAGTGTTTTCCGAATTTAGTTTTCTGAATACGTTTTTTCTTTTTTCGTTTGTAATGTCGGACCATTTACAAAAGAAAATGTTAATAAAGTTTAAGTATTGAAAAACTTGGAATGAACAGTAAATCAAATAATAAAAGCGAAGAGAAACTATTCAAAGATCCAGTCGAAGGCACACAAACAATTTCATCAAAATCGGTTCTGCCATTTAGGATTTGAGTATCGGAAGTACATTTATAGTAAACAAAAATATCGTAGTTTTATCGACTTAGAACAACACTAACTTTTTGCAGAATCATATTAAAACCGTGGGTTACGACACATTGGGCGTGTTTGCCCCTTTCGTCAAAATATTGAGGAGATTTTAAGTCGTACTCAATAACTTAAGAAAAACAAAACGTACAGTAAAATTGATTTTAAAGAATTAAACTTAGTTGTTTCAAATCATCAGTCATATTTTATAAAGTTTTAAAAACTCACTTATTCTAATAAAAAAACTATACTATGTTAAGCACGTGTTTTGTTACTGCATAGCTAAAATGGCGTCCTGAACATGCTATTGTATCTTCTAAGAAATTTCACTGTTGGTTAAACTACCGCCATCTAGTCATTACTTTATGAAACACATAATACTTTTTAATTTATAGCTGCTCTGGAATCTTACAGTTTTAGCTACTTTATGTAAATCACTCAAGGTAGTGTGGCCGCAACAAAAAATTAAGCATTATTCATAATAATTCTAATGATAGGTATAAAGGAAATACTAAAAAGGAAATCATATTCAATTAAGCAAGTTATATGATATTGTATTTATTAACTACATTAAAAAATATCATCTTCATCATCATCATCATCATCATTACCCTATACCCATAGCCCTTCACAAGTGCTCCTGCTGAACATAGGCCTCCCCAAGGTATGCCACAAAGCACGGTCCTGAGCCGCCTGCATACTTCGACGTCCTGCATGTCTTACCAGGTCGTCACTCCATCTATTGGGGGTCGCCCTACACTTTATCTACTTCTTGACAAAGTGTAGAGCGACCCCCCTTCTCTTTGTTTTCCCCCATCGGTTGTCGGTTCTTCGAGATATATAGCCGGCACATTGCCACTTCAGCTTACTAATCCGTTGTTCTATGTCGTTAAGTCTGGTTCTACTGCGGATATCCTCATTTCTAAGTTTATCACGTAGAGAAACTCTGAGCATAGCCCTCTCCGTGGCTTGCTGAGTGACTTTGAGCGTCCTCATAAGGTCAGCACTGAAGGACCACGTCTCAGTTACGTTTTATAACATTTTACGTTTTGGTGTTATTTTATTTTCAAAATATCATCTTGTTTAAAATGTATAATAAATATGTTAACAATACTGAAAATCTTCTTTTTGCCTAAGTCCTACAAATTATCGAGAGTATTTATGCCGATTTCTAAGTAACAAACAGTGTTTTTTAGAAATCGACAAAATACTTAAAAATAACAATATGAAAGGAGTAGTATATATATTATTTTATCTAAAGTTATATATAGTTGAAGTAGTAGTTAATAAACTAGCTTCCAGGCGGCGCTGTTGTCACGGCCTTAGGCAGCTGACGTTTTTCACAGTGGTAAAGCCACGCGGCAGCTTTGCTGTTGCACGTATGGGCTGGCTCAAACCGGGGTGGTACCACAGAATACCGGCGTGAAGTGGAAGCTCTGCTTCCGCGTTTCGTCTAGTGAGTGCAGGTGTCCGGAGGCCCAAATCCCCTCCCCCATCAACATGGTATTGGAATTAAATGATGATAAACTACCCCAGGAGGGTACCAGCACCCCTGGAGAATCCCTCGCTGAGCATCCACGACCATGTTTCTCCACTTCTGAGCCTGGGTGCTCAGGCTGCCCCGCGTATTCTTGGGGGGGGCTAAATTCCTGCAATATCAGGGGACTTCACTTTAACCTAAACGCCGTCCACTACCATCTCGAGACGGCGAGGCCAGCTCTGCTCTTTCTGACCGAGACCCAGGTGTCCTCTCCGGCTGATGTCTCGTATCTCTCCTACCCGGGGTACAAACTGGTACACTCCTTTGTGCCTCGGGCTGGAGTTTGCGTTTACGTCTGAGAGAACATCTGTTCTCGACGCCTCGGCAGACTTGAAGGTTCGGACCTGTCCATCCTTTGGCTACGCGTAGACAGCGACGAACATCCGCGCGTCTACGGGTGCCTCTATAGGTCCCATAGCGGTAATGCCGAAACAGACCGACTCTTCGATCACGTCCAAATGGCTACAGATTCGTTACTACAGCAGATCCCCTCCGCAGAGATCGTGATCCTCCGCGACTTTAACGACCATCACGCCGAATGGCTTGGTTCACGTTTAACCGATCATGCGGGGAGAACAACCGGTTACTTCGCCTACGTGGATTCCAGATGTGGAGGATCATGCACCTTCCCTGTTGGACCTTCTGCTGACCTCTCCCCCGGACGGATATCAGATTTCCGTCAACACCCCTTTAGGCTCCTCGAACCATTGTCTTGTCCGGAGTGTGGTGCCACTCACGCTGAAATCTCAGTTGCATTCTGCAGGCTGCCGCCGCCTTTGGCACTATAGGTCAGCCGACTGGGACGGGATGCGGTCTTTCTTTGCATCCTACCCTAGGGGGCGGGTTTGCTTCTCGCCGGACGATCCCAACGTTGTTACGGATTCTGTCGCTGATGTGGTACTTCAGGGTATGGAACTTTTTATTCCTTCCTCTGTGGTGCCCATTGGAGGCAAATCTCAGCCATGGATTGGTCGCTCCAGTAAAATAGCATCATGCTATAAGCAGGAGTGCTACCAAGCCTGGGCTGACGCATCAGCGTCCCGGGATGTAAATACCAGCACTCTAAAAAGGAAGTATAATTCCGCCTCTAGGTCCTTCAAAAGAGTCATTGCCAAGACAAAGTCAGAGTACATATGCAGAATTGGCGAGAAACTAGTTCGCCTTCCTTCTGGAACCCGTGCATTCTGGTCTCTCGCCAAAGCTGTCCAGGTGAATTTCTGTCAGCCATCTCTTCCATCTTTGCACAGGGAGGACGACTCACTGGCCCATACCGCAAAGGAGAAAGCCGATCTTCTAGGCTCTTTCTTTGCGTCCAACTCCACTCTCGATGACGGGGAGAGTACGCCGTCGACCGTCCCGCGGTGTGAGTGCTCCATGCCGGAAGTGCAGTTAACACAGCCCTCGGTTTGCAAAGCACTCCTCTCCCTGGACATCCACAAGTCGAGTGGGCCTGACGGAATTCCACAAATTGTGCTGAGGACGTGTACTCCAGAGTTGGCACCGGTTTTAACGCGTCTTTTCCGGTACTCCTACTCCCTAGGCGTAGTCCCATGGAAGACGGCTTTCGTCCACCCGATCCCTAAAAAAGGTGACAGCTCAGATCCGTCCAGCTACCCGCCTATCGCCATCACCTCCTTGTTCTCCAAAACAATGGAGTCTATTGTAAACTGCCAGCTCATGAGGTACCTTGAAGATCACCAGCTGATTAGTGACCGCCAATACGGTTTTCGTCGTGGTCGGTCAGCAGGTGATCTTCTGGTCTACCTAACTCACAGATGGGCGGAGGCATTAGAGTCCAAGGTGAAGGCATTGGACGTTAGTTTGGACATTGCGAAGGCGTTCGATCGGGTTTGCCACAAAGCGCTTATTTCGAAGCTCCCTTCCTATGGGCTTCCCGAGAAATTGTGCGATTGGATCACCAGCTTTTTTGCAGATCGGAGCATCAAGGTCGTTGTAGACGGTGCAAGCTCCAATTGCTTTAAAAAGCCTTTTAAAGCTGGTGTTGCAGAAGGCTGCGTGCTATCGCCAACGCTGTTTCTTCTGCATATCGATGATATGTTGCAAACCCGTAACATTCATTGCTATGCAGATGACAGCACTGGTGGTGCTCTTTACACCGGCCGAGCCAATATATCTCGGCAAAACGTCTCCGAGTGCCGGGACAAACTTGTGTCTGAAGTCGAGTCTTTGCTGAACAGAATCTCGAATTGGGGGCAACTAAATCTAGTCCAGTTTAACCCCCAGAAGACACAAGTTTGCGCGGTAACCGCTAAAAAGAACCCTTTTGTCGTATCTCCTCAGTTTCAAGGCACTCCCCTTGTTGCCTCAGCCAGTATCGGAATCCTCGGAGTCGACATATCAAATAACGTGCAGTTTCGTGGTCACTTGGAATAGAAGGCCAAATTGGCTTTTAAAAAGCTTGGCGTGCTCAGCAGAGCGGGACTGTATTTCATGCCGGTACACCGCCTGCAACTTTACAAGACGCAGCTTCGGCCGCACATGGAAAACTGTTCCCATCTCTGGGCTGGGGCTCCCCAGTACCAGCTCCATCCACTTGACCGCATCCAGCGCAGAGCGGCTCGAATCGTCGACGACCGAGTGCTTTCCGGTCGGCTCGATTCACTGGAACTGCAAAGAGATGTTGCATCTCTTTGCATTTTCTTTCGCATATATCATGCAAAGTGCTCTGAGGAATTGTTCGGATTAATCCCAGCCGCCAAATTTCTTGAACGCACTACGCAGCAAACGTCCCGATACCATCCACACCATCTGGATGCTTGGCGGTCCACCACTGTACGTTTCAAGAGGAGTTTTCTTCCGCGTACAACCTCTTTGTGAAATAGTTTACCACCGGCGATTTTTCCGGACCGATACGACCTGGGGACCTTCAAGAAAAGAAGTTACTCCTTTCTAACGGGCCGGCAACGCACCTGCAATTCCCCTGATGTTGCGGTTGATCATGGGCGGCGGTATTAACTTAAAATCAGGTGAGCCGTATGCTCATTTTCCCCCTCTTCTATAAAAAAACGGCCACTTTTTACGTTAGAGATTCTTATCTATTACCGTATGTACACTCTTATCTATGGTCCTGAACAAAAAATGGGTGTCGGTACAACAGCATAAGAGTAAGCGCTGTCATCTATATTTAACAAAAGGATTAGTGATTTCTTTATAAAATCATAGATGTCACTAGCGAAAATATTTTAAAATAATGGAGTTAAAGCGGCGGAATAACCCCGCCTGATCTTATAATTAGAAAATTGCTCAAAAATATAAGTTATTGAACGCGTTCTAAGGTCATAGGGTGGTCAGGTGCCTTACTACCTAATTACTGTTGCACAATGTAATAGTACTATATTAAGGACTTATAATAGTAAGGTCTAAGATGCAAAAGCAATAATATACGAGTAGAAGGTCTTTATGATGCATAAGCGATATAATAGCAAAGTTGTGACTTGAAGTCCCATATTATAAAAGACATAAAATAGTATGGTCTATGAAACAAAGCAACTGTGTTACATTGATAGAAATGGGCACATGCTTCACAGGTAAACTTGGACTCGCTAATCGACATGTCCTAGGTATATCATCTTAGTGCCGGTTGTAAGCAGGTACTTTGTAGTAATACGACTCGCTCGTGGACATCGCACACCCCTACTGATTGTAGGCCGCGTTGTAGGCCGCGTCTTAGAGCATAGTTTTATGATACGTGGGCTTTCTTTCGGATTAGGGAGACTATGTTTGGTAGTACTTTCAAGTATAACAAACATACTCAACTCCAACTCCATGTCTTTGTGCAATAGCTCTATGATACGTAAATTTTTGGTAATTAAATCCTTAGCAACGTGCCAATATGATACGTTGGTGGTATTTTGAATTAAAAAATAGTAGGTACCAATTCTTTTGCCAAAGCTCGATCGCATTGATGCTTACTAATTGTGGTATTGCGTCTTGTAATGGATCTGATGATGTTATGCGCCTGATTCGACGCATCTTGTTGTTCTGATGAGGTCGATGGGTGTATGATATGAAGGTGGTAATATCTGCTGAGATCGTATGAGTGACCTTGGCATTGTATAGGATTGTATATGCTCGACGATGGTCGTATTGATGTTTGCTGCGTTTTGTAGCATTAAGTCTCTGTGATGGTTGTTTGTTGCGGCTCGCTATTCTTAATGGCGCTATATGCGTCTTGGTTTAACTTACACCTAAGTAGGTTTGCCCAATTCGAGTCTCTTCATGACTCTTCATGGGCTGCAGGCTCTCTGGTCTCCATAATGTTATAATAACGTAATAAAATATCTCTTTAAATGTCTCACCTTTGAGAGATTAAAGGCAACTTGTTGATGGGTGAGGCAAACATGATCGAAAAATTCATATACTCAACGTTAGTAACACAAACCCTTTCTGATGACAAATTATTATTATTATCATCTTATAACTGCCTTTTGGCTATATCTGACGTTTAATTGGCATGTGGAGCATATGTGTCAACCTCATGTGGATGGTAGCTGGAGGGAGGAGACTCGCAAGACTTCTTCCAAAAGCCGGTTAACGTGGGACACCTTTCACTTGAGGTGAACAGTAGACTCATGACATGCTCTGCGGCTAGAAGCCGTGCTGATCATGCAATTGGTGGTGATGCCTTACATTTAGGTACTTACATCACGTATGCAGGAGCGGTGGTCTGGCAGGTGGTGGTGCTCACGGTGGGCCTTTTATGGCCAGTGTGCTTATAGTGAATTGACGTATTCCTAAATCGTGTGACGTACGTTATTCATTGAATGGTGTTAACACGCAATTGCATTGACTTGACTTGATGAGGTCGACGAGAGCGAGTTGCATTTTTTGACATCAAAATTCTCGGACTGAAAACAACTTTGTGCTACTCTTACTGACACTGCATTAGATCCCTACACGTCACAATTTTTTTCGCGGCTTGAGTCGCATTTTCCCTTTTTTTGTAATAAAACTTCAGAATGCATCGAATTTCTTCGTTAGATTGACCCATTCTAGCGGAGAGAAAAGAATTGTAAATTGGCGGGAAAGTGATTTTTTTACTTTTTATTTTTGTTTTTCTTAATGTCCTATATGTATTAATATAAAAATCAGCCAGTTAGAAACAGTACAACCAAAGAGATTTTTCTTCAATTTAATACAAACAAAATACGAAGAAACTAATTCCCCATGCTTTTATAAGTAGATTGATTAGCTTTTTTATTTAAAAAACTAGATAATTTTCCGGTATCGTCATGGAAAAACATCCAAAATCGGAACAGTCATATTATATTTACCTTGCAAACACTTATTTCGTGCGAGATTCGTACCCACAGTGACGCAGAGCTACCTATATCAAAACCATTTGCTACTGTACTTACTATGGATTTGTCGGTGTGAATTGCCTGCATTGCACGCATATAATAAAATTTACGCACACCTTTGCCGGTAAAAACACTGACTGACGCATCTGTAGCTCAGTACGTGCACTGTTTGAGTTCTGCACAAAAAATCAGTGAATATACCTAACCTTATTTATTGGTGGTGTCGTGCCTTAAGACTAACAATAAAATATTCAAAAATAATTTATTTATCAATTTAATTTTCTTTTATATATTTTAACATTTTGTATTTTCACCTACGTTTTAAACATAACAACATTATACACTTTTTTCATATAGTACATTTTGCAAACTGGAAAAAGAGAAATAAAAATAAAAATATTATTTTAATATCGTGTACGACATTAATCTTGACTATAATCGTGGACAATGAGCTGAGTGCAACCAATAAATTCCAATTCCTGCTTGTAATTGATTATTGTGCATTCTGGAGAACTCAAAGCATTCTGGTTCGTCTAGATGAAGCTTGAACACTATTTGTAACAATAGATCAACTACTAGTGAAAGTAAATATTCGATCTGCTCTAGTTCATTTTCATTGTTCAAGCTAAATGTTTAGTAAGCTAATTAAAAGTATTTTCCAGATATTTTCTATTGTATAAAAGTGAGAAACGCGCCGACATACCATTTGACAGATAAAGATCCTCTGCCTACTTTTATTCTTTTATTTTTATTTTAAAAACTTTACCCCTATACTAGGATTTTCTCCTGTATCGTGGGAGCAGTTTACAAACATAAATTGCACAAGGACAAACATCCAGACCCGGAACAATTATTTGTAGGCCATACAAATACTTGTTCCGTGCGGGATTCGAAACCGCGACCCCAGCGCAGCCACTCACTGCTAAGCCACTGCGCCACGGAGTCGTCAAAACTACTACTTGCAGAGTATTAATAGCTGCAACAACCTTCAAATAAAAAAGCTATTTATAATTTTTTTTAGTCAGCGCGTTGTCCCCCTGAACATAGATTATTATAACAATATAAGAAATAAATTAAAATCTCTGGAGAGTAAGATGGAATATCTTACAGTCCGCAGTAATATAACATTAATTATTAGATACCATTCTCCGTACATTTCAAATTGTATCTCAGCATAGGATTAACTACTGGTGTGCATCAGAAATAGATGAGATAGTATTACTAATTCAAAGAGCGAAGGAGGTCTAACTATCTTATAACTTATTTATAACTTAGTACAGTAACATTTCAAAGAGAGCCGTGAAAGGTCAGGGGATAAAAACTCTCTGTAAATTTCACAGTACGCGAGCAACCCGGGTTCGATCCCCGCCGGAACCAATGAAATTGTTAATTGCAATGATTTACCACGTATTCAGCGGTGAAGATAAACATCGCTAGAAAACTTGCGTGTTTTATACACGGTAGAGGCATGCTGCTGTGTTAGTAGTATAGTTGTAGCACTAGTCGGCTTGACCGGGGAAAAACAACGCTCTCACAGAATACCAGCGTAAAATAGAAGCTCAACGCTGCTGTGTTTCGTATGGTGAGTGTAGAAAACCGGAGACCCTTTTTTACTGGAAACGAGGTATCTGGACTAAGATGGAATGTGTCTATGGGCCGCAGTAACCACTTAACATAAGGTTTCTGCTTTTCTGGTAACCTTATTCTATAAAAAAAAGTCCGATAGTTAAGAAAAAAATATTTCGAAGACATGTGGAGTTCGCCAACACTTATTGGGGCAGCACAGCGGACTTTGTTTTTCTTTAAATTCTGTCTGTTTGTAATGTCAAAATATCAGCTTTTTACTAAATGCATTTGAAAGTATATACAGTACTTATACCAAAAACATAATTTTTTTATTTTAGTCTGTCTGTTTGTTCCGGCTAATCTCCGAAATGGCAGGACTCATTTCGACCGGACTTCCACTGGCTGATGATTCCACTTCATAAGGAGTAACAGAGTCTACTTTTATTTAAGAAACAGAAATACGCTTCAACGCAAAAAAAAACTTAAAAAAAATTATAACACTAAATTACACGCGGACGAAGTTGCGGGGAACAGTTAGTAGTAAATAAAAACATATTGATAGCGAGTGCGTAGACAACGTCAAACATAACATGAATTTTATCTATGGTTTTACGTGACTCGTGATTTTAAAAGCCATAAATTTGGTTTTATGAGTTTTTTTTTTAAAGAAGAGGAGCTCACCTATTCGTAAGTGTAGACCGCTGTTCACGAACAACTGCAACACCAGGGTTGTTTGCAGGTGCGTTGCCGGCCTTTTAAAAAAGAGAAGACTCTAAAGTTAAAGTAACAGTGAAGTCTGTAAATAACTCACCGCTGCGCATAAGTCTTATTCTATTTACTGAGCGGTCTTTGAAACAAGAAAAAGTCGTCCAATCTAGTAGGTGAAATTCAATTGACCCGAATCATGCTATTCCCCAGACGCAAGTTTATGCAATTTTGTTTCGTTCCGGCAATAACGTGAGCAAAATCATTACATATAAAATAGTTATGAATGCCGGCTGGCGGCAGCGTTAGAGAATTGACGATTAGGACAAACTCTACTAAGAACGGTTGGATGAAAAATTGATTGATGAACAACTTTATTGATGCTAGCTGAATATCGAACTCAGTTTTGAAATTCAAGGTAAGTAGTTATCTCCTGAGCACCCACGGTTATCGTAACGATTTGCGTCAAAGTAATATTATTACGACATTTATTACATGATTTTCTATAAATAAAATTACTTCTTTTGCATGCCTTAAGCGCAAAGCACGTAGGTATGTTCGACTAGCACCCAAGAATCAAGAATCCAACGTTTTGTCGCATGAAATCGTATCTAACAATCATATTGAAAATATAAATGATATTAAAATCACATTGTCAGAAAGATAAATGATTATTATTTTTTTTACATTAATTAAGTAGTTTTAGTGGCTTATGGTGTAGATTTATCACGTCCGCATGAAGGTTTAAACACGTTAACTTTTGAAAATATCAATTATTCAATTTAATTTATTTGTAATCCATTCATCTGTCATGCGGGAAGCCATGTAATGTAAATGGCTGTTTTATTTTATTTTGTTGAGTTATAATTAATTTTTTTGGCTGAGAAAAATCTGAAAATTTCGGTGTTCGTTGCAGCCTTGTAATAATATATTTTACTATATACAGACACTTTGATTCACTGCGGGTTTAGCCACCGCCGTGAGTAGATCACTGTATCGCTAGTTTACGGCGGCTCGTGATGAAAAATATCGATCTCTGTAGAAATAAAAAATACCCCAAAAACCTAATTTGATACAAACTTAACCAACGCAAGGTATTTATATTTACAGATTTTCATTACAATATATTTTTCGCTAAAAGTATGTAGGATTTGTATATAAACATATTTATACGTCTCAGAATTTATGGAGTGACCTGAAGGTGTACTTTGATGAATGCTAAATTAAAATACTGGTCAAGACTAGATGAATAACTTTTTGAAAACGAAATATAGTTGATGAGAAAAAAATTACTAACGAGTGAGGTAAAAAATACTATTTTATACCATAATGCCTTTGTACAAACACCTAAAAAATAAAGTAATAATAAAGTTGATTTCTGATCGTCTTAAGATAATTTTGTCAAAAGTTTTTTCAATTAACAATATTTTTTGAATCTCATTAATAATAACATAGTATAATTGAAATCTATAATTTCTTTTGCTGATTGAGATTTTTTTCTAAATTTTTTCACGATTGTGTTAATATAACGAGTCGTGCAATTTTGGAAATTCAAATTTTTTTTTATTGACGTTTGACATAAATTTTTCGGAAAATTAGAAGTAATAGTAACAAGGTTATTTGTGAAAACTTGTGTGTATTTAAAATAATTTAAAAAATTGAGCGCTTTAGGCATGCACATTTGGATTTACCAAAAGTTTGTTTACTTAAACATACAAAAAAAGATAGAAGATTATACTACCAATTTATACAGTGAGTTCGAACACAGAGGGTACCTAATAAATGTTTGAATGACCAATGTATTACTTATAATAAATAGCAACGTTTGATATACATTTTTATACATTAAATCGAAATTTGCATATTATCATAATAATATAATTCACTAAATATAATTGATACAGTATGGTATGCTTTTTAGTTTTGATAAATATTAAAAAGGGAAGACAAATTTTGATAATAGGGTAAAAGAGGGTAATGGGAGTCACTTAAGTGAGAATTCAAATAAAAGCTTATTTCACAACAAAATCTTTATTGATACAATAAAATTACAAAACTTACTTATTTAGCTATCAATTGAGATCAGTTTTAATCACTTTGGCTATCAGCTTTGGAAATGATGACAGTTCAAAAAAATAACAGATTTGACCGCCATTGCACTGAGGTGAGGGCAATGGTAGTCACCCTGTGGGTAATCGGAGTCAAACAAAATTAAACACATATCGCACACATAAACCTTTGGCTTAGTCCCAACCGGTACAGTCCAGATGAGCCTGTAATAGTGGAGACGAACTGTCCACTATTAACAGACTCCGAGTGGTTTTCTTTAAGGTGGAGAAATGAAACTACTGTTTATGTTTATGAATGTACTGTCGAATGGGATTCGGAATGGAATATATTTTGCATCAACCTTGTCTATATTTATATGGCTGGCTCACTATTGATTTGCCAATGGTAACAATTAATATTTTGCCTAGCCAATTATATTGCTTATTTTATGACCAATGAAAACTATTTAAAATATACAATTATCTACGTTTCGTTTCCCGGCGTGAGACTTGTTTGTTGTTCACGAAGCTACGTCGCTGGACCGGGCTATATAAGACATGCAGATCGGTGCGCACGCGTAGTCGGCGGGCGGCGGCGGTGTGGAATACAGCTCCGGAACAGCAAGAGGAAACGAACTGCGGCGTTGAAGAAACGGCTCACCATTGGTCGACGGATACGTAACGATAGCGGCGTGTGAAGTCGGTGTGGCTCTGAATGATATTTGCGGCTGCTTCTTGTTTCTTTATAAGAACGTCAAATTATCTATATACAGTCCGCAGTATCTCAGTAGCCAAGAATAATTAGGAAATAAAATGTTTTTTTATTTATTCTCGCCTTCCGCGTTATGGTAGCAGCGGAGTATATATTATTTATTCCCGTTTCGGTTTGATTAATCTGGCTGCTACAAGCCGTTTACTTGTAGTGATTTTATCCATACTAATATCCATACTAATATTATAAATGCGAAAGTGTGTTTGTTTGTTTGTTTGTTGTCCTTCTTTCACGTCGCAACAGAGCGTCGGCATGGCATGATTTTTTGTATGGGAATAGTTCGGTGGCTGTAGATTGACACAGGTTACTTTTTTCCGCGGAAAAACATCTCATTCCCGTGGGAAAATCGAATATGTTGAACAAGTTTGTCCTTCTTTCACGTCGCAACAGAGCGTCGGCATGGCATGATTTTGTGTATGGGGATAGTTCGGTGGCTGTAGAGTGCCATAGGCTTTTTCAGCGGAAAAGCATATAATTACCGTGGGAAAATCGAATATGTTGCAAAATTAAATTCAGCTATGTGGCTCCACCGTCATTCCACAAGATGGACGACGGTACGATGGATGAACACAGAAGGTCAGTATATCTGGATTATTATGTCTTTTTACCAAAATTAAGATAAAAAATGTATGGATCTGTATTTTTCCACGCAGGACCTGTAAGAGAGCGATAAAAACATAAAATTCACCAGCTGATTTTCTTCAAACGTTTTGGTGCATTGTAATTCACAGAATAGGCGATAACCTCACAGACGATATTAAGTAATCTGTTGATGCTCTGCCTGCCCCGCAAGGGTTACAGGCGTGATTATAAGTATGGGTCAGAAATACTATCACCACCTGTCACGCTTTCACCCTTAACTATTACTTAACTGTGGTAGACTTAGTAATATTTATTGAACGGAAATGAATACAGTTTTTATATGTGGTTATGAATGAATCGGTATTACAATAAGAAAAATTGTGCAAAATTATAAGAAAAATATTTTGAGAGTTCTTATTAACTAACGTATACATAGTTTAAATTGATTCCACTAGATGTCGTTACTAGGTTTTTAAAATGGGGTAACGAAATATTTCCTGACATGTACTTAACTCCCGCCGTTGTACCGCGCGTCAACTAATAGTGCATACGGTACCTATACGCTTAAATTGTTTCTATTTCGTAGCTTATTCGACTACCTGCTTTCGATTTCGGTTGTTTGTTATTTGCTTTGTGATTTGGTTAAGGTTGAATGGATTTATATTGGCTTTCATTTTCGGATTTGTGTATTTTCTTGGATTGGTTTTGTTGATTTGGTTGATATTCCTTTATAATACATATTTAGACTCTGGCTTTGATTTTGGATTTTGTTTATTTAGAATCGTGAATTGGTTTTCGTTGTTTTAGGTTGTTTAACAATATTTCAAAGGAATATTAATAGTATAGATAGTGTATACTGTACCTATACACTTACTTCTTTTTTCGTTGGTTATATTTATATTGACTACTGCTTTCGATTTCAGTTTTCTGCGATTTGTTTTGTGATTTGGTTTAAGTTGATTCGATTTTTTTGACTATCGTTTTCGAATTCGTGTTGTGTCTTGAATTGGTTTTGTTGTTTTGATTTTAAAAAATATTTAAAAGGAATATTTATTCCTTTTAGATATTTTGGATTTGCTTTTAACAAAAATATTTAAAAGGAAATTTAATTCCTTTTAGGTATTTTATTGTTTTTTTATAAATAGGTTTTTTGTTACTTCATAATGCCTCGCAAACGTAAGTTCAGCCTTTTAAGAGTATCTTCTCAAAGACAAGCGAAAAGATTAGCTCGATCGCTAGAATCTTTAGAAGATGTTAAACTGAGAAGACAAGAACAAGCAGAGCGTCAGGCTGCTTTTAGAGCTTCTGAAACACCTTCTCAAAGTCAGGAACGGCGTCTTGAACAAGCAGATCGTCAAGCTACTTTAAGAGCTTCTGAAACACCTTCTCAAAGTCAGCGAAGACGTCTTAAACAGGCAGAGCGTCAAGCTACTTTAAGAGCTACTGAAACACCTGATCAAAGCCAGCAAAAGCGTCTTGAACAGGCAGAACGTCAATCTACTTTAAGAGCTACTGAAACACCTGCTAAAAGTCAGCAATGGCTATTCGAACAAGCGGAACGTCAGGCCGCCTTAAGAGCCGCGTAAACACCTGATGAAACTCAACACAGACTCATTGAGCAAGCTGAACGTCAATCTTATAGAGCATCTCCAGAACAGACACAGGCGCGAAGAGATGCAAATGCACAGCTCCAAGCTGAACGTCGACAAAATTTTCAAAGAAACAATTGGTCGGTTTTTAATGACGCAGCATTCAATTATGATCCGTCGATTGATTATAAAAATCACAGTTTAGTTGTTATCGGACTTATGGACAAGGCGTGTCGATTTTTGCAGCATTTTAAAATGGAAAGATGAGACCGCAAGCATGTGCTTTTCCAATGGCAAAGTGTTTCTTCCATTACTTGGAGAACCAGAAGAACCTTTGAAAACCCTCTTTTTATATGATGCTAATGAGTCACGGCGCTTTTTAAACAAGATCCGGAAATATAACTCATGCTTTCAAATGACGTCCTTCGGAGTTGACCGGGAAATGATAATGCCGGGATTTTCGCCTACATTTACGGTGCAAGGGCAAATTTATCATAGAATAGGTTCACTTCTCCAGCTGAAAACGAACAGCATAAATTTTTACAAGTATATTTTATGGTTGACGAAGAAATTGAGGTAGACCGTCGCTGCCAATATATCCAGGGAGTTGAGAGAGACACAGTGTTCAAAATTCAAAGATTCTTGCATGAACGTAACATTTTAGTCAAAACATTTAAAACTGCTTTAGAAAACCTACCTGAAGAGGATTATAAAGTCGTCATTCACGTAGATCGGACCCTTCGAGGAGAGCATGAAAGGCGCTACAATGCACCTTTGATAAACGAAATAGCAGCCGTAATTAGTGGTGAACAATTTTCTTCAAGAGACATTGTCTTGCGAGCACGTGATGATACGTTGCAACGGGTAGCCGATACACACAAGTTTTATGACGCTCTGCAATACCCATTGATTTATTGCAAAGGACAAGAGGGTTATCATTTTCAAATTCCACTCATTAACCCGGTAACAAAGGAGCCTACTCCGAACAAAAAAGTATCATGTATGGATTTTTATACGTATCATACGATGTTGCGAGAAAATGATTTTAACCTCTTAGCCCGGTATAGACAATTATTTCATCAATTTTGGTTGACATGTATGTGAAGGTAGAAAGTGAACGTCCCCGTTATATATCTTTGAATCAAAAAAAGCTGCGCGTTGAGAATTATATACATTTACGAGATGCATTTTCTAGCGACGCCAACGTAAACCCCAGAGATTTAGGTAAAATGGTAATTCTGCCCTCATCATTCGTTAACAGTTCCCGCTACCTACATGAGTACCATCGTCCGAAATATGATTCACGGTCCATGTGGAGCACGAAAATCAATATCGCCATGTATGAAAGAAGGAAAATGTACAAAGAAATTCCCTAAACAGCTATTAAAAGAAGCAGTGCACAATGACAATGGCTACCCTTTATACAGATGCAGAGCTCCCGAAGATGGTGGCAGGAAAGTTACAATCAAATCTCGCTCTGGAGCGTTTGAAACCTTAGATAACAGCTGGATTGTCCCGTATTCGCCCATTCTATGTAAAATGTTTAATGCCCACATCAATGTAGAAGCATGTAGTTCTGTCCGTGCTATCAAGTATATCTGTAAGTACGTAAATAAAGGAAGCGACCAAGCAATATTTAATCTCAGGAGTGAAGGTGAGGCAAATCCCGTTAATGAAGTACAGACCTTTCAAGCAGGGTGTTATGTCAGCATTAACGAGGCAGCGTGGCGTCTCCTTGGCTTCTCTTTACACGAAAGGCACCCAACAGTTACTCACCTTGCTGTGCACTTAGAAATTTCCAAGAAATAATTGCATCACCGCCAACAACTACACTAACAGCCTTCTTTCAACTTTGTCAAACCGACCCTTTTGCAAAAACGTTGTTATATTCTGAAATCCCCCGCTATTATACTTGGAACACATCTAGGAAGGAGTGGGAACACCGTATCCAAGGCGCGCCTGTTGCAAATTGGCCCGGTGTAAAGTCATCAGATGCCCTTGGTCGTGTGTATACCGTCCATGTAACTAATTTTGAATGTTTCTGTTTACGATTGCTGCTGCACCATGTTTGGGGTCCTACAGGATATAAAGACCTTAAAACTGTCAATAGTCAGGAATGCGCAACTTATAGAGAAACATGTGAAGCTCTGCATCTTTTAGAAAACGACAATCACTGGGATGAAACCATGGAGGAAGCTGTGCAATGCCAGTCACCAGCCAAAATTAGGGATCTTTATGCAACTCTCACATCATTTTGCGGGCTATCTAATGCACATGAATTGTGGGAAAATATAAAGACACAGCGATATGCGAAGAAAAAAAAAAGTTAAGCGACTTTGGAATGATAAGCCGTCAGCGAACAACCGAAAATGAACTAAGTGATGAAATTATACGTGAAACAAACTACGATATACCAGCTTTGCAGCAACAAGTAGCCGAATTTGTACCCCGCTTGCTTCCCGAACAAAAACGAGTTTTTGACAAAGTATTAGGACAAATTGAATCTGGAAATTGTGCACTTTTCTTTTTAAATGCCCCTGGAGGAACTGGGAAGACATTTTTGTTAAATATATTATTAGCGCAAGTACGGAAAGATAAAAACATTGCTGTGGCCGTAGCTTCCTCCGGTATAGCCGCCACGCTGCTAAGCGGGGGCCGCACTGAACATTCTGTTTTAAAACTCCCTCTAAATCTAGCCCAGGAGGAATCGTGAAACTTTAGCAAAATAGTGCACGATGTATAATGCTACGATAATCCAAACTTTTAGTGTGGGACGAATGTACAATGTCGCATAAAAAAGCTGTAGAATCACTAAATCGAACGCTCCAGGATTTGCGCATCAATACCGATGTAATGGGAGGAATGGTGGTTTCACTGGCTGGTGACTTTCGCCAAACTTTTCCTGTCATCCAAAAAGGCACACCTGCAGATGAAATTAAAGCATGCTTCAAGTCGTCTATTTTATGGAACAAGGTGACAAAATTCAGTATAACTACAAATATGAGAGTGCATTTGTATAATGATATCAATGCTGGAAACTATGCTGACACACTATTAAAAATTGGCCATGGGCGGTTGGAAACGGATGCTGAGGGCTGCGTTAAATTGACGAGAGATTTTTGTAATTTATTATAGAGTCATTCCGAATTAATTGCGAGCGTTTATTCAAATTTAACGTACAACATGCATGAAGACAAATGGTTATGTGAAAGGGCGATTCTTGCACCAAAAAATGAGAGCATTAACAAAATAAATTCAGATATATTAAGCGAAGTAGCAGGAGAAATAACAGAGTATTTGTCAGTAGACACAGTTATGGACACAGAACAGAGCACTTCATATCCCGCAGAGTTTCTTTATTCTCTACAGTTGTCAGGTGTGCCTTCACATAAGCTTCAATTAAAATTAGTCGTTAAAATTAGTAGGAAATTTAGATGCTCCTCGGTTATGTAACGGGACAAGGCTGCGTGTGACACATCTTGGACGGAACATAATCGGTGCTACAATTTTGACAGGCGTAGGAAAAGGTGAAAATTTTATAATACCACCGATCCCTATAATTCCCACAGATCTTCCTTTTCAATTCCAAAGTTTGCAATTCCCTATTAAGTTCAGTTTTGCAATGACAATTAATAAAGCGCAAGGGCAAACGTTACAGATAACGGGGGTCAACTTAGAAAAACCGTGCTTCTCTCATGGTCAGTTGTATATAGCATGTTCGCGTGTGTCAAATGCTCAGAATTTCCAAATGCTGCACCTCTGATGGACCTATTAAGCTCAGTTTCCTTTCAACTCAAAAGGCTGCATCTCTGACGGCTCTTTTATTTGGCTCAGTTTCCTTTCAATTCAGAAAACTGCATCTCTGACGAATCAATTTAGCTCAGTTTCTTTTCAAAAGTCTGCATCCCTGACGGATAATTATGCTCAGTTTCCTTTAATTAAAATAATATCCCATTTCCATTTGAAATAAACAGGCTATTTTCATGCTTTCCTATACGCTGCGTTTCAAAACATTTAAATAGGCTGACGAATCAATTTTGCTCAGTTTCCTTTTAATGGCTGCATTTCTGACAAATCTATAAAACTCAGTTTTCTTTCAATTCAAAAAGCAATGGATAGTTCATTCCCAAGTAACCATGCGGGCGAAGCCGAGGGTAACAGCTAGTAATGTTATAATTTTCCTTATCTACTAGGTTTTTTTAAATACACACAAAAGTCTCGTTTAGATACATTATGAAATTCAAAATTTACTGTTTGTTTTCTTTTGACGAAAATTTACATCTGCGAGACGCAAAAACAAAACTCAATCATCACTCCGAAACACGCGGCGGTTACTGGTGGTAGTCATTCAAAACAGTGGTGGGGGCACAGAGCAGGGTGTAGATGTCATTTACGTGACTCGCGCATGTTTAGTTTTGCAGATAAGTAAGTGATCACCATTGTCCGCTGACTACCATCACCCGCTCTTCCCCTATGTGCATACGAATACAAACTATGCAGAATTTTTTTTTGTCGATACAATTTCACCATGGAGACATAATGATGTTTAATTACTCGCATTTCGTGACTTTTTATTAATATATTAAAATATATATATAATAAGACCTTACCAAACTTAGTGTTAGAGCATTAAGAAATGCTTTAAAATACTTCTGCCGCTAATCCGGCAGTTCCCACAGCTCGCTCTCTTACCTCGTTCGGACCGAGCGTTGAGGTCAGCAGCTCACTAACCTAAAACTCCTCCTTGCTTCGTTCGTCCTATATTATATTATTCAGTTTTTATCGATTTTTGTTGTAAAGAAAATTGTTATTCAACTAGTATAACACATATAATCGTATTATTTCGGTCGAATAATAAATCAAATGTTGATATAGTTTCTAACTTTTATAGAAAATAAATAGAATATCAAATAAAATTATGGAAACAAATTATTTATCCTCACGTCACTTATACGTTGTGAATGATAAATATTATGTATCGCCTTACCCTATGGACCGATATTAAAATGAAAATATGCAAAACATATTTCAAAAAATTTGACGGACCGTAAAAGCTATTACTTATTCCATAATATTAAAATATCTTTGGGTATATGAATACTCATAATGTATTGAAATACCTTTTAATATAA
Organism: Parnassius apollo; assembly: GCA_907164705.1. NCBI lineage: Eukaryota > Metazoa > Arthropoda > Insecta > Lepidoptera > Papilionidae > Parnassius > Parnassius apollo. The sequence continues at coordinate 1,967,296 of CAJQZP010001352.1, forward strand.
GAAAATATAATCGAAATGGAAAACTGGTGCGCACATTTCTAACACTTCTTAATTACTTCTTTAGTAACTATACTTCTTTTTACGTAACAGTTCATATATGCTCGTTATCTATGTTATTACCCCAGGCTTCATGAATCGTTTATTGCAATATGTGATATTCGGTAAATAGACATAATAAGGTGATATGATAATAAGACAGAGTTGTTTTATATCCCCGAAATTCAATATATCTCTCCGGAAAGATTACGGTATTGACACCGATGGCGAATATATTTCTCGCTTCCATTTTTAAACAATATAGTCATTAACAAAAATAACATACCTATGAAATGCATATGATACACATAATAAATAAATAAGGACTTTAGCTATATATAAAGTGCGGGATTCCCTACGGTAGGTACAAACGGGGATCATAATAAATATATCCATATTATTTCTATCTAGGAGATAATCCAATAACTCGATAACTGACGACCGATTGTAAAAGAAAGAAAGAAGACAGTCTAGTATTAGAAAGCGCAGTGTTGAGTGGCCCTTGAAAATGATAGATATCATAGCCATCACTAAACTCGCTGCATTTTCAAACATGGATTAATTAATGATATAGTTGGTTCAAAACCCGAGCTTTGTGGCAATCTATGGGGAGGCCTATATAAGGCCGTCGACTATAATAGTGAGGGCTAAACATATGAACATAACACCCATTACTTACACCATCGACAAATTTTAAGCATAATCAAACAAAAATTTTAACAAGGTAGAGCTACGTTGCACGCTGCTAAGTAAAATTAAGATTGTGGTTGCAGCATGAATGACTCGCTAGACCAAGGAAAAATTACGCGCTATTCTGTAAATACCAGCGTAAAATCGTAAGTAATGCTGCAGTATTTCGTGTAACGAGTGTAGAAACAGTAGGCCTTTTTTACTGGTAACGAGCCATTCTGTTAATCCTCTTAATTTACGTTTTGATTCTTGATCGAGTACAGATGTAGTAATATATGGATCAAATACATTTACTATCCCCATCCTTTTGTTTGAGGAAAAAACTCTATTACATTAAGGTTTTTTTCTTATAAAAGATGGGACAAACGAGCATGCGACTCACCTGATGGTAAGTGATTACAGCCGCTTATGAATAACCGCAACACCATGGGAATTTTGTGTTGCCAGCCTTTTGGAAAGGAGTAAGCTCTTTCCTGGAAGATCCCCAAGTCATGTTGGTCCGAAAAAATCGCCGGTGGTAAACAATGCCACAAAGAAGTTGTACGAGGAAGAAAACTCCTTGTAAAATGCACAGTGGTAGACCGACAAGCATCCAAATGGTGAGGATGGTATCGTGAATTTTCACGCGATGTGCGTTTGTGATATTTGGCGGCTGAGATAAAACCGGAAAATTCCACAAAGCACTTCCGCGTTAAATGAGATAGAAAATTCAAAGCGATTTAAGCCATATCTGATTAGTCTTCGCAATATCCAAACTAACGGCCAATGCCTCCCCCTTAGACTCCACTAGCTCTGCTCGTCTATGAGTCCGGTTGATCAGCAAGATCACCAGCTAATCGAGCACGATGAAAACTGTATTGGCTGCCATTAATCAGCTAGTGATCTCAATGTACCCCAGGAGCTGGCAGTTTATAATAGATACCATTATTTTGGAGAATAAGCTGGTGATAGCGATAGGCCTTTAGTTGGATGAGTCTTTACGGTTGCCTTTTTTAGGGATCGAGTCTTCCAAAGCTGACTTCTTTGAAATCGCGACTACGCCGTGGTAGTAGGAGTACCGAAAAAGACATGTCAAATCCAGCACCAACTCCGGAGCACACGTCTTCCAGCACAACGCCAGAGACTCCATCAGGCCCACTCGACTTACTGACGTCCAGGGAGAAGAGAGACCTCACCCAGAGAGGTAGGCAGAGACTACAGACTTCCATTTGGCACGATCCTGACACACCTCTTTTGCCTCCTCCACATTCATATACCTACGCACACATGCTCTTCGGTTAAGAGTACTCCTAATTTGGCCAGTTTTCAATAAAACGTCGATAAACTTTCGCCTAGGACGTCCCTTTCCGACTCTGCCGTTTACTTCTGCAACATAAATTTGCTTTGTCACTTTTTCCTCATTCATTCTCTCCACCGCTTTCCTCTAATCCTGATCAAAATATCATCTTGCAAACCACACTCTACTTTTATCACACAATTTCTTACCCTGTCATTCAGTTTTAGCCCTAACCTACTCCTTAACGACCGCATTTCTACTGCGTTTATTCTTCTCGCGTGCTTCTTCCGCCATAACCAACATGGTGCTTGGTTTGGTGGTGAACCAAAAAACCAATAATGAAGCGATTCATTCACTTTGCATATAAAGCGTGTACCCAATAGAGCTGCACACAACTCTAACCGCGGTATCGTGACTATCTTTAAGGGTCCGACCCGGGATCTAGAACATAATATGTTAACAGTTAGGTTTTGTCATTAGCAATTGATCGTATATATACATTAGCAGCGTAGGCATTCTAGAGAGGCGTCTACAAAGTAGGGAAGCTCCATTTGGACGGGAAATAAACATGAAACTAATCGCGGAACTAAAACTGAAAGAAAAATATTAAGTTTTGAAGATAAATTTTGGCAAACTTCCTAAATATTATCAGGAACAGGATCATCCCAATCAAGTTTTAATTTCCATAATTTCTGGAGCAGTATTTCAATGTGATGCGCTCAGAAGGTCAAACGGATCGAATATTTTGCAGGTATTAGACAGAATAATTAGTTTTGTTGTTTGTGTAGTGTTAGTGTCAATATTGATAGAAAATTATAGTGAATCTGTATCAAGAGACCAAACAACTCCTAAAACGCTAGATTTCTTATTAAGATTAAAAGATTCTGATTCTGTTGGCCTGAATATTTGAAGACAATTAGTTCTAAATTTATGAATAGGAAAACATGCAGAAGCTAATGTTTCTTTCAAACTAGAGTAATTTTATGTAGATGCACCTTTCAACAGGTCATCTACATAAAAATCATGTGCAATGATCTCTGAGATAACATGATCAGAACATTCTTTGGATAATTGTAATAAACATCGTGTTCTACAAATGGTATTTTATGGATTTTTATAAGGAACTTAAAAATGCGGATTGGTCAAAGTCTAAGGATATGAATTCCCCAGACGAGATTCTAAATTTTATGTATAAAAAACCGCATATTTAAAAGACTTTTCAGACTGCAAAAAATTCCGCAAGTAATATTAAATCTGTAAACTACTTAGAAAGGTCCCCAAGCAGTTTCATTTGCCCTGGATTGACAGCAATATTACTCGTCTTTGTGATAAAAGGGACAAATTGTATCTGTGTGTGTTTAAAAATGGAGTGTATTCTGTGCCATAAGTTACCTCGTTAAGTTGTAAAGTGTTAAGAGGCCGTGTTATATCAACGCACCAAATAATGAGCTGGAGATGTCGTTGCGAAGGATTTCTGTTGACCTGCCTGTACATTTTTATAATATCCCCACTCAAACTAATTAGTCCGAAAACGCACGAGAATGTTAAATAGTTCATCTTGAACCACCACCACAGCTTCTATATCATTTAAAAACTTAGATGTGGTTTTGACGTGGTCTTAGATGATGCGTCAAACACAACACGTAATTTAGTGGTTTCACTTGACTCACGTATGGCGGGATGTTGTAAAAATAACCAAAAGATAGTCGTTCAATTTGAACTTAGTGACCTAAATCTTTATATTCCTTTATAAAGTCTGTATATTGAGTTTTTAAACTTTTTTGAAGTTAATAAACGTCTCTCAGCGAAAAAGGAGTTACTCTAGAATTTTTCAGGATCCTCAAACAGTGGCATCATGATTGAAAATCCACCGTTGTTTGATCGCATAGTATTTACAATAAAATGTTGTTCACAAAATTCATCGCCGGCTGACAAAAAAATTTTTGTTAGTGGAATTTCTTCGAGCTTTCAGATTTTTCTAGAGTGTTACGTGTGTAAGTGTTTGCCATTTTACAAAAGAAATCATTTTTGTAAAACGGCAGCGTTGTTTAATGTTACTATTTTGTTCTGTTTTACAGTTTAGTAGACCAACCCCAAACCAACAAGTTTTGTATCGTAAAGAATTGGATTGTTATTTCCTTGTTTTGTTTGATAACAGAAATAATTTAAGAAAATACTATATAGCATGAATAAATGGTATTATAGAAATATAGCAAGAAGAAGATCATTTTCTGAAGGTTGATAATGATAAAACTTTGGATCAGTAAGTTTAATTTTTTCAGTTAAGTTCTGATACATGAGTTAACTTATAAGGCAAGTTACCAGTTATTTTTGTTATGCTTAGGTATTTTATGTTTGCACTTTAAGAATTTAATAACGAATTTAAAGTTAACTGAAAACTTTCAGTTAAGTAAAATGGAGAATAATTGTCAATTCCGGTAACATGTGTATTAGTTTTAGCACTTCTTTATTTTATTTTATTTTACAGGTTTTCAGTGACGAAGCAGGATTGACTGCTGGTATAAAGCAGAACACGCGCAAGGTAAATAGTATTAGTTTTAAGATATACCACTTTGACCGTTGCAGTACTCAGATGGTCTTCAGAAGAAGATATAGCAAACACGAGGTTGTTCCACTTGTATTATCTTGTTTATTGTTTTCAGGTTTTTGTAGAGTATACACGGATCCAAGCGACATTCAGGAGCCTTATGGCCTTTACGCAAACAATTCATGCAAAGCTCAATTTTTAAAATCTGAGCTGACCTTTCAGCAGGAGTTAACTCTTGAAAGCGCTACAGCTACAGTCAACAATTCTATGTACGCTGGTACAACAATGGCATGTTAAATTAGTTTTATAATTTTAAAAGTAATTAAAGTTTTTGATGATTTAGTTTAAAAATATTTTTTATCATTACTTTTTGTTTTGAATCTTTATGTGATGAATTCTTATGATCACTGCGTGTGATATTCATTGTTCCTAAAACATCGGGACTATCACCCAAAAACAAACGAAGTCATCCAATGAAGCAAATTATCTTTATGTTCTTCTCATTTTCCTAAAGTTATGTTGTCCAGTTTGGTTGGCATTATGTATATAATGAGAACATCTCACTTATCTACAGGTTTGCCGTATGTCTCAAGGGCTTTTTAGATAGATATGCAATCTACAAGAAAGCGAATTGATTTGTGAGATTCACGATTAAATGATTTTGTGTTGAATAATGCTTTCAAATGTTTGATTATCAAAACGTTTTAACTATCATATCTAATGCATAAAATGTCCTAATCTACTGGGTAATTTTTTGATAAAAATTCAGAGGATTTAATATACACAGTCGCACTGCCCTCAAGTGCAGCGCGCAAATAGTGAATAGTGAAATGTTTAATTTTGAAATATTATCGTTTGAGTTTATAAAAGAATCGAAAGCATCGCGAAACACTAGCTATTTAAGGTAATTTCCATCAAATTTATGGAGATCAATTGTAGACAGTTTAATATTATTAAAAGAGCAAGAACTAGAACTCCTAATATGAATAAGGGGTGGAACGTTGTTCTTTTCTTGTTCAATAGTTTTATGAAAAGCACGGTGAGATTTAAAGACCATTTGTGCTAAGATACCGTAGAATAAAATTGGTTTTCGACAGCATCTCTTTCTGGTAAATGTTCATCGGACAAAAGTTCCAATTTAGTTTTAACGGTATCACTATCATAAAACAAATTTTTGATTTTAACCAAACGCAATGTTAGTTCCTTAAATTGAACTTGAAAAATATTTTCTACCTCATATTGAATTAATAACTGAACATAACCTCCAAACTTGGTTATACGACCTTTTATTGATCCACGTAATGACTTTATTTCCTCTGCTTGCATTTTATCAGTATCAATTTTAGGTATTTCTTCAGCAAAAGACATTATGTATGAGCAAATTAAGAAATTAGATTAATAAAAAATAAAATTCCAATAAGTTACACTTCAACACGACGACTTGAAGTAAACAAAACAAAGAAATTAGCGCTCGAAAACAATAGCCGAGTACATTTATTAGACGGTACTTAGGCGGTGCGGTGGATGACTCGGTTCACTTCTGGAATGCTATCTTTTAAATTCAAACAAAAAATTGTTCTGTTAATGCGTGGTAATGCATTATTTTTATCGATTTTACTGCACACACACACATTCGTGAAGGTCAACTGGTAGGCAAAAACTTTGTTGCTAAAAAATCACATTCAATTTAGAAGAATTTCTAATAAAATTAGAAGCCTTATACACTCGTATTTATAAAACCTTCAATAACGGTCTATCATTATTTATATATTTTAACTTAAGTTTAAAATTTGGCTACTCTTTGAAAAATAACCCTGCTCTCTTAAGTTATGGCTATGTTAGTGGAAAGCATAAATTTATGATTAGGTTTAATTTTGAGCTGAGGTTTATTTTATCTATGTGTTATCAAAAAATGTTAGTTATTATTTTACAAGAATTAAAACTACACTCAATTTGGTTAAACTTGGATATATTACATTCATTAATAACTAAAACTAGGTGTAACCAGTTGCTTGAAGGTTAAGGTGCGGCCCTGTGTAGTTTTATATATGGTGAAGCCTCGAACATTTTTTATGAAATATAAACAAAATCTTATTAGCATGAAAAAAGATAATACTAGTCTACGCTCAAAACTAAACCTAAGTATAGGCGACTAATCTTAACTTTATTATTTACATTAATATTTGCATCGTAGTATAACATATAGTATGTGCTACAATATTCCTTTATTTTTAATTTGTTGTAAAAACGGTATATTTATGAACGCAATACATGTTTAAATACTTAATGTATTTGGTTCAACTTGAAAAAAAACTGAACTAAATTCGAATAGTGTACTTTTTTTTAATATTTTCTCTTAATTTATTTAATAACTAACACAATGATCTCCTGGTATACTATGCCATACATAAAAAGCGTCTGTCTGTAGTATCGAAATAATTGCCTTATGAGTTGAGGGGCTTATTAGCATGCCATTTAGATATGAACAACCATTTTGAAGTGTTGTCTGTCTGTCTATCTGTTCGGTTTGATCTTCGTAATGGCTGAACCTATTGTAATGAAACTTTACGAACTTCACGAGCAATTCCAGGCGTTATCTGGACTATATTTATCCGAAACACTTGGTGATTTAAACAAAGAATTAAATATTGAAAAAATAAATGGTATTTTAGTTACTATTACACTTAATAACGCTAAAAATACCGTAACAAATAATAGATCCCAACCAGGAAAATCCCGGTGGGTCGCTGTTATACAATATTTGTTACATTAATGGCAAATATTTCAATCGTCATAAAAAAGTTACCCATGAAATACATTATAACCTGACTATAGAAAAGTGAAACAAACTAATTTATTCATTAAATAGTAATTTGTTTAATATCATTAATTAATTTATTATATTTTAACCTGTGAATAACTATCTAAAACTAACTAAACGCTCAAATTATTATCAAGCAATCCGGCTTCCCCCGTTATAGTGCCAAACGCTGGCTACATTCCCATAAGTACAAGTACATAGCTGAATTGCTACACTTCTCCTTTATGCGAGCTTATGTGCACTTAATATTAAAATTCAGTGAGCGATGTATTCATAGCTCACTGAGTTTAATTGAAAGTTGTGCTTGGGTTTCCGCTCCGTCATGATGTTGAAGATATGTATTCCTATGAATACATATTATTACTATACTATTATTAAAGATATTAATTGTAAGTTACATATTCTGTGATTGTAAATTGTAACTTGTTATTCTTCTCATAAGGTTTCCCATAATAGGGACTTGTTGAAGCGATGGCGTGGTTCTTATTCTTAGTCATTTCAAAAAGTGTTTTGTTAAGGCCAATATAGAAAAAACTCGCACACTGTGTAATCGTAAATTTCCTTGCCCTAAAACCTTCAAAAAATGACTGTGTGCCTGTGTGCCTATGCCGAAGAGTAGGACATATGTAGACTGTAACTCAACTATATTTTTATCTAATAGTACTATTATTATTTATTTATAAGAGTATACGAGGTTGCTTATACTCTTCCTCTTGCTCTTATCAAAGATCTGGTATAATATTAAGGGACATATATATCTTATATATATATATATATATATATATATATATATATATCATATATATATATATATATTAGCCGAATAGGTATTCGACTTTGCATAGGCATAGGTCCCTTAATATTATACCAGGTCTTTGACAAGAGCAGGAGAAAGAGTATAAGCATCCTTGTATACTCTACAAGCAAATTTCTCAATTGCAATTGCTATCCCTAGATTTCTTTTGTAATGTCTTGGAACTCAAATTGACTAATGCTAAATGTGGTAAGTATATGTATATTCCACTTCATTGATCAATATACAATTATCAGGGACGGCCAAGTAATTACAAGTATTTTTTTTATCCATTAATCAGAAGTAGTTACTGTTCCTATTTCTTTAAATCATATCAACTGCAATATTATAATAAATTGGTTATACTACATCTAAGTTAGGGCACTTATATTCATATCTATTTCTATGTTAAAATAAAATATAAAGAAATGTATCATAATAATAATCATTTAATTACATCAACAGTAGGTACACATTTTAACAGATTTAATACAAAAAAGCAATCCACTTCATACAATTTTTTTCAGCAAAACAATGTTTAAAACTTTCATTCTAAACCAACTACTCTGAGACTATACAAAAGTGACCTCCATATTTTAACGTATATTTATGTAAATAAGTGCTTTGAGTATTGAAGCTTGATGTTTACTGTAACTTGAGCTTATCAGGTAAGCAAAATCACAAGTGGTCCATGGGTATGCTCAATGGAACTAGAATAAGAGTTACACAAAAAACGGTCCTTTTTTACTTAGAAATTAGTGGTTACAAGAAATTAATTTTTAAATGATTAAGTTGTTTGTTTGAACAAACTGTTATATTTTCCAAGATATACATTCAATTAGCTTTAATTTAAATTAAAAACCTTGCATGGTTTCTAAGAACTATCATAAAATCAATGCTAACTTATACAATACAAAAGTAGTACAAAAACATCCAAAATGTGTCAAGACTAATATGGATGAGACTGAGATTGATTTGTTTTAAAATATTTTTTTTAGTTTCTACTTTTTATTTATAATGAAACAATAAACAGAGTAAAAGTAAACATAAGTAAATTATTCCCGTTGTTCTACTGCTCTTACGGCCGAGTAGCGTAGCAGTTGGGGTCCTGCCTCATACACCAGATGTCCCAGGTATATCCATTTGTTCCCTGAGTATCCATTTGCGTGATGAACGTAATGTTTATACTCGGGTCATGGTTATAATATATTATTTATTCAATATAGATAACATAGATAATTCTTATTCAAAGTAATTTTTTACTTTACCACTGGTTCGATAAAAACCTCAGTCCAGGAATGACTCAGCGAGAAACCCAGCTGAACTTTTTTTAATAAATTTTGCACTATTAATGGTCACAAAATATTTACAAAATTTTGTTTAGAAACAGCTTGGGAGCAACCACCTCAATCTCAGAGGTTATCATCAACCATGTATTCATTTATATTATAACCTTTTCATAGTTTTGTTTAATTAAATATTTAAACTTAGAGAGACCTTGTATATATTCTGGGACTTTGTTGTAATAGCGTATACACAAGAATGGATTACGGAATCTGTGGAGTAAAGAATCTAGTATCACAAGCTTGTGTTTGTGAGTGTTCACAAAGTATGTATCACTTTTTTACTAAAACTACTTTTGTTTTTGTGAACATAAATCAAATTTTCGTAGATATACTGAGAGGCTAAAGGTTAATTATTTATTTATATGAATGCCGCATTTCCCCACAGCAAAATCACATATGACATTATGCTATGGAAATAAACTAATCTAGCTGTCTCGACACTAGTAATCCCAAATTTCCCCCCTCCTTAGCGTGTAAAGGACGCTCCAACACATACCCTTGCTGTACATCTATCATCGCGCTAAATAGGCTAAAATAGTAATAATTTCCTGTAATTAGTATATACAAAAATTGATCAGTATAGAAGATGCGATGATTACGATTCTGAGACGGAAGGTCTTGACATGCCCCTTCCAACTCCAGTAACAAGCGCGTTCACCTCGCACTGCGCACCCGCCTCGTACTTAATATTATATTAATCTATAACATTTTTTATTGATTAAGTATCTTATTAACCGATGAAAAGTAATTCCTTGTTTTTTACTGACATTTCTTGAATTATCTGTGCAATATCTAAGTACACACGACGGCATATTTTTATCAAAAGATTTTTTTTAAATCAACACAACACGTGACAACTCTACAAGCGCCTAGCGAGTGACTGATTAAAGTGCGGTGTATGCACCGCAGTTGAGTGGAACAGAGTAGCTGGATGCAGTGTTGCCTCTAGTACGTAGTACATAATAGCTCAATGGTCATTTATAATTTTTTTTAAATTATTGTTAATTATATAGAATCAGAATTACAGATATAGGTATATATAGATAGAGTATTAGTATTGTACGAGCTTAGGGTTCGTGACAATAAAAACTGCCAATTGAATTACCAAATTTGACACTTTAATTACTGAACACCAATCAAAACTTAAATCACACTAATAATTAATCACACTTAACACTTTAGTTCACTTTACTTCACTCCGAAAGCATCGCTCGTATCGCTAATTCAATACTAGATGGCGCTAGTGGCAGGTAACCGACATCAACTGTGGCGCGCTACAGTATGATGAAGTGGCTTAGTAAGTAAAAAGGCAGTCAACATACTCCAACAAATGCTTGATTTAAGCATTTTATAAGGACGCGTCTAATACTCACCACGTTGTATAGGTGAACACACCGAACCAGATGAAAACAGCACTGATAAAAATTGCACCCCCTTTTCCTAGATTTTTGTTGAAATAAATGCAACAAGTTAAGGTGGGATTGGTATATTGGTATGGTATAGATATGGCCTACAGAAAAGGATTGTTCGTGCTCTTTGACACACCCTACATTATTTGGTATAATTTCTTTTTAGGAATATAGTGATTGCCGCTATTCTTTCTTCACACTAAACAGGCTGATTGGCGATTGTAAAAGTAAACGTCTTGCATCTTTAACGCTGCTACGTCTTGCATCTTTAACACTACTCCGTGTTTTATACAAATAGGAATATCAAAACGTAGCAATTATAATCTCATTGGTATATTAGTTTCTATCGGAGCCTGCTATATTGGTTCTACAACAAGTGTTGTACATCTTTAGCAGCAGAATGTAATGGACCAATGAAGAAAACAGTAATTTTTAACCATCGGTATATATATGTACTACGCACTAGATTTCGCATTCCGAACACTCACTATGTTCAACAAAACTGAACTGCAATCCGTACAGCTGTTATTGTGGCTCCGATATTCATGCAGTGTGGAGTCGCGCTAATAATAATTTTATATTAAATTAGCACATATGCAAAATAAACGCAAATTAAAAAAATGTACTCGATTTACAATACAATCTAAATAAACAATTATTACTTATTGATCATTCTATTTACGCATCATCTATGATGACAATTTTTCGCGCGTTTATATCAACTGCGCATGCGCGACTCTACTGTCTCCCGCGCATGCGCGAAGAAAGAGTAGTTAATTTTTGTTTAGAATAGCTTCTCTGGTACGTAGTACATATAACTCAATGTTTTTAAAATAATAATGTTCTTCAGATCAAATTTCGGTCACTGTAATCAGTCTCAACGGAGACTAATCATCTGCACAGGACAGGTTTATAGTGCACAAGTAAGTAACTAAGCATAGGTCTACTCTCTATTCCCTCACTTTCATGTTCGGATAGGTCGGCAATTCAACGCGACTGGAATGAGATCAGGTAGGGGGCTTAAAATCGTCCTATTTCTGACTCCGGGCTACTACTGAGAATTTATTGACAGGAAAACTTAATAACAGATTTTGGTCAGATAATTCTGACCCAGAAACTCATGATCAGCGTGCACCCATGATCAGAACGGCCACTAGACGAACAAATCAGTCGCTTTAAGATAATATTTTTCATTGTAATGTAATCTGGGTCACTAAGTGACACTTTACGACATGAAGTTAATGTAGTTTAGTTTTACCTCAACAAGAAGCTCCTTTATTAACTCTTCGTAGAGCCATATCAATACCAAGACCCTTTCGAAAACAGATCAACAAAAGGAAAACTATCTTCGTTTGTTTACATTGTTGGCATTCATTTCTATGCATCGAGTTTGCTTTGTATTTTTATTTCGTTCGCGTTCCCCACCGCTGTTTCATTTACTCGATTAACATTCATAGGATGGCATGGAGTTTGCTTTTTCAAATAAACATATACGCTAAATTTAGATTTTTAAACATGCTAGAGGTGAAAAGAAAAAATTAAACATCACATACATTTTTGATAAAATTGATACCTTCCCTTTTTAAAGAGATCTATTAATAGAAAAATGAAAAATTTCGAAACGGTTTTAAAATCAGCATGGCTTATAATTTTCGTTATTTATCGAATTGGGTACATTTGACACTTACCAATAGAAATCCTAGTAGAATCTTAGAGTGATAATAAACCACTTTAATTTTTATATATTTTTTTTAAACCAAATAGTGCCATAAAAATTACTTTTCATCTCTCGTTTTAAATTTTCGCGTGAAAACGCTAGCCGCCGTGCTGTTCAACTCTTGACGTCACTGTCCTCGATTTTGCCAATTTTGCAAAGGATTAAGATACCTCTTAATATTTAATAATCAGTTATCACCGAAGTGATAGTTGCGTTGTGCCTGAATGCAAAAATACGAGCATTAACGCCGGGAAAGTTATGGATTCAAGGTAAAGTTGTTCAAAACTACTATAAATCAATAGCACGCCACAAACTATAAACTATAAATTTCTAGCGCGCTATTAAATATGCTATGTTATAGCGCGCTATTTATAAGAAAGCGTGTACGTTACATTACATATCGTTCATTGGATAAACCGCGTGCTATACAAGAACATTATTTCGTAATAAGTCGCATTTTAGATCAAAATAAAATAAAGCGGTAAAGAAAAACCAATGAACGCTTTTTCATACTTTTCAGGCTTACGACTTTCCATAATCCTAAAAATATTTTAAGGCATGTACTTTTTAAAACGAAATGAAACTAATTCTTTTTTATTATATTATATAAAAATAATTAATTTTATTTCGTTAATTAAATTGATGTAAACGTTATTTTAATCTTAATATAAATTATAAATCAAATAAAGGTGTATTTAAAAGTTGTTTACTGATTGTATTTATAAAAATCAACTATTTACGCACACTATTGTATACACTTTTGTATCTATATTTTATTTACATTTAAAAACATTAGTTTTATAGCAGACAACTGTGTTCTTCGATCACTTGTAAATACGAGTATACAGTATACACTAACTAAACAACGTCTAACACTAAATTAGGTCGCGCGCGATGAATAGCGTGCTACTAGATCAAATTTGCATTACACGTCCTCAATAGCGCCAATGCGCCATAACGCAATAGCGCCATGGCGATTACTCACATAGCACGCGCTATGCGTTATGGAGAGTTTCTAATGATGGAGAGTTAATTCAAGTGCCAAGTATTTAAATATAAGAAATACTTGGTTAATACTGGCAAGAAGATACCCGACAACAATACGAGATATATATATATATATATATATATATATATATATATATATATCTCGTATTGTTGTCGGGTATCTTCTTGCCGAGTATTAACCAAGTATTTCTTATATATATATATATATATATATATATATATATATATATATATATATATATATATATATATATATATCTCGTATTGTTGTCGGGTATCTTCTTGCCAGTATTAACCAAGTATTTCTTATATTTAAATACTTGGCACTTGAATTAACTCTCCATCAAGAAACTCTCCATAACGCATAGCGCGTGCTATGTGAGTAATCGCCATGGCGCTGTTGCGCTATGGCGCATTGGCGCTATTGAGGACGTGTAATGCAAATTTGATCTAGTAGCACGCTATTCATCGCGCGCGACCTAATTTAGTGTTAGACGTTGTTTAGTTAGTGTATACTGTATACTCGTATTTACAAGTGATCGAAGAACACAGTTGTCTGCTATAAAACTAATGTTTTTAAATGTAAATAAAATATAGATACAAAAGTGTATACAATAGTGTGCGTAAATAGTTGATTTTTATAAATACAATCAGTAAACTTTTAAATACACCTTTATTTGATTTATAATTTATATTAAGATTAAAATAACGTTTACATCAATTTAATTAACGAAATAAAATTAATTATTTTTATATAATATAATAAAAAAAGAATTAGTTTCATTTCGTTTTAAAAAGTACATGCCTTAAAATATTTTTAGGATTATGGAAAGTCGTAAGCCTGAAAAGTATGAAAAAGCGTTCATTGGTTTTTTCTTTACCGCTTTATTTTATTTTGATCTAAAATGCGACTTATTACGAAATAATGTTCTTGTATAGCACGCGGTTTATCCAATGAACGATATGTAATGTAACGTACACGCTTTCTTATAAATAGCGCGCTATAACATAGCATATTTAATAGCGCGCTAGAAATTTATAGTTTATAGTTTGTGGCGTGCTATTGATTTATAGTAGTTTTGAACAACTTTACCTTGAATCCATAACTTTCCCGGCGTTAATGCTCGTATTTTTGCATTCAGGCACAACGCAACTGTCCACCTTCCGCCTGACGCAGGTCCTCACCGGACACGGTGTGTTTGGGAGGTTCCTGCACCGAATCGGGCGGGAGGAAACGCCCGGGTGCTCCCACTGCGAGGATGGACCGGAGGACACGGTGGAACACACCGTGGAGGTGTGCCCTGCTTGGGCGGAGCACCGCCGTGTCCTCGTAGCGGCGATAGGCGGCGGCGACCTCTCGCGTCCGGCCCTGGTCGAAGCCATGGTCCGGAGCGAGACGGAATGGGATGCCGTCACCACCTTCTGCGAAGCAGTGATGCTAGCGAAGGAGGTGGCGGAGCGGGAGAAGGAGAGAGCAGCAGCTTTCCTCCCCGGCCGCCGCGGGAGACGCCCCGGGCGTCGGGGGCTACGTCGTGGCCCCCGGCCACCGTAGGCGCGGGCCTGTGGACGGCGAGCAATGGGTAGCTCGTCGTCCGTCCGTCTAATGACGACAGGCCGTGTCGACGGCGCGTTTTGTTCCACGCGCGCCTCAAAGAGCTGTCAGCAGCGTGAAGGGGCCCGCAAGGGCCGACGCCTGCCGGGGCTGCGGGCTGTTCGAAAGAGATACCGCGGCTCCGGAACGTAAGGGCACTGAAGGAACACGGATGGTTTTTAGTCAGTAAAAGTCTGACACTCCCTTACGCTCCACCCAGAGCGAAAGGGGTCATTAGATGATTTTCCATCCGCAAAAAAAAAAAAAAAAAAAGGCACAACGCAACTATCACTTCGGTGTTAACTGATTATTAAATATTAAGAGGTATCTTAATCCTTTGCAAAATTGGCAAAATCGAGGACAGTGACGTCAAGAGTTGAACAGCACGGCGGCTAGCGTTTTCACGCGAAAAATTTAAAACGAGAGATGAAAAGTAATTTTTATGGCACTATTTGGTTTAAAAAAAATATATAAAAATTAAAGTGGTTTATTATCACTCTAAGATTCTACTAGGATTTCTATTGGTAAGTGTCAAATGTACCCAATTCGATAAATAACGAAAATTATAAGCCATGCTGATTTTAAAACCGTTTCGAAATTTTTCATTTTTCTATTAATAGATCTCTTTAAAAAGGGAAGGTATCAATTTTATCAAAAATGTATGTGATGTTTAATTTTTCTTTTTCACCTCTAGCATGTTTAAAAATCTAAATTTAGCGTATATGTTTATTTGAAAAAGCAAACTCCATGCCATCCTATGAATGTTAATCGAGTAAATGAAACAGCGGTGGGGAACGCGAACGAAATAAAAATACAAAGCAAACTCGATGCATAGAAATGAATGCCAACAATGTAAACAAACGAAGATAGTTTTCCTTTTGTTGATCTGTTTTCGAAAGGGTCTTGGTATTGATATGGCTCTACGAAGAGTTAATAAAGGAGCTTCTTGTTGAGGTAAAACTAAACTACATTAACTTCATGTCGTAAAGTGTCACTTAGTGACCCAGATTACATTACAATGAAAAATATTATCTTAAAGCGACTGATTTGTTCGTCTAGTGGCCGTTCTGATCATGGGTGCACGCTGATCATGAGTTTCTGGGTCAGAATTCCAATCTGACCAAAATCTGTTATTAAGTTTTCCTGTCAATAAATTCTCAGTAGTAGCCCGGAGTCAGGAATAGGACGATTTTAAGCCCCCTACCTGATCTCATTCCAGTCGCGTTGAATTGCCGACCTATCCGAACATGAAAGTGAGGGAATAGAGAGTAGACCTATGCTTAGTTACTTACTTGTGCACTATAAACCTGTCCTGTGCAGATGATTAGTCTCCGTTGAGACTGATTACAGTGACCGAAATTTGATCTGAAGAACATTATTATTTTAAAAACATTGAGTTATATGTACTACGTACCAGAGAAGCTATTCTAAACAAAAATTAAACTACTCTTTCTTCGCGCATGCGCGGGAGACAGTAGAGTCGCGCATGCGCAGTTGATATAAACGCGCGAAAAATTGTCATCATAGATGATGCGTAAATAAATAGAATGATCAATAAGTAATAATTGTTTATTTAGATTGTATTGTAAATCGAGTACATTTTTTTTAATTTGCGTTTATTTTGCATATGTGCTAATTTAATATAAAATTATTATTAGCGCGACTCCACACTGCATGAATATCGGAGCCACAATAACAGCTGTACGGATTGCAGTTCAGTTTTGTTGAACATAGTGAGTGTTCGGAATGCGAAATCTAGTGCGTAGTACATATATATACCGATGGTTAAAAATTACTGTTTTCTTCATTGGTCCATTACATTCTGCTGCTAAACATGTACAACATTGTTGTAGAACCAATATAGCAGGCTCCGATAGAAACTAATATACCAATGAGATTATAATTGCTACGTTTTGATATTCCTATTTGTATAAAACACGGAGTAGTGTTAAAGATGCAAGACGTAGCAGCATTAAAGATGCAAGACGTTTACTTTTACAATCGCCAATCAGCCTGTTTAGTGTGAAGAAAGAATAGCGGCAATCACTATATTCCTAAAAAGAAATTATACCAAATAATGTAGGGTGTGTCAAAGAGCAAGAACAATCCTTTTCTGTAGGCCTATCTATACCATACCAATATACCAATCCCACCTTAACTTGTTGCATTTATTTCAACAAAAATCTAGGAAAAGGGGGTGCAATTTTTATCAGTGCTGTTTTCATCTGGTTCGGTGTGTTCACCTATACAACGTGGTGAGTATTAGACGCGTCCTTATAAAATGCTTAAATCAAGCATTTGTTGGAGTATGTTGACTGCCTTTTTACTTACTAAGCCACTTCATCATACTGTAGCGCGCCACAGTTGATGTCGGTTACCTGCCACTAGCGCCATCTAGTATTGAATTAGCGATACGAGCGATGCTTTCGGAGTGAAGTAAAGTGAACTAAAGTGTTAAGTGTGATTAATTATTAGTGTGATTTAAGTTTTGATTGGTGTTCAGTAATTAAAGTGTCAAATTTGGTAATTCAATTGGCAGTTTTTATTGTCACGAACCCTAAGCTCGTACAATACTAATACTCTATCTATATATACCTATATCTGTAATTCTGATTCTATATAATTAACAATAATTTAAAAAAAATTATAAATGACCATTGAGCTATTATGTACTACGTACTAGAGGCAACACTGCATCCAGCTACTCTGTTCCACTCAACTGCGGTGCATACACCGCACTTTAATCAGTCACTCGCTAGGCGCTTGTAGAGTTGTCACGTGTTGTGTTGATTTAAAAAAAATCTTTTGATAAAAATATGCCGTCGTGTGTACTTAGATATTGCACAGATAATTCAAGAAATGTCAGTAAAAAACAAGGAATTACTTTTCATCGGTTAATAAGATACTTAATCAATAAAAAATGTTATAGATTAATATAATATTAAGTACGAGGCGGGTGCGCAGTGCGAGGTGAACGCGCTTGTTACTGGAGTTGGAAGGGGCATGTCAAGACCTTCCGTCTCAGAATAACAATACGAGATTATATATATATATATATATATATATATATATATATATATATATATATATATATATATATATATATATATATATATTATTGGTTTTTGAAAGAGATGAAAGCAAAACGGTATGTGAAATAAGAATAGAAGGAGAGTTAATTGAGCAAGTGGATGAGTTCGTATATTTGGGATGTGTATTCAGCAGGGATGGGAGATATGATAAGGATATTGAACGACGAGTGAATGCAGGAAATAAAGTAAATGGGGCTCTACACTCTATTGTGAAAAGTCAGAATGTGTCAAAAAAGGCACGTATGGCAATTCACAGTGCTGTATTAGTCCCTACTTTAACGTATGGTAGTGAAAATTGGGTGTGGCAGAAGAAGCACGAGATTAGAATAAATGCAGTAGACATGCGGTCGCTAAGGAGTATGTTAGGGCTGAATCTGAGTGACAGGGTGAGAAACTGTGTGATAAAAGAAGAGTGTGCAAGATGATGCGGTGACCAGGATTAAGAAAGGAATGCTTCGGTGGTTTGGTCATGTAGAAAGAATGAATGCGGAAAGACTGACAAAGCAAATATATGTTGCAGAAGTGAATGGAAGAGTCGGAAAGGGACGTCCTAGGCGGAAGTTTGTCGACCAAATTGGCGATATACTAAAAATGGGTCAAATTAAGAGTACCCTTAACCAACGAGCATGTATGTGTAGGTATATGGATGTGGAAGAGGCGAGAAAGGTATGTCAGGATCGTGCTAAATGGAAGTCTGTGGTCTCTGCCTACCCCTCTGGGTGACAGGCGTGAGTGTTTATGTATTTATGTATATATATATATATATTATATTTATGTACGAGAAACCACATCACAATATAACTTGTACACTCCTGCATCTTGTAGAGGAATATTACACTTGACAGAGTTTAAAAATTGACTAATCTGCTTCGGCGGCTTGCTTGTATGTTTTAATGGAAGCTCGCTTCAAGATATAGCCAACCTTGTCTGTGACTCCTCTGACATACGGTAGTACAGTAGGCACACGCACGACTGTGGCCGGCTTCACTCGGTCACTGTGACGTAGGCGCGGGACCCGAAGCGTGTTGTCTAGCAATACTTGCTTGAAGTGCTGAAGCTCGGCGGCCAGATGTTTTCTGTCACAAATTCCTCGTGCTCTCTGAAACAAAATTTTACCCACGGTAGCTAACTGTGAAGAATGGTTGCGAGATTCGCTATTTAAATATCGGTTGGATCTTTTTCCTATACACAGTGTGACCAATAGCGTTATCAGGATTTCGGATGACTTAAACATCTAGGAAAGCTAAAGAATTATTTGCCCCTTACTTCATAGTGGATTGTGTATTACAGCTTATAGAGTTAAGGTGGTCTAAAATGCAGTTACTTTGTCAGATGGTAAACCCATTTAGTGACCATCCGTTTTAGGATTCGAACCAAGGAACCATTAGCGTTACCATATTTCATTTTTTACACGCGGCGTTCCGTAGATATTGCGCTTTCACGTTAAACTATATTGGATCCATTAGGCAGACACGTTACAAAAATAACTTTGAACAAAAAGTAAAAGCCGACGTCAAAGAAAATGAATTTCTGTTATTCTTATTTATTCTTAAAAGTCAATTTTTAATTGCTGTTAAGAGTAATCTTTTATCTCATTGAGTATTTAGAATAAGGAATATCACAATCTTAATCACTTTTACAATAGTTACTTTAATAACTTCATCCCTAATTTTGCCATCCTTAAGGTTGGAATGTTTTATAAGGGACTACCCTTGAAGTATAACGTATTTAGTAAAAAAAAATATCATAATCGTTGCACAGTTGGCGAAGATATGGCATAATATATGCGAAGAAATTAAAGACTGTACATTCAAATTGTCAGCCTCATTCTTTTTTGAAGTTGGATTTGTCAAAAATTGAAACCGGAAATAAAGAAATAGAGTTTTTGAAATAAAAAATCTTGTCACAAATCGAAATAAAATTATCGTAACAAAACTGTTGTTTTTTTTTTTAGTTGTAATTATAAAGTTATAATAAATTGAAAATAATTTTTTGAACTCAGTACTATAAAATTAATAGGTCTGATCAATTTTAACAAATCAGTGTTCGTCACTTATTCAGCCGCCATATTGGCTCACTAGTTCCCATAACAGCCCTAGTTACAATAACATTTGAAATATAAGTACTTTTTTATTTGAGTGATTAATTTTGTGAATATTCTTAAACGTTAGGAATTAAAATTGAGTCTCAACTATTTTCATATTGGAAATAGCATTATATAGGTGATAAAAGAACATCCCAATCACAATTAATCGTTTAGAAAGTTGTCATAAAAAGAAATATTTATACTTAATAATCTAAGAATACTTAATAATCTAACAAGCGGCCATTCTGATTTTCCTGCCTGTCCTCAGGTAGTTTGACATCATGTTACGTGAGTTTATGTACACTTTTTTAAATAACTTTTAAATACAATATTAATTTTCATTTAAGCTATCTGAGAAAATATGTTTAATATAGATGTTTTCACCAAAACACAATTGGCAATTAATTTGAAGTTTCATCTGCTAAGAAAAAAAATTACGTAGGTACTAGTTGTTACTACCAAATAAATTGTTGATTCGGCCATCCTAACTTATTAATTGAATGCCCTTATTCAATTCCATATGTAGCCTAAGCTCTAACTATAATCAGGAAACTTAACAGTAGTATTCATTACAATTGTGACACATATTATTAAAACACAGGTACAAGATTTAATACGGCATAATTTATAATTTGGCACTATCACAGCACTCTGATGGAATATCTTTCACATGTAAGTTGTAGCGAGTTGTACTACAATTTGTAACCACAGAATTTCAAATCATATTCATAAGTTCGACAAATGAAGTATTACTACAGGTGTACACTCAAGCTTAGCTTTGGAATCGGTTGTAGATGATAACCGCGTGCACACACAGGATGCGTCGGTTTCAGTTAACAGATTTTGTTATTTAATGGGTTACCGCGTGTACTCACACATGGTACATCGGTCTCTCTCCTTCTTTAACCAATGAAATACCGCGTACACAGGTTGTATGGATTTCTGTCCATTTACTTTAAATTGGTGGGAAAGATCTCTTGCTTTATTAAGCCAATCCCAAAATGTGGTGTTTAGTGGGTAGAAAGTGAATTTATAAAACCCGTAGATGATTCCTGCAACGTATTTCCCGTCTTACTACGTACAAACGGCCCAACATGTTCTATATGTGTACATTCAAACTGTGTACTAGGTATCGATATTGGATACAGAAGATGTAACGTTGCACGTACATGTATGCATAATTATAATTAAACGGTTTATTAAAATTAAATAAACATTTAATAAACTAAATAAAAATAAATTAAAAGTTATTAACAAAAATAATTCTATAATTAACTTAGGTATCCTATTAATAAAACAAATCAGTAAACTAAAATAACGAATTAAATAATAAATCAAATATTAAAATATTGTATTTCGAACAAACACTCTGACGCTTCGTTACTCTATGCGCCTTGCAACTCTCGCGTCAGAGTTTTACCCCGGCCGGTATTATTCCACGGCGTCGCGCTCCCGACCATTCTCCGCCCGAGCGCCCTGGGAGGCGCACACTACCACTGCAGCCGCGTTCACAAGCTCTGCTTTGTGTCCTCGTACGCGCTTGCAAATTTTAATCCCATTTTGGAAAAAGTTTAAAATAATATAATAATTCCGGCACTGTGGCCGTATAGTTTTTTCGTTAATTCTCGTCACCGAGACCTCCGTATCGTCTTGCACCCCGTAAGGGTAAGTGTTGAAACGTTACCTGGTTTTAAGTAGTGAAAGTGTTTTATAGGTAGTGTAATTTGATCATGCCAGGCTGTTTGCTTTTAGCTATTTAATTGCCACGTTATTAGTGTTATTTGCATGTAAGTAATGTATGTAGCCGCTGTGCGCGTTGGCAAAAGTACCGTTACAAAATGGCGTCTCATACATTTCGCACCGCGATCAAATATCGCAAGTCACCATCATGTTTCAACCAATGCACAGCCTAAATTAGTTATCCTGGTACATTTAAACAGTATTTTACACTTGCCGTAATTTTAATTCATGTGTATTTTAATTGCGCCTCACCGCTATGACGCTTGCCTTCCATTCCGCCTTGTAACTCCGTTCTGATTATGAACACCCGCCAGCTACTCTCTGTGCTCCCATCTACTGCTAGCCTGCGATATACCGGGGGTTCATAATCGGCGACATTTATTACCTGGACCTAAATTTGGACGACGTTGTTTCCAGGGTGCAATTTTACGACTACAACCGTGGCGGTCGTCCCTTTTTTTAGAGGGCCTAGGCCTCCCCTCGACGCCGCCACTGCCACAGCCAGCTGCCCACGGCGCTCCCCGTGAACAGTCCAACCCCCCGGCCCTGCTCGACCACCTCGCGGCCACATAGGGGAGTACCTGACCCTGCCAGTGAAGCCAGACGGGCACTTTTTTTAAATTATCGGAACCACGCCCACGACCTTTTCTTTTACCAATATATAATTTTTTTTTATGACTGGTTGTTGTTTATTTTAAACGACAACCGTCTCACTGGCGCCCAACGTGGGGCCCGAACCCACGACCCTGAGATTAAGAGTCTCATGCTCTACCGACTGAGCTAGCCGGGCTGGCACCTCTAATGGCAACTTCGTATTCTAACTCCGACTTTTGCAACGATAGGAATTTAACCGAGTGCGCCATTATAACACGCGTATAACCGCAAAGAGGTTAGTGAGACGGTTGTCGTTTAAAATAAACAACAACCAGTCATAAAAAAAATTATATATTGGTAAAAGAAAAGGTCGTGGGCGTGGTTCCGATAATTTAAAAAAAGTGCCCGTCTGGCTTCACTGGCAGGGTCAGGTACTCCCCTATGTGGCCGCGAGGTGGTCGAGCAGGGCCGGGGGGTTGGACTGTTCACGGGGAGCGCCGTGGGCAGCTGGCTGTGGCGGTGGCGGCGTCGAGGGGAAGCCTAGGCCCTCTTAAAAAAAGGGGCGACCGCCACGGTTGTAGTCGTAAAATTGCACCCTGGAAACAACGTCGTCCAAATTTAGGTCCAGGTAATAAAATGCCGCCGATTATGAACCCCCGGTATATCGCAGGCTAGCAGTAGATGGGAGCACAGAGAGTAGCTGGCGGGTGTTCATAATCAGAACGGAGTTACAAGGCGGAATGGAAGGCAAGCGTCATAGCGGTGAGGCGCAATTAAAATACACATGAATTAAAATTACGGCAAGTGTAAAATACTGTTTAAATGTACCAGGATAACTAATTTAGGCTGTGCATTGGTTGAAACATGATGGTGACTTGCGATATTTGATCGCGGTGCGAAATGTATGAGACGCCATTTTGTAACGGTACTTTTGCCAACGCGCACAGCGGCTACATACATTACTTACATGCAAATAACACTAATAACGTGGCAATTAAATAGCTAAAAGCAAACAGCCTGGCATGATCAAATTACACTACCTATAAAACACTTTCACTACTTAAAACTAGGTAACGTTTCAACACTTACCCTTACGGGGTGCAAGACGATACGGAGGTCTCGGTGACGAGAATTAACGAAAAAACTATACGGCCACAGTGCCGGAATTATTATATTATTTTAAACTTTTTCCAAAATGGGATTAAAATTTGCAAGCGCGTACGAGGACACAAAGCAGAGCTTGTGAACGCGGCTGCAGTGGTAGTGTGCGCCTCCCAGGGCGCTCGGGCGGAGAATGGTCGGGAGCGCGACGCCGTGGAATAATACCGGCCGGGTAAAACTCTGACGCGAGAGTTGCAAGGCGCATAGAGTAACGAAGCGTCAGAGTGTTTGTTCGAAATACAATATTTTAATATTTGATTTATTATTTAATTCGTTATTTTAGTTTACTGATTTGTTTTATTAATAGGATACCTAAGTTAATTATAGAATTATTTTTGTTAATAACTTTTAATTTATTTTTATTTAGTTTATTAAATGTTTATTTAATTTTAATAAACCGTTTAATTATAATTATGCATACATGTACGTGCAACGTTACAAAGACACTGTATTGTTGATAATTTAAAAAAAATATTCATAAACCGAATACTTCTTCTTTGATTCTTTTACAATATCTACAACATTTTTCATGACTATTTTGCATAAATAAAGAAAACAAGAAACAATTTTGACGCCTTTCATTATTAATACAACTGATCAACACTCAGTCCACGTTCCCCCGAGTTTAGGTACATACACATACATAACATTTACGTTTCATTAATGATTTCATAAGGCAATAAAATCATTAAATTATGTAATTATATTATAAAACTCAAATGGAACCTCATTAAAATCTTAACATCCATATTCACAAAAATTCATCAAATCATCAATAAATTGAACACTAAACAGAGACCAAAATGTCCTATTATATAAATACATACATTTATATATATACTCCAACGTTGCTTACAGTGTCACCAACTTATCTGTGAAATGTCAGTATGCGAAACTACACTCTTACTCGATGCGTTTCGGCCAATAGTCGCTTTTCAGTAAAAAGAAAAGTCGGTTGCATTATAAAACCGATGACTTTTTTTTGTTATCCCTAAATTGACACAAACTTTTTAATAACCAATCAAAAAAAACATCAGTTGTATATAATTCGGCCATTTCGTTATAAAGCGCTGCATAATTTATACAATTTTTTTTATTCTGTGAAATGAAAAACAAAAATGATAAGTAATCTTTCCTTTTTTTTATCCATTTTAATCACTGGCCACGAGGTTTTACTTTGACGGCCTGTGTTGACAATTGTGTAAAATTTTATTGCGCCATGGCTCAATCTTCAGTTACCTACGTAATGAGACGGCGCGGCGCAGTAAACTGCGCTTGAGTTTCGTTGTTACCATACAAATGTCTAATAAAAATTTTATTACATGAAATCAAAAAAAAAACTACAACAACAATATAATCAACTGATTTTATGAACACGAAAAACACCATGCTAATAGTCTAAATAAATACATGCTTAGCGTGATTATGCTATAAACAACAACAATAGAGTCCCATGATTTTAGAAACACGAAAAACACCGTGGTTATTGTACAAATAAACTTACTTTGTCATTGATTATATTTGTCATGATGCTTCAAATTGCCTAGTAAAAACATTTCTTTTTTATAAATACACACAACACATTACCACTACGTTACAAACCAAATGGAAAATCACAATTGTAAATAAGCATATTTCGTTCTCTTACCGAGTTGGTTCGCTCTAGCGAACCAACAACAAACCTTTATGAAAGATAGATTCAGACAATCCCACTTCTGAAATATAAAATTAATAGGTCTGGATGTCTTTTTAATTATTTAATCAATTAGTGTTCGTCACTTATTCAGTCTAATGCCGCCATATTGGCTCGCTAGTGCCCTAGTTACAATAACATTTGAATTATAGTTTTAAGTAATTTTTTATTTGAGTGATTAATTATGTGAATATAATTACTTGCAAAATATTTATTATTAATATAATAAAGAAGTTATTTTTATAATTCTTAAACGTTAGGAATTAAAACTGAGTCTCAGTTATTTTTATATTGGAAAAAGCATTATGTAGATGATAAAAGAACATCCCAATCACAATTAATCGTTTAGAAACTTGTCTTTATCACCATAACATTCCCTTGATATCCTAAGAAATATTAATTTATGTTTAATAAAATATTTAATTTTTACTTACAATGTTATCACTATGTAATAGAGTGACAACAATGTATAGTTTCAACCTAAGAGTAATTACATAAAATATTATAATATCGTAGACAGAGAAACCTATAGACTAATGACTAGCGTGGCCTCGAATGAGAAGGGACGATAACGCAGTTTTAGGTTATACAATAATCTTTATGACTTTTAAACATATTTATATAATATTTTTAACTGTTCTAAGAACTGAACTGAACAAGATTCACCAATCTTAAGCTCACAAAACACTTTTTTCTCACTTAAACCAACTTGTGAACTCCTTAGATCGCTACGAACTGTCAAAGTTGTTTAGCAAAGTGTAGTTTGCTAAACAAAAAAACCGGCACGGAGAAAGGGACAAACAATCACACCGCTCTGTCTCATTTCTATGCAAGACGTATGCATAAATCTATCTTTTTCGTGTGAGAATGCAAAAGAAGGCGTCAATTTATCTATAGGTTTCTCTGTCTACGTATAATATACAATAGAATGGCCGTCAACTTTATTTTGTACGAGGATTAGCGTCGCCAAACCCGATTCGATTCGTGTTGACAGACTGAGTAAATTTACACATTTAATACTTTTGATTAATGTTCAAGATCATCATTAAAAAAATCGTTTAAATTTTAATACATTTTTATTTCTAAATAGGGTGCAATTTGCCATTTTCTAAATAATTTGCATGCGAAATTTGGAAACGATTGTAACGTCAAAATACATCTCGTGTTGACATTTATACATGTAAGTTGACGTGTTAGTGACATTTTAGTGGCTACGCGGGATCCGCTTACTCCCTCGTTCTATTATGTATGTATTATAGTATTCTATGAGTAATTACATACATACGTAACTTACATACATAGAGAGAACCAATACAATTCTACATAAATTGAGTCAGTATACTTGCCTTGCTTTTTCTAATTTAATTTTCAAATAAGGCAAAAGATCTATAAATATAACTCATTACTGGAAATAGAAATGTTAAGAGGTTATCTTTGGTCTCTTTATAATATGCCAAATAAGAGAGTATACTCGTATCTTCTAATTTACTAGAAAAATGTCATCCCTATTGTAGTAGTATTATGTGCGAGGTTAATTTACAAGACCTGACTTCTACTGTAATCTAGAGTGAGTATAGTTTCGTTCCCAATGTTAGCAAAAATCAACATTAATATACATACTTGTCGCCGTGGAAGGAAAAGGGGAAATCTCCCACCGGGCAAGGTGTTATGCCCGGGGAGCAGCCAACACTCCGTGTGATAGTTCGGAGATGTTCTATATATGCTGTTTATGATTCGGAATGTTGATAGCGTGATTTAAGCTTCGATGTGTTTCGCTTGCGGCGCGACGACAGCGCCGCCACATCACCCCCCTGCTCAGACCAGAGGTCGATAGTGCAGTCCGATTGCCGGTGCGTCCTTAATGCCGGTGGGGAATACTGTGTGCGTAAGGGCAAGTGACACCGGTGCGAATGATATGCCGATGTGTAATGCATGCCGTACTACGCACTGGCAAGTGATGCTGGTGAGGACGATGTGCAGGAGCAAGTGCCAGAAGTCTGCCTTATAAATCTGCGGTGAGTCGAAATGAAGACAAGTTGGACTGGCTTGCAGGAACTGAAGACTGCAGAAGATGATTCTCAGTAGTGAATGGTAGGGGTTCTTGAGGATAATGACGAAGGCTTGAAGTTGTGGTTTCCGAAGGTGTTTGGTTGCGTGTTCCAATCACGTCGGGTGGTCACCACTGTGACCGTAGAAGGAAAAGGGGAGATCTCCTGCCGGGCAAGGTATTATGCCCGAGAAGCGGCCAACACTCCGTGTGATAGTTCGGAGATGTTCTATATATGCTGTTTATGATTCGGAATGTTGATAGAGTGATTTAAGCTTCGGTGTGTTTCGCTTGCGGCGCGACGATAGCGCCGCCACATACTATTTTTTTTTATTTTTTTTTATTTATATTGCTTTTTTATTTTCCTATTTCTCAAACGATCAAGTAAATTGTTTTCTAAATCAAGTGATGATTATTATTACACTGCATTGCAAATATTCGTTTCTCAAACTTTAAAAACTAATAGGTAGGTATGAATTACTAAGTGTTGACAAACACACGGTACAAAAGCGAGTATGATCCCATTTATAATTCCAATTTTATATGCTGACAAACGATCCGCACCAGCGTCACACGACTGTTATCTAGATCTCAACAGAAGCGCCACTTACCTTACTTACTATTATGCTTTATATTTTATTAATATCTTAACATAATGTGAATGACATTCATCCTGATCCTGGCTACGGTAAATACTCTCCAGAGATTGTAAAAAAAGATAGGTAATCTTCTTCAGTTGAGTTTTTGATGATAAATTTTAATGCCTCTTTAATGAATTATTAATGAAAAGTTATTGATATCGATCCGCACATCACAGTCACATCACACATCAATATGACACCATTTTCAATTAAACACTTAACCCTACAGAGGTCGCATGGATTATAAAAGTAAACCACTGTAAAAAAAATCTCAAATTTAGATACTTCTGGAACCAAATTATTAGAAAAAAATATATAAACTGATTTTTGATGTAACTTTGAAATAATTTAAATTATCATATTTTTATTATCATTTATTTAGAATCAAAGGCTTTCTCATAGTCCACATACGCCAGTCAAAGTGACAGATTGTACTTTTCGGACTTCTGCACAATTTGCCAAAGGGTATGTATGTGGTCTATGGTACTAAAGCCTTTTCGACAACCGGCTTGTTCGGGAGGCTGGAAGTCGTCGAGTCTGCGTGCGAGACGATTCGTAATGACTCTCGAAAACAGCACGTAGACGCGACTGAGAAAGAATATCGGTCTGTAGTTCTTCAAGAGGGCGTTGTCACCTTTCTTGAAGAACAAGACCACCGCACTTCTGCTCCACGCCTCCGGAGTAGTGCCACCATGGAAGACGAAATTAAAGAGCCTCTGAATGACTTTAAGTACCGGTTTTCCACCCGCTTTCAGAAGTTCCGCTGTCATTCCATCCTCGCCCGGGGACTTGCCGTTTTTAAGATGCTGAAGAGCCATTCTAATCTCGCTCAGACTGACGTCCGGGATATCATCGGAATAGTGTCGGATAATACTTGCTCTTGGATCGTTATTCACACTTGCATATGGCTCCAACGATGATGTGTACAGCTGCCCATAGAACCTCTCAATTCTACTCAGAATCTCAGGTGTTCCGGAAACAATGCTGCCACACTCAGTCTTCAGCTTTGACAGTCGGCTCTTACTGGCAGACAGATCTCTGGCAAAAACTTTGGAGCCCTTGTTCCGCTCGATCGCTTCTACAATACGAGCAGTACAGAAGTTGCGCAAGTCTCGCCGCATGCATTTGGAGATCTGTCTGTTCAGTTGCCTGTATGCTGTCAAATCTGTTGACGATTGCAGCTTCATCTCCCGTCTAACAGCCATGAGATTAAGAGTGTGATCGGAGAGTTTTTGTTTTCTTCTGTGGCGGGTCTTGCAGAACTTAGCTCTGACCGCATGGACATTTTCCACGAGCTTGACATTCATATCGTCCACTGCATTGAAATCTTCTAAGCACTGAAAGCGGTTACGTAACTCGAGCTGAAAAGTTTCAAGTTTCCGGATTAGAGCACGAGGGGGACGGAGCGTTGACTTCATTAGACGAGACCTCTCCAACTTAACGTTTAGGTTCAGTGTGCCTCTAACCATTCGGTGATCACTGCTAGTTTTCAACCTTGCGATCACTGAGACATCACTGAACAGTTGGCGTCTGGTCGTCATAATGAAGTCAATCTCATTTTTGTCGAACCTTGGGGGCTCGACCAAGTCCACTTTCTGTGGGGCCGCTTCTGGAAGAAAGGGTTCATCATAAAGAGTCCCTCTTTCTCCATAAAGTCGGCCAGTTGCTGGCCCCTACGGTTCCGTTGCTCTGCTCCAAATTTCCCTAACTTCAGCTCACCGCTTTCTCTAGTGCCTAGTTTTGCGTTGAAGTCTCCCATCAACTGCAACAACAAAATGGGAGCATCAACACCGTGTAGTGGGTTTTGGAGGAAAGCATGGCTTTGGAAATATCCTCATACATTTTCTCCACCTCCTCATCGAGATTTGCCGAGGTTGGTGCGTAAACCTGTATGACCTTCAGCGAATACCATTTGGTGATTCTGAATATCAGGTACGCGACCCTCGTCGACACACTCTCAATCTTTACTACGTTGTTGACGAGAGACTCGTGGACTATAAATCCGACACCTCCTTGGGACAGATGGTCGCCCTCCCGGTATAGAACAAGTTACTGGACTCAAGGGATTACCGTGTCCTCCCCCTCTCTTCGGACCTCGGATAATCCAATAATATGCCAGTGCAACTTGTCTACCTCTCCTTCCAGTTCCAGTATCTTCTCGTCAGTTCTCAGCGTGCGTGCGTTAATGTTGCCAGGTCCTGTCGTCGTAGGTGGCAACCGAACCTCCGCCGGAGATTCTTAGCACCCCCTGCCCCGCCGTTACCATGGTCGCCACCGTAGCCAGGAATAGCGGGGCCGCCGGGGACTGGGGGCCGTTTGTTTGCGTCGTTATTCATGGGGGGATATTTGCCATAGTTGCCACGTTTGGCGAGCGGGTTGGCAACCGCAGTTTTTTTATTATATTATTGTTGTTATTAAGAAGATGCTGCTGCCCATCTCCTGCCTGTCTCCCTCTGTCGCCTGTGACGACACCCATTTACCGTGTAGTAGCGGTTGCGAATATCCACTACCCCATATCTAATGGAAAAATATTTGAATAGAATTATATATACAAGTAGACACATTAATTTTAAAATAATATTTATTACCAGTGACCCGCACTGGCTTTACTTGGATAAAATTGAATTATTTATAAGTACAGAATAATAAATTATTCACGAACACTTAAATAAAACAATGTATTTCTTAAATTAAGTTTATGTTAATTTTAATAACAGTCAAGAAAATATATATTTGAAATAGAACAGACAGGCAAGAAACTCTGTAGATTTTTTTTTTACATATAATTATATTTGAAAATGAATTTCTTACCCCTTAAAGCTAAAATATCACTCGTGCTTACTCTTATCCTACCTCTCCTTGATTATGCGGATGCCTGTTATTTGGATGCTACAGAGGAGCTTCTTAATAAACTTGAGCGCTTGCAAAATCAGTGTATCCGTTTTATACTTGGGCTCAAGAAATTTGACCGTATATCTCAGTTTTGTAAGCAACTCAAGTGGCTCCCAATACGACTTCGAAGGAACACTCGATTGTTATGTCTCCTCTATAACATTTTGCACAACCCTTCCTCTCCCACATACCTCAGAAGCCGATTTTCCTTCACCCATCCTCCGTATAAACCATGCAGATCCCTTGTTAAAAATCTCTTTGACTTTCTCGTCTATAATTCCGGATTTTACCCCCACTCCCTTTCAGTTCACGCGGTAAGATTACGGAACTCACTACCGTCAAATATAAGAAATTCCGAAACTTTGTTGGTATTCAAGAAACGTCTTAGAGATAACTACTTTGCATCCTGTTAATTTATATATATTATTCTATTATATTAGTTTTAGTTTATATATAGCATATGTAACTATCGTATTTATTATTATTTATTTTTATCACATATATTATCACAAAACTATAATATTATAAATATAAATACAATCTATATAAATAATATTATTATTTCGATTATTATCCACCGCGGCGAGAAATTCTAAGCCATCGGTGAAGTTAGGCATCCAAAGATAGGAACCTTCTTACTATTCGAGCAGTATTTAATAAGGCCGATTTTTGAATTAATGCCTTCAGCCATTTGCCCAAACCTAACTTGGACAGATAATCGTCCATATTTTTACCAATAAGACCATTGACTGAAACAACTATTGGCACAATAATAGTAGAATCAACGTCCCACATAGCGACAATCTCATGAGCCAGGTCGATATATTTAATTTTTTTGTCATTCTCTGCTTTTACGAGATTCTCGTCATGAGGAACACTGATATCCACTATTATTGCCCTGCGTGTAGTTCGGTCTATCACCACAATGTCAGGTTTATTTGCCACTATAAACTTGTCTGTTATAATTGACCGATCCCAGTACAGTGTGACACTTCTATTTTCAAGGACTGGCTTTGTTTCATACTTATAATATGGAACGTCCTGTTGAGTAAAGCCAAATTTAATGGCAAGCTGTTGGTGTATTATTCTAGCTACTTGGTTATGTCTGTGCAAATACTCACCATTTGATAGTTGTGAACAACCGGAAATAACACGTCTGAGGGACTCTCCAGGGTGGTGACATACGTCAACTGTGCCGTCCCTCAGAATGTATCTCTGGTAGTTGTTCGTTTTAATTACTTCATCTTGTATTGCACAGATAAAACCTTCAGTTTCTGCAAAAAGGTCACCAAATTGTAACCAATGTACTGATGCAACCATGTCTACACAAGGATTAGTCAATGCTTTAAAAAATCGACCATGTAGTTGTCATTCCAAACCTTTTTGCGTTCATCCATAGTCATAGCATGAGGCCTCTTCCAGTCCTTTGCCGACATATTAAGCGGGGTTAATGATCTGTCATTAATCACTACGTCATTATGAATGTGTGATGTGTCTTTTTTTAAATAAAATAGTCTCTGAGGTTGTATACTTCACGGTTGTGCAGGTTTTTAATGTTTAATAAGCCCCGTCCACCATCTTTTCTTGGAAGATACAACCTCATGACAGATGATCGTGGGTGGTGCATTCTGTGTGTAGTCATTAATGTAAGGACTCGTCTATCTAAGTCATCCAATTCTGTTCGAGACCACCTTGTAACACCAAAAGTATATAGAAGGCTAGGTATTACCCAGGAGTTATATGCTCTAATTTTGTTTCCGCCGGATAAATGACTTTTGATAACTTTTTTTAATCTTGACATAAATTTTACTTTCGAATTTTCTTTAATATTTTTGTCATTAATTCCTAGTGCTTCTGCCATGCCCAAGTATTTATAGGTTTCTTTTTCGGAAAGAGAACTGAAGTGTAAGTCATTTGTAATTGCAAATTTATTACAATCTTTAATTTTGCCCCTATTTACGTTGATAACAGCACATTTATCTATTCCAAATTCCATTCTAATATCATTGTTGAAACTATGTGTTAATTTCAACAATAATAGTAGATTACTCTCTTTTGATGTGAATAGTTTGAGATCATGCATATAAAGTAGATGTGAGATCGGTGAGTTTTCTTTTCGAAACCGAAACCCTAATCCGGATTCCTCAATAGCAGTGCTTAAAGGATTTAGGGCTAAACAAAACAAAGTTGGGGTCAAACTATCTCCCTGGAATATACCCCGTTTAATATTTATAGAGTCTATCGAACTACTTTGCCACTCACCTGGTAGATTTAGGATAGTGTTCCACTGACCCATTAATTTACTTAAAAACTTACAAATTTTGTCATCTATTTTATATATTTGTAAAACTCTCTTTAGCCATGAATGTGGAACAGAGTCATATGCCTTTTTGTAATCCACCCAAGCAGCGGACATGTTTTTGCGATTACGATAGACTTGTCGGCAAATAGCAGATCAATGAGAAGTTCTTTACAACCACGTGACCCTTTCCGACATCCGTTTTGTGCAGTTGAAAGAATGTTATTATTTTCCAAATGTTTATAGATCTTGTTATTCAAAATTGCAGTTATTAATTTATATACAGTTGAAAGGCATGTTAGGTCGGTAATTTTTAGGTTCAGTGATGTTTCCATTTTTATATAGTAAGTGGGTAATACCAGTTGTAAGAAGTCTCGCAGCCAAAGGCACGTGGCTACTTGTTATCCATTTCAGCCAAAAGTTGTGTATACCATCTGATCCAGGTGATTTCCAATTGTGTAATCTACGAGTAATTGAGTGTACATCCTGAGCAGTAATTGAAATAGAACCCATGTTAGCCAAATTAGAAAACTTACGTTCGGTTGCACGAATCCATTCACCTTCATTATAAGAAACTTCGTTAGACCACATACTTTTCCAAAAATTTAGACATTCATTTAAGCTTGGGCTGCAATGAGTACAACTATTAGTTGTAGTGTTCGCCCAAGACCGATACACCCTCTTTTAGTTACTTTCGAATGTGCGATTCTGGAAGTACCGTTTATATCTTTCTGAATATTGTCTAATACAGTTGGCCCATGCTTTTAACTTTTGTTTTTGTGTATCAATTAATTCAGTAATTTTATCCGGAAAATGGGGATCTGATTGGCTAATATCATTTTCATTAGCGATTTTATTTACTAAAGTAATTATTTTTTTACGTCTGTTACCTGTTTGGTAGCTTATTAATTTTTCCTATAATTTTGCGAGTATTGTCAATTCGTTTTTGAATTCTTTGTTTCCATGTAGGTTCTGTATTATTTTTCTTAAAATTTTGTACTGAAATGACAGGAATTTTCATTATCATACATATAGCATGGGCACAACAGTATAGAAGAGACATAGTTTCCAAAATAGAGTTACTTTTTTCAAAATAATCTTTACATAGAATATTCATTGATGCTACTCTTAAAATAGTTTTTTTGTTGTTAGGAAGTTTAGGTAGTTTCGGTCTATTTTCTATAGGTGTATTTTTATATTCCAGAAGGGAACATTCGAAAGTCCTTTTCATATATTCGCTGTCTTTGGAACTCACATCTATATCAAAACAATTTTGCTCTACTTTTTCGTTATTTAAGTTAGTAATATTTATATTATGGTTACTGATATTTACATTTAAGTCATCAGTCTCACCTGGAAGTGTTCGTTGGGAATCAGGAATTGAATTGATAGTAGATGTTGAGTACTCACTGCTCACTGCAGTTGTTCAATTAATCTGTCGTCCAAAATCTTACGACTTAGAATGACACGTACTTGATCTGAAAGTCTTTGGGCAGTTAAGTTTGTTAGGTTGGGTTGTAGCTTTTGGAATTCAGACAGAATTTTAGGGCGATAAGATGTAAGATAGGTTCCTCCTTTGGTAGCCTTATAGTACGCGCGCATAACACTTATATTTAATTCTTTAGTCCAGCGCATGCGACGTCGCACTACACCATCAGTAGCGGGGTCCTCATGTAGGATGGTAATTCCTGCAGGTCCCAAGCCAGCCGCTGGTGCTCTTCGTCCCCTCAAAGATGGTACGGGGGTTCTTCTTGTGCCTCTTGGATTACATTCCATGAATGTGTAGTCCTCCGTAGGCGATGTTACGTGTGCGATAGTGGTATTGGCGGTAATTATTCGTATTTGTCGTCTCGTTCGATGCATAATGTAACGTTAAATTAAATATTTTATAAATCTGTTTGTAAAATTTCTTAGATGACAGTTGTCAATTTGAAAGAAATACATTTTTCTTGAAATTAGTTTCTTATCCACAGATTTTCAAAATATTATTTATATTGATATTGTGAAATCTATTTGCGTTGAGAATTTGTTATTTGGGAATTTGAAACATATGCTACAAAAATTCATTTTTAAGATTTTGTACTGACTGCATCATTTACTTTTGACAACGTCCTCCATTTTTATTATTATTATTATTATTATTATTATTATTATTTATTGATTTATTTTATTTTTATTTATTGTTCTATTTTATATAATTTACGTAACATTGTCTATATTATTTATTTTTTAGTAGTACTAATGTATGCACACATGCCAGTTTGCAATTTCAATATAATTTCCTTTATGGGTCTACTGGAAGATATTTTAGCTAATTTGGAATAAGTAGAACCTTTGTACGTAATTACTATAAGACTGCTTCTGAATCTTAATGGGTGTACATAAAATAAATTAAAAAAAATAATACTAGATACTCTTTACCTTAATAACAAATAATGAAAACAAGATAAAAAGTGATAGACTTGATGGCACGGAACGCAAGAAGATGGATTGTTGTGCATGCAGGCTCAGATAATGGATTTTTAAATAGTTGCTGAGTTGATTTTTAAGGCAAAAACCAAAAAAAAGCGATTACCATGATAAAATAAATGAGCAAAATTTAAAAAAACTGCACTCAGTGTACGTTTCATGAAGCAATGATAGTACGAAATTCCGCATTTTTGACTACGTTTTTGTTGTAAGATGTTGGATAAAGCTTTTATATATATACAACAGCTCTTGTGTGCGTATAGTGACGTGTGTTTTCCTCGCCTCCAGCTGAAAGTGACAGACTTTTTGTTTAGGAATTAACATGCATGTCCTGTCCAGTTGGTTGCATGCTTAAAGGTGACGTATAGTAAGTAATAAGGTGACGGTAAGTAGGAAAGTAACGGCTTACGTGATGTATTTCGGTAAATAATTCTTACACGTCGTCGCATTTAATAAAATTTAACTGGCGCTGTTTTAATGTTACGCGAGTTCCGTATTCCGGAATGCAAGCCCTAAATATGTGTAACTAAATTATCTCAGCAATTTCGATACCACATATTTAATGTATGTAATTCGCACAGAGTACGTAATTCAGAAAGACTCGGGATGTGGTTTTAAAACCGTTTAAATAATAAGTCCTTACATATGGAATTGGCCTTTTGTACGGGAGGAATATAAAGTAATTTTTTTTTGTAAAATATATTTAATGAATCAAAGTATACGTTGTTATCTATGCACTTTTGCCATCTCATAGGCAGTTCATCGATCCCTTTACTAAAAAAAAAACCACGGGGACGAGAACCAATAAACTCATTGAAGGTTGTTTAGACTGCCGCATCGGAGTTGAATTTTTTCCTTGTAAGAAGTTGTCCGAATTCTGGAAAAAATTATAATCTGTTGGAGCAAGGTCTGGGTAGTACGGTGGATATCGCAGATATTCCAATTGTAGCTCATCTAACTTAGTGGTTGTTTTTTGTGCAGTGTGTGGTCTTGCGTTGTCGTGCAGTGGCAGTGGCCTAGAGTGATTAACCAATCTCGGTTGTTTAGCAGCTAGTTCTTCCTTCATGGTTTGCAGTTGCTGACAATAGATATCTGCCATAGTCATTTGGCCAGATTTTAAAAAGATGTAAGTGAACTACACGGGCGTTAGTCCACCAATCACTCACAAGTAACTTTTTCTGAGTAAATTTTCGTTTAGGGCAGAATTTGGCTGGGTTTCCAAGGTTCAGCCATTGCGACGAGCACTTCCAATCATCGTACAGTATCAATTTTTCATCACAAGTAATGATTCCATTTAATATCCCTTTATTTCTGTGTCGGTTGAGCAAAGTAATACAGCAGTCGACGCGCGTTTGCTAGTTCGATTCACTCAATTCATAAGGTACCCATCATTCAAGTTTTTTTTTTTACTTTCCCGATTTGCTTCAAGTGGATTAATACAGTTTTAGCACTTACCTAGAAGCCTGCAGCTATCTCTGAAATGCTTTGAGATGGATCCGCTTCTACAATAGCCTTTAATTATTCATTTTCCACTTTGGTCTCCGG
Organism: Parnassius apollo; assembly: GCA_907164705.1. Taxonomy (NCBI): domain Eukaryota; kingdom Metazoa; phylum Arthropoda; class Insecta; order Lepidoptera; family Papilionidae; genus Parnassius; species Parnassius apollo. The sequence goes on from CAJQZP010001352.1 coordinate 2,004,790, forward strand.
CCGTCTACGGGTTTAGTTCTGAAGGGCGAATTTCCAGAACGAAAACGTGCAAACCAAAGACGTACCGTGCTTTCTTTTGCGACCAGCACCGTACACATCGTTAATCCTTCGGAAGTGTTTCTGCAGCACTGGTGCCACGGTAGAACTTGTAATCGTAAATATAACGATATTTGATGTTTTCCATTGTGCGGTAATAAGCGACGCAAGGAAAAAACTAATGAGGCAAAAACAAATAAATGTGCCAGCTAATGAATTTATAAATTTGAATTTGGAATTCTTAACCAAAGAAGAGATATTTCAGATCAAAGTGGTCAGTACAACAAAACGCTAATTTCATATCTAAGGATCCAATATCAAAAGCTTTCAAAGCTTTTCATCTGTTGAAACTTTTAAAATGTCGTTTAACAAACTACTGGAATTCTGTTAACAGAAGAAAAATATTGAGCATAATTTGTATGAACAAAATTAAAAAAATATTAACTACTATATACTACACAGGTGGTAGAACTCTTTTTCTGTTATAATTTATTGTCCGTCTAGTTAGGTACACTACCTCTTACTAATTTCTGCCGCCCAACAGCAATGGTTGCTATGCTGTGTTCCGATCTGAAGAGCGAAGCTGCGGCGCATTCCATCTTAGTCCTCAGGGGTAAACACGACGACAACAAATCTATAGTCTTTTTGCATTAAGTTAGCTGTTGGTATCCGTGGACTGCACTAGCCACTTACTATCAGGTGAACTGAAAGTGTATACGTTGTAAAACCACGCTAAAGCATGAATAGGTCGCCTAGATCGGGACGGGACCACGCTCTCAGTATACCAATGTAAAATATTAACTTAAGACTGCTGTGTTTCGTATGGTGAGTGTAGATACACTCTACACTCTACTACTGCTACACTAAACTCTGCTCGTCTACAGGAATTATATCGTAGCAAATCCACATTTCTCATATGTCACAATTCAACGTACAAATATCAATTAATCAATGAGGCAGCCATTTCTTGAGTATTTATTTTACCAATATGGTGCAAATACTATGAGTAAACTAACGTTAAACGTTGATGTAAATTCCAAAGTTGGTTGATTATGATCGACTTCCAACATTACTTTTAATTCATCGTTATTTATTCAAGCGATTGGTGTTCCTCTTGATGCATTGTTCAAGTGTAAGTTCCCACTACGAAAGCGATTAATATCAAAGATGCACAGTGTGTTGGTTTCGAATTGTCTTTACTGAGTTAGAAATACTGTATGAAAAATAATTGAAAGTTAATTTAAATTTTTATCGTCAAAATATAATTTATGATGTTTTAGTTTTTATCACGTTGCATTTTATTCACAAATTTTGTCGGTGCAGAATTTTTACTCTATATGGCGACTCCATTAAAGTCACAATTTCATATTTCAACCCCAATCATTTCGTTTACAGAAACTGAATGTTATTTATTTATTTATTTAATGAAATTTAATAATTACGAAGAAGCGACAACCAACAAGGAAGGAAGATATTTGTGTCAAAGACTCGTAGCAGCAAGCTTAGTGTAGGGCGGTCCTTCAGATTGACGTCACGACCTGTTAAGACGCTCAGGGAGTCGATCTATGGTTAACGAATCTGTTTTGTGTAAGTCCTCGGAGGAGGCCTATATTCAACAAGAGACTTGAGATGGGCTACATTATTGATGACGATGATGAAGCAATATTATATGAAAATATAATCAAATAGACAAAAGTTTTCCAAACAAATATATTTAGACATTATAAATCGAAATTGTAACGGTAGTTACAACGAAAATGTAAAATGATGACAAAGCGCATTGTGTTCGTTGTTTTAAATATATACATGTTAGTTTTTCACTATTGAGTAAGCAGTAGCAAAATTTATATAAAAACTGTCACTTGTTAAAAATAATATCTTAAAATATATTAAGTCAATCGCAATGTGGAGAAGTAAAGTTATAAGTTAATAATAATTTATGATAAATGTAGCTTTTAAGTTATGTTTTTTAAGCCATGTCATCCATACTATCTGGATGACTGGCGGTCCACCACCGTGCGATTTAAAAGAAGTTTTCTTCCTCGCACAACTTGCTTGTGGAATCGACTACCACCAGAGATTTTTCCGGACCGATACGACTTAGGAACCTTCAAAAAAAGAGCCCATTCCTTTTTAAAAGGCCAGCAACGCATCTGCCATTCCCCTGGTGTTACGGTTGTTCATGGGCGGCGGTAATTACTTACCATCAAGTGACCCGTATGCTCGTTTGCCCCCTCTCCTAAAAAAAGCCCCTTAAGCTAGCAAACTTATCCCAAAATGATGAAACGGCTAAACCTTCTTAAATGTTTTCTTTTTTATAACGACATTCTAGTTGTATCTTGAGCTTGTGATACCTCTTTGATCACTTAACAGGGCAAAATAATATAGATATTGTTACGAGCTTGAGGTTCGTGACAATAAAAATTGCCGATAGGATTACCTAAATTAACACTTTAATTTTCTTTACACAAATTAAAACTTAAAACACCAATAATTTAGTGTGCTTAATTTCAAATTCACTTTATTCCGCTCCGAAGCTTCGCTTGTCTCGCCAAATTCAATACTTTCCCGATCGCACCTTGCAGCGCCTATAAATACACATTAGTACCGAATCATACAGAACATTCAAGTAAATTCGCGTACCAATCGACAAAGCGCCGAAAGTTCGAGAGTCAGCTTCCAGAAGCTTAGTTCTTCATTTCGACAACAGATGGCGCTGTCGGTTGAAAGATTAGTGATGTCATTTTCTGGAAAGCTCTCCCCTCGCTCCGTTACCCGACACTAGATGGCGCTAGTGCCAGATGTCAACTTAGCCGCGCAACACTGCCCCCTCCTAAGACATGCTCGTCCCGAGCATTATCGGCCCCATAATAACGCGCCAGGCGATCCACATGGACGATCTTAGGAGTCCCTTTTGTGCCCTTCTGTATCCGATAGGTTACATCGTTGATCCTGGTCACAATCGGGTACGGGCCGTCCCATTTAGCTTGAAGCTTAGGAGATTTCCCTTTGCTGCGGACCGGATTGTGCAACCACACTAGTGAACCTTTGTTGTTCATTTTGCGGTCATACCGGGTTTTCATCTTTTCAGACATTTGCTGGCCCGATTGTCTGACGTGTTCATAAATGTCATTCATTTTGTTCCGCAAGTCATTTGCATAATCGGTTATACTGCGTGGGGCATCAGGTGGTATCCCGGTGATCAGGTCTGCAGGCAGCCGTAATTCTCTTCCAAAGTTTGCGAAAGCTGGTGTCACTGATGTACTTTCGTGAACAGCGCTTCGATATGACAGCAAAAACGGTTGTATGTGCTTATCCCAATCTCGTTGCCGGTTGTCTAAAACTTTTGCTAGGTACCTCTCCAATGTCTGATTAAATCGTTCTACCATTCCATCAGATTGCGGGTGATAAGAAGTCGTTCTTGTTTTATGAGTACTTATAAGTCGGCAAGTTTCCTGGAATATTTGAGACTCAAAATTCCTTCATTGATCGCTGTGAATCTCTAAAGGTACCCCAAAACGACAAAAAACTTCATGACCTAGTTTATCTAGTGTTGTGGCTTCGGAACAGTCCCGATATAACATCCTTTTCCTAAGTGTTTCCTATCCTCCCGCCTCCCCCGTATACGCACTGCTCAGAATGGTGCGCCACCTATCGTCGAAAAAAAAAAGAAGCAAGATGGCCGCGCACGCATAAAACGTGTTCGTTACCGCTTGTTTAAAAATAACCAATAAATAAGTTGTAAGACTATCGTGCAATTGCTCGTGTCCATATACATTCGAAGTGCAGTGTGGTATCTGTGTATACACGAGAACTTCAGCCTGAATATACAAATTTCACCATAACCACGATGAGTGCTCCAGTCTTGTGTGTATCCTTACCTTATCTACCCTGTTCTAAAGCTATTTTCGTTTACTTCCCGGTTGGGATCATCGGGTTAGCCAGCCCTTGGTCTGGTTGTTCTCTGGTTCCCAAAACCACCCACGAAACACATTGCGAAACATTCAAGCCGTAACATAATTTCTGGTCCTTCGAGCCGGATACCTATGGATTTCTATTTTTATACAGTCCGCTCCTCATAAATATAATATCAAGTTCAATTTCTAAGGAAAACTTTGATATTTAATCTATTTTTCTTATAATTGAAAGTAACTAATTCATTTCAATTATAATCCTGCTAGACTTGAATGCTCGTGAAGTGTTTCGTATTGCTCAGACTTTGCAGACTTATCTTATTTGGTTGCGTTATAATTGCTAAGTTTATTTCGAATGTGCATTGATAGTCTTACGCTTTGAAAATTATTATAATTTGAGGGTATTTTATAATTATTGTTGGAAAAAATTACTAAATCAGTTTATGGAAATGATTAATTTGGTCTTAGAATAATAGCACTTAAGTATAAATACTTGTATATCTATGAATGTTGGGTCGTTTGTTAATTGTTATCTAATTCAAATGGTTAAAAAAAACGTTAACATTAAATTCAGTATTTGAATGTTAATTTAGTTTGCAGAAACTTAAATATTGTTTTAAATATCTGTCGTTAATAATTAGACTTAACATTCATATTTAATTTTTCGCTGTTATTTTATAATCATGTCGCAAGAAGAAATGAAACTTAAACTTTATACGTCACAGCGAGAGTATGTTTTTCGTTCTATTCAAACTCTTTTCGATTTATCCACTCAAATACGGGAAGACTCCAGTTCTTCTAAAGTTAGCCAATTTAAATCTAGATTTCTTAAAATTGAGAACATTCGTGATGAATATGTGTTGCTTACGGAAAAAATTAATTCGTTAAAACTGGCACTGTTTCCTAAAGAAAAAATAGATATGCAAGCGTTGTCTGCATTTGATGATATGTACTATGAAGTTCTAAGTTTTGCCGCGGAGATGTCCCTACCGGAGCGCAAACGAGGCAGCAGCCCAACGTCCGCTGACGTTAACTACACCTTTACGCCGGACGCGGAAAAGGTACAAGCTAGACTGCCACAAATTGAGCTTCTGAAGTTCGACGGAAAAATTGAGAATTGGCAAACATTTTACGACACTTTCGTAACGTTAATTCATAATAATAAATCAATCGCGAATATTACTAAATTTCACTATCTCATTTCTTGTTTATCGGGATCCGCTTTAGGGATCGCAAAGAAGGTAAAATTAACTTCCGATAATTATGAGCTTGTATTCAATGAACTTATTAAGCGTTATCAAAATAAGCGCATTTTAGCAGTGGCGTATTTAGATCAAATAAATAACTATCCTTATTTAAAAACTCCTAATTTCAATGATTTACAAACATATACTAATATTCTTTGTGAGTCAGTCAATGCCCTTAAGGCCTTAGAGCTAGATGACTTAGGCGATTTTATTTTATTTAACGCAGCGTTTCGCGCACTGGACTCCGATACGCGCCACCGCTTCGAATCTGAAAATAAATCGGAAATTCCTTCTTTTCAAAGTCTTATGCAGTTTCTTCAAAACTATGTAAAAGTTTTAGAAATAAATGCTAATGTTGACATTAGGGCGCGATCTTCTCAATTTTTAGGCGGTAAACAGATCAAGAATGTTTCACCGCGGGCACCGAACCTGAAACGTTCCGTGCTCACTACTCAGTCTAAACCTACTAGTTCGAAGCAGCTGGCTTCACTAGAGTGCTATTATTGTGGCGCAGCACACAGTATCTATAAGTGCCCCACTTTTCAATCTTTGGACACCAGTGCTAGAATAAATATTGTCAAACAAAATAATTTATGCATTAACTGTTTACGAAAACATTCTCTTGATAAATGCGTCTCAAAAATGAGATGTTTTATCTGTAGTGGTAATCATCACACTCTGGTACACATCGACAACCAAGCTCGATCACCGACCGCGGTGACCACCGGTTCGAGTAGTGCCCACACTAACACGAGTGCGTTCGTGGGAGAGGCTCGTGGCCCGTGCGTGGTGCTGCTCGGGACGTGCATGGTGCGTGTGCAGGACTCTAGTGGCACGTTCCATCAAGTTAGAGCGCTCATCGATAGCGGCGCTCAGGACTGCTTCATCACCATGAAATGCGCAAAGAGACTTGGTTTTCAATTACGTCGATGCACCACAACTGTGGCTGGACTTGGACAACAGTCTGTGTGTCAATTCAAGGGAGTGACTCAATGCTCTATACGCCCGTGTGATTCGAATGACCCACAATTTGATATTAATCCTATAGTCATCGATAGCATTACTTCTAAAATGCCAACCACTGATATTCCTCTAGCGGTTCGAGACTGTTATAAACACTTAGTATTAGCGGACCGTGACTTTGACAAACCGTCTGATGTTGATTTATTGCTAGGTGCTGAAGTATTTCATCACATCTATGACGGTCGTGTCATTCAACCAGAGCCCGGCTATCCTGCTGCTTTACATAGCGTCTTTGGTATATACACAAGTGGATATCTAATGGAAAAATATTTGAATAAAATTATATACACAAGTAGACACATTAATTTTAAAATAATATTTATAACCAGTGACCCGCACTGGCTTTACTTGGATAAAATTAAATTATTTATAAGTACAGAATAATAAATTATTCACGAACACTTAAATAAAGCAATGTATTTCTTAAATTAAGTTTATGTTAATTTTAATAACAGTCAAGAAAATATATATTTGAAATGGGACAGACAGGCAAGAAACTCTGTAGAATTTTTTTTTACATATAGTTATATTTGAAAATGAAATTCTGCTACGTGAACCTTCCCCAGAATCGTCTGAGAACACTTCGATTCTGGACATTCGATCGTAATCTTCAAAATCATTGTTAGAATCGGAGCAGCTATCGCTTTCACAAACGCTGTTCAGCAACGATGCTATTTGAAAGTATGTTTGGGATCAATTTTTCATCAACATATATATTTAGTTAAATTTTGCCCATTTATTTTATCATGTTAATCGCTTTTTTTTTTGGTTTTTGCCTTAAAAATCAACTCAGCACCTATTTAAAAATCCATTATCTGAGCCTGCATGCACAACAATCCATCTTCTTGCGTTCCGTGCCACCAAGTCTATCACTTTTTATCTTGTTTTCATTATTTGTTATTAAGGTAAAGAGTATCTAGTATTATTATGGTGGTAATTAGAAAAAAATTGTTAGATTCAATGATGGTATCACATTTTTAAAATACAAGAGGATGAAGAAGAATAAATTTTTTCTTATGATAAATTGAAATCATTTATTTTATTACATTATTTTTATTTTGAGGTTACATTTGTTTTGTAAAAAGGCACGTTTTTATGATAAACGTCATTAAAAGACCTACAACATTGAGCACGACTACTGAGCACTATGTTTTTCTGTATGAGTAACAGTGTGTGAACTGTAACAGTTAAATCCAGAAATTAGAAATAATACGTTCTCTGAACTAAATGAGACCCAAATCATAGCATAAAATCTTACACGAGTCAGTAATTAATAAACTATTCAAGAAAACTTTGGTAGGCAGGTAGGAACACTAGTGTTCTTGGTAGATAAACATCGATAAATCTAATTTTAGTGCTCAACCCTTACTTCTAGTTTGCAATCCACGTTTTATCATAAAATTCTTTGAAATATTATAACAGGCAATGTGCAAATATAACATTAATTTATAAAGATAATCAGTACAAAACATAAAATACCGTTACATCCTATTAAAGTCTACTACTGAATAAGCCTCCCCATTAGATTGACTTATGTGAAAAATTTTGCCATAGCTGCCACGCTTCACAAGCAGGTTGGCAAACGGAGTTTTTATTATTTTTACTCGTTATTAGGAAGATGCTGCTGCCCATCTCTGATTTTCCCTCTACGGCTCTTACGACACCCACGTGGTGATGTAGGGTAATAAATATTCTTACACCGCCACTACTCCGCGAAGTGCCCAACGGAATCCTAATACTAAGTCTATCTGTCTCGTTGTCGTAGGGCTGTAACTTTTTAATTATATGTAATTATAATGGTCACCTTAATGAAAAATAATTAAATGAATAAAATGTTAAAATCCAAGGGTCTTTATATAAGAAATCTCGAATTTTCTTCTTCATCCTCTTATATCTTAAAAATGTAATACCATCATTGAATCTATCAATTTTTTGCTAATTACCACCATAAAAATTTACATCACTACCTTTTGTTTGTTTTAATGGCATTCCTATACCCTTTTCCAATACTATCAAAAACTTAGGCGTCATATTTGATCACCATTTAACATGGACCACGCATATCGCTGAAGTTAGTCGCATGGTCTACTTTACTTTGCATTCGCTTAAATGTCTACAAAATTTCTTACCCCTTAAAGCTAAAATATCACTCGTGCTTACTCTTATCCTACCTCTCCTTGATTATGCGGATGCCTGTTATTTGGATGCTACAGAGGAGCTTCTTAATAAACTTAAACGCTTGCAAAATCAGTGTATCCGTTTTATATTTGGGCTCAAGAAATTTGACCGTATATCTCAGTTTCGTAAGTAACTCAAGTGGCTCCCAATACGACTTCGAAGGAACACTCGATTGTTATGTCTCCTCTATAACATTTTGCACAACCCTTCCTCTCCCACATACCTCAGAAGCCGATTTTCCTTCACCCATCCTCCGGATAAACCATGCAGATCCCTTGTTGAAAATCTCTTTGACTTTTCCGTCTATAATTCCGGATTTTACCCCCACTCCTTTTCAGTTCACGCGGTAAGATTATGGAACTCACTACCGTCAAATATAAGAAATTCCGAAACTTTGTTGGTATTCAAGAAACGTCTTAGAGATAACTACTTTGCATCCTGTTAATTTATATATATTATTCTATTATATTAGTTTTAGTTTATATATAGCATATGTAACTATCGTATTTATTATTATTATTTATTGATTTATTTTATTTTTATTTATTGTTTTATTTTATATAATTTACGTATCATTGTCTATATTATTTATTTTTTAGTAGTACTAATGTATGCACACATGCAAGTTTGCAATTTCAATATAATTTCCTTTATGGGTGTACTGGAAGATATTTTAGCTAATTTGGAATAAGTAGAACCTTTGTACGTAATTACTATAAGACTGCTTCTGTATCCTAATGTGTGTACATAAAATAAATTAAAAAAAATAATACTAGATACTCTTTACCTTAATAACAAATAATGAAAACAAGATAAAAAGTAAAAAAGACTTGATGGCACGGAACGCAAGAAGATGGATTGTTGTGCATGCAGGCGCAGATAATGGATTTAAATAGTTGCTGAGTTGATTTTTAAGGCAAAAACCAACAAAATGCAATTACCATGATAAAATAAATGAGGAAAATTTAAAAAAACTGCACTCAGTGTACGTTTCATGAAGCAATGATAGTACGAAATTCCGCATTTTTGACTACGTTTTTGTTGTAAGATGTTGCATGAAGCCTTTATATATATATATATACACAACAGCTCTTGTGTGCGTATAGTGACGTGTGTTTTCCTCGCCTCCAGCTGAAAGTGACAGACTTTTTGTTTAGGAATTAACACGCATGTCCTGTCCAGTTGGTTGCATGCTTAAAGGTGACGTATAATAAGTAATAAGGTGACGGTAAGTAGGAAAGTAACGGCTTACGTGATGTATTTCGGTAAATAATTCTTACACGTCGTCGCATTTAATAAAATTTAACTGGCGTTGTTTTAATGTTACGCGAGTTCCGTATTCCGGAATGCAAGCCCTAAATATGTGTAACTAAATTATCTCGGCAATTTCGATACCACATATTTAATGTATGTAATTCGCACAGAGTACGTAATTCAGAAAGACTCGGGATGTGGTTTTAAAACCGTTTAAATAATAATTCCTTACATATGGAATTGGCCTTTTGTACGGGAGGAATATAAAGTAATTTTTTTTTTGTAAAATATATTTAATTAATCAAATTATACGTTGTTATCTATGCACTTTTGCCATCTCATAGGTAGTTCATCGATCCCTTTACTAAAAAAAAACCATGGGGGCGAGAACCAATAAACTCTTTGAAGGTTGTTTAGACTGCCGCATCGGAGTTGAATTTTTTCCTTGTAAGAAGTTGTCCGAATTCTGGAAAAAATTATAATCTGTTGGAGCAAGGTCTTGGTAGTACGGTGGATATCGCAGACATTCCAATTGTAGCTCATCTAACTTAGTGGTTGTTTGTTGTGCAGTGTGTGGTCTTGCGTTGTCGTGCAGTGGCAGTGGCCTAGAGTGATTAACCAATCTCGGTTGTTTAGCAGCTAGTTCTTCCTTCATGGTTTGCAGTTGCTGACAATAGATATCTGCCGTAGTCATTTGGCCAGATTTTAAAAGATGTAAGTGAACTACACGGGCGTTAGTCCACCAATCACTCACAAGTAACTTTTTCTGAGTCAATTTTCGTTTAGGGCAGAATTTGGCTGGGTTTCCAAGGTTCAGCCATTGCGACGAGCACTTCCGATCATTGTACAGTATCAATTTTTCATCACAAGTAATGATTCCATTTAATATCCCTTTATTTCTGTGTCGGTTGAGCAAAGTAATACAGCAGTCGACGCGCGTTTGCTAGTTCGATTCACTCAATTCATAAGGTACCCATCATTCAAGTTTTTTTTTTACTTTCCCGATTTGCTTCAAGTGGATTAATACAGTTTTAGCACTTACCTAGAAGCCTGCAGCTATCTCTGAAATGCTTTGAGATGGATCTGCTTCTACAATAGCCTTTAATTATTCATTTTCCACTTTGGTCTCCGGCCGTCTACGGGGTTAGTTCTGAAGGTCGAATTTCCAGAACGAAAACGTGCAAACCAAAGACGTACCGTGCTTTCTTTTGCGACCAGCACCGTACACATCGTTAATCCTTCGGAGGTGTTTCTGCAGCACTGGTGCCACGGTAGAACTTGTAATCGTAAATATAACGATATTTGATGTTTTCCATTGTGCGGTAATAAGCGACGCCAAGGAAAAAACTAATGAGGCAAAAACAAATAAATGTGCCAGCTAATGAATTTATAAATTTGAATTTGGAATTCTTAACCAAAGAAGAGATATTTCAGATCAAAGTGGTCAGTACAACAAAACGCTAATTTCATATCTAAGGATCCAATATCAAAAGCTTTCAAAGCTTTTCATCTGTTGAAACTTTTAAAATGTCGTTTAACAAACTACTGGAATTCTGTTAACAGAAGAAAAATATTGAGCATAATTTGTATGAACAAAATTAAAAAAATATTAACTACTATATACTACACAGGTGGTAGAACTCTTTTTCTGTTATAATTTATTGTCCGTCTAGTTAGGTACACTACCTCTTACTAATTTCTGCCGCCCAACAGCAATGGTTGCTATGCTGTGTTCCGATCTGAAGAGCGAAGCTGCGGCGCATTCCATCTTAGTCCTCAGGGGTAAACACGACGACAACAAATCTATAGTCTTTTTGCATTAAGTTAGCTGTTGGTATCCGTGGACTGCACTAGCCACTTACTATCAGGTGAACTGAAAGTGTATACGTTGTAAAACCACGCTAAAGCATGAGTAGGTCGCCTAGATCGGGACAGGACCACGCTCTCAGTATACCAATGTAAAATGTGTGGTCTGTGTTTCGTATGGTGAGTGTAGATACACTCTACACTCTATTACTGCTACACTAAACTCTGCTCGTCTACAGGAATTATATCGTAGCAAATCCACATTTCTCATATGTCACAATTCAACGTACAAATATCAATTAATCAATGAGGCAGCCATTTCTTGAGTATTTATTCTACCAATATGGTGCAAATACTGTGAGTACACTAAAGTTAAACGTTGATGTAAATTCCAAAGTTGGTTGATTATGATCGACTTCCAACATTACTTTTAATTCATCGTTATTTATTTAAGCGATTGGTGTTCCTCTTGATGCATTGTTCAAGTGTAAGTTCCCACTACGAAAGCGATTAATATCAAAGATGCACAGTGTGTTGGTTTCGAATTGTCTTTGCTGAGTTAGAAATACTATATGAAAAATAATTGAAAGTTAATTTAAATTTTTATCGTCAAAATATAATTTATGATGTTTTAGTTTTTATCACGTTGCATTTTATTCACAAATTTTGACGGTGCAGAATTTTTACTCTATATGACGACTCCATTAAAGTCACAATTTCATACTTCAACCCCAATCATTTCGTTTACAGAAACTGAATGCTATTTATTTATTTACTTAGTGAAATTTAATAATTACGAAGAAGCGACAACCAACAAGGAAGGAAGATATTTGTGTCAAAGACTCGTAGCAGCAAGCTTAGTGTAGGGCGGTCCTTCAGATTGACTTCACGACCTGTTAAGACGCTCAGGGAGTCGATCTATGGTTAACGAATCTGTTTTGTGTAAGTCCTCGGAGGAGGCCTATATTCAACAAGAGACTTGAGATGGGCTGCATTATTGATGACGATGATGAAGCAATATTATATGAATATAGACAAAAGTTTTCCAAACAAATATATTTAGACATTATAAATCGAAATTGTAACGGTAGTTACAACGAAAATGTAAAATGATGACAAAGCGCATTGTGTTCGTTGTTTTAAATATATACATGTTAGTTTTTCACTATTGAGTAAGCAGTAGCAAAATTTATATAAAAACTGTCACTTGTTAAAAATAATATCTTAAAATATATTAAGTCAATCGCAATGTGGTGAAGTAAAGTTATAAGTTAATAATAATTTATGATAAATGTATCTTTTAAGTTATTTTTTTTAAGCCATGTCATCCATACTATCTGGATGACTGGCGGTCCAGCACCGTGCGATTTAAAAGAAGTTTTCTTCCTCGCATAACTTGCTTGTGGAATCGACTACCACCAGAGATTTTTCGGGACCGATACGACTTAGGAAACTTCAAAAAAAGAGCCCATTCCTTTTTAAAAGGCCGGCAACGCATCTGCCATTCCCCTGGTGTTGCAGTTGCTCATGGGCGGCGGTAATTACTTACCATCAAGTGAGCCGTATGCTCGTTTGCCCCCTCTCCTAAAAAAAGCCCCTTAAGCTAGCAAACTTATCTCAAAATGATAAAACGGCTAAACCTTCTCAAATGTTTTCTTTTTAATAACGACATTCTAGTTGTATCTTGAGCTTGTGATACCGCTTTGATCACTTAACAGGGCAAAATAATATAGATATTGTTACGAGCTTGAGGTTCGTGACAATAAAAATTGCCGATAGGATTACCTAAATTAACACTTTAATTTTCTTTACACAAATTAAAACTTAAAACACCAATAATTAAGCACACTAATACACTTTATTCCGCTCCGAAGCTTCGCTTGTCTCGCCAAATTCAATACTTCCCCGATCGCACCTTGCAGCGCATATAAATACACATTAGTACCGACATCATACCAGAACATTAAAGAAAATACGCGCACCAATCGACAAAGCGCCGAAAGTTCGAGAGTCAGCTTCCAGAAGCTTAGTTCTTCATTTCGACAACAGATGGCGCTGTCGGTTGAAAGATTAGTGATGTCATTTTCTGGAAAGCTCTCCCCCTCGCTCCGTTACCCGACACTAGATGGCGCTAGTGCCAGATGTCAACTTAGCCGCGCAACACTGCCCCCTCCTAAGACATGCTTGTCCCGAGCATTATCGGCCCCATAATAACGCGCCAGGCGATCCACATGGACGATCTTAGGAGTCCTTCTTGCGCCCTTCTGTATCCAATAGGTTACATCGTTGATCCTGGTCACAATCCGGTACGGGCCGTCCCATTTAGCTTGAAGCTTAGGAGATTTCCCTTTGCCTGCGTTTTTCCCGGATTGTGCAACCACACTAGTGAACCTTCGTCGAACCCTTTGTTGTTCATTTTGCGGTCATACCGGGTTTTCATCTTTTCAGACATTTGCTGGCCCGATTGTCTGACGTGTTCATAAATGTCATTCATTTTGTTCCGCAAGTCATTTGCATAATCGGTTATACTGCGTGGGGCATCAGGTGGTATCCCAGTGATCAGGTCTGCCGGCAGCCGTAATTCTCTTCCAAAGTTTGCGAAAGCTGGTGTCACTGATGTACTTTCGTGAAGAGCGCTTCGATATGACAACAAAAACGGTTGTATGTGCTTATCCCAATCTCGTTGCCGGTTGTCTACAACTTTTGCTAGGTACCTCTCCAATGTCTGATTAAATCGTTCTACCATTCCATCAGATTGCGGGTGATAAGAAGTCGTTCTTGATTTATGGGTACCCATAACTCGGCAAGTTTCCTAGAATATTTGAGACTCAAAATTCCTTCCTTGATCGCTGTGAATCTCTAAAGGTACCCCAAAACGACAGAAGACTTCATGAACTAGTATATCTGCAACTGTTGAAGCTTCTTGATTTGGAATGGCGAAGACTTCTGGCCACTTAGTGAAGTAATCCATCACAACCATGAAATACTTGTTACCGCTTTCACTCTCCGGAAACGGCCCCGCCACGTCAATGGCTATTCTCTCCCATGGTGCACCAACATTGTACAACTTCAACGCACCTCTACTTCGAGTCTGAGGTCCCTTTACAGCCGCACAACTAGTACATTTGCGACACCAGTCCTCGACATCGTTTCGACAGTGGACCCAGTAAAACCGTTCTCGGATCTTCCGTAGAGTTCGTTTAACTCCCAGATGGCCTCCTGAACAATCATTATGGTACAGCTGTAGAACATCCGGTACTTTAGCTTTAGGGACAACCATTTGCAAATGACAGCTGTCTCCCCGAACATTTTCCCATTTACGGCACAGAACTCCATCCTGAAGCAGCAAGCTGTCCCACTGGGCTCAATAGCTTTTAGTGGTCGAACTCATCGCTGAGACGGCGCTCCACTTGGGCTTGGGAGAACTGGCCTTCATCCATTCCAAAATCGGCTTGATGTCCGGATCTTCCTGCTGTGCACGTTGTAAGCTGTCCTTCCACTCGTTGCTGAGGTGGTCTGCCCTGAGCATCCTCACGGATACCACTTCCTTACTCTCTTGCCTAGTACAATGTTTGCAATCTTCAGGACAAGGTCTTCTTGACAATGCATCTGCGTTGCCATAAGATTTCCCGCTGCGACGTTCGATGTCAAAGTCGTATTCCTGCAGTAGTTCAATCCACCTCGCAAGTTGTCCTTCTGGATTTTTAAACTGCAATAGCCATTTTAGTGCAGCATGGTCAGTTCGTAAGTGAAATTTTCGCCCCAGAAGATATTTGCTAAAATGCTGCAACGACTTTACCACAGCTAGCAAATCGCATCTTGTAACACATTTCCTTTCCGGTTTTGACAACGACTTGCTGAAGTACGCTATCACAATCTCTCGATCACCGTTCCGTTGAGACAACACACAGCCGAGCCCTGTATCACTTGCGTCTGTGTCAACTATAAATTCTTTGCTTGCATCAGGGTATCCCAAAATAGGTGTTTTGCACAGACGGTCCTTGAGCTCCTGGAATGCGATATTGCAACTTTCATCCCAGCAGAAATGTTGCTTCTCCTCGGTTAGCTTATGCAGAGGTTTGGCTATATCTGCAAAGGTCTTCACAAATCGCCGGTAGTAGGAGCACAAACCCAAAAATGCTCGAACCTGCGTCTTGTTTTTTGGAACCGGCCAATCCGTGACAGCGGCGATTTTCTCTGGATCCGTGCGGATACCTTCTTCCGATACAACATACCCCAAAAAGTTAACTTGCCGTTTGAATAGTGAACATTTCTTCGGACTCAACTTGAGGTTAGCACTCTAAATATTCATGAGCACGCGTTCCAGGTTTTGAAGGTGTTCCTCAAACGTACGGCCCACGATGATGATGTCATCCAAGTAGACCAGACAGGCATCGCCAATTAGCCCGGCAAGTACAAGTTCCATCAGCCTTTCAAACGTTGCTGGAGCATTGCACAACCCAAACGGCATTACTTTAAATTGCCACAGACCCTTTCCCGTCGAGAACGCAGTTTTCTCCTTGTCCTTGGGGTCAATTTCAACTTGCCAGTAGCCACTTTTTAGATCCAGCGTGCTAAACCACTTTACTCCTGTAAGCATGTCCAGCGTGTCATCAATTCTTGGCAAGGGATAGCTGTCCTTCTTCGTAACGTCGTTCAGACGGCGGTAGTCAACACAAAACAGCATGCTGCCATCCTGCTTCTTTAACAGCACCACTGGTGAACACCATGGACTAGAGGAAGGTTCAATAACACCATCCTTTACCATTCCTTCAATCATGGTTTCCACTTCCTTTTCACGTGCTACCGGCAATCTTCTTGGCCGCTGACGGATAGGCAATTCTTCTCCTGTGTTTATTTTGTGTTGAACTAAGCCAGTCTTTCCTATGTCAGCATCGTTTGATGAGAATACACCGGCATACTTGAGTAACAACTTCTTCGCCTTGACCATTTCGGTCGGGGAGAGAACGCTGCGACAGTCTTCTAAAAGTGAGGTCACTCTCGTTTGTGCATCCTTGCTGGGGGTCTCACTCGATAGATATTGGCAGCGACGTAACCAATCCACTTCGTCACAAGTACCAACCAGCGTGCCTTTTTCTATAATCTGTTCCCGGTCACAAAGGTTCAGTACACGTACTCCTGAGATGCCATGTTCTGACCAAGGTTCGAGCTACTTTCCATGAAAGGTCATTGTTTACCCTTTCCACAAGTACACAACGGTGAGCTTGCCCAGCGTTTCGAGGAAGACTGACCGGAACAACCGTTTCCGATCTCGGCGGAAGAACAATCTTCTTAATGCTGTACACGTTCCCTGGTAACGCACCTACCATAAAAAGTTCCTCCTGTCCACATTTCAAAACACCTTGCTTAACGTCGATCTCACAACAGTTATTCCTCATAAAGTCTAGGCCTAGGATGCAGTCGTCCATTATATCAGCCACGATGACATTATGCAGGTAGATCACGTTGCCTAGCTTCAACTCCATCTCCTTCTCTCCACGGACAGGTATACGCTGACCGGTGGCTGTTACCAAATTAATGCGTTCTCGGTTGTATGCGGAGTCCCCAAGGAACTGACTTATAAGTTGGGAACTAACAACCGTACGAGAGGCTCCAGTGTCTATTGTCAGTTTACACGGCATTCCGTTGACCTCGCCCTTGATGATTAGACTGTTCCCATCATGGGTTTGTGAGATCGCGATCCTTGGGGCTCTTTTAACATCAGCCAGCACCCGCCCCGCAGTTCTGGCCTTTACTCGTTTCCCTGCTGCTGCTGGGCGGTGCTGTTGGCCGCACTACCCTCCTGAGATCGTTCAACTTCCCTTTCTAGGGTTTGCTTAGGGCAGCTGGATCGAAGATGGACCTTTTCCCCACAGCCATAGCACCTGGGGCTGTATCCTTTGTTGCGGTCCCGAACTGTAGCTTCTGCAACCTCCCTGACGCAATGGGAACGATGATCCTGCCGCACGGCTTCCACCTCCAGTGCATGGGCCAAGCCGTTCTTAAGCGTCTCGTGGTTCCCAAGCCTCACAGCAGCTCTGACTTCAAGGTCGCGGATGCCGTCGATGAATGTCTGCACCAGGTTCCCTTCAATGAGCGCAGGTACAGACCGGTATGCTTTTCGCACCAGCTTCTCCACCTCTAGAGCCCACTGCTGCAGGTTTTCATTGATGCGCTGCACGCGATCTTTAATCTGCGCACGAAAGACGTGTTCCAGGTGAGCGTCGCCATATCTCGCCTCCAACGCCTCAAGGAGCTGCTCATAAGTCACTTCCTCACCGAGAGCTTCCAGAACAGTTAAAGCGTGGTCGCGCAGGCCTAGTGTAAGAGCAGTCATGGCCTGAATTTTATTCCAGCCGTTCGCTTTCATAACAGCTTCGAACTGGATTTTGTAGGCTGACCAGGAAGAAGTCCCGTCGAACGGTGGCACCTTGAACCCACGTAGCGAAGGTGTAGTAGCTACTAAGGTAGCTGTAGTTCCATCCCCAAGTTTGAGTTCGTTCAGTGGTTTCTTCATGTCAGCCATTACGTTGTCAACCCGATTGCTCACTTGGTCGATTCTGGTTTCGGCTTTCTCGATTCGGGTTTCAGCTTTCGCGATTTGGGTTTTAAGCTTCTGACAGGCGGTTGTCATGCTGAGCAACCATATCCTTCACCTCCTTGATCTCCTTCCCGAAGGTAGCGTGAAGGTCCTTCATGGGGAGCATCTGCCCTTCCAACCAACAGGCCTGTTTCTCTTGTCCGTCCCGCAGCTGCTCTTCCAAACGACGGACCTGTTCCTCTTATCCGCCCCGCAGCTGCTCTTCCAACCGACGGGCCTGTTCCTCCTGTCGCCGAGCCTGTTCCTCCTGTCGGCGAGCCTGTTCCTCCTGTCGGTGAGCCTGTTCCTCCTGTCGGCGAGCCTGCTCCCCTTGCTGCTCTTTCAACCAACGGGCCTGCTCCTCCTGTCGGCGAGCCTGCTCCTCCTGCTGCTCTTTCAACCAACGGGCCTGCTCCTCCTGTCGGCGAGCCTGCTCCTGCAGCATCACCATCAGAGCACCTAAATCAGGTGCTGCAGATGTAGGAGCTACTGACGGGCCTACAGCCGGCGGCTGGCCCTCCGACGTCTGCAGCGTTGCACCACCAAATCTTCTTTGGTCCGTCTCCTGCTGGCGTTGACTTCGGGTACGGACACCCTCCATTTCCTCCTTAGGTAAAATCGGCATGATTTTATCCCACTTCTGACACCAATTGTTACGAGCTTGAGGTTCGTGACAATAAAAATTGCCGATAGGATTACCTAAATTAACACTTTAATTTTCTTTACACAAATTAAAACTTAAAACACCAATAATTAAGCACACTAATTCACTTTATTCCGCTCCGAAGCTTCGCTTGTCTCGCCAAATTCAATACTTTCCCGATCGCACCTTGCAGCGCCTATAAATACACATTAGTACCGAATCATCCAGAACATTCAAGTAAATACGCGCACCAATCGACAAAGCGCCGAAAGTTCGAGAGTCAGCTTCCAGAAGCTTAGTTCTTCATTTCGACAACAGATGGCGCTGTCGGTTGAAAGATTAGTGATGTCATTTTCTGGAAAGCTCTCCCCTCGCTCCGTTACTCGACACTAGATGGCGCTAGTGCCAGAACTGAACGTTGAACTTAGCCGCGCAACAATATTGTATTTTTGCTAAGTTATACTGTATAGAATTATAGCTCCGACTTCTGAAGCGTTATTTGAAAATTATTTCATTCTTTTTAGTTATTTGAAGTCAAAGTTTAATCAGTCATTTGCATTATAATAGTATTTGAGGGTCTCATGCAAATGATGATCGTGGACTTTTTCATTTTATACATAATTGTTGGTTACAACTGATCAAAGCTGTCATTTGGCGTAAATTTTATCTGATATTTACAAAAATATTTAATGTCCGTTATATATAAATATTTAATGTTTGTAGAAGTATATGATTGGTGTAATTCAAATTTTAGACATAGTAAAATGTAATAAGATTGTTCTTATTTTGTTGCAAGGAGAGGAGAATGATTCAACCCACGTATTCCATAATGTGACGGAAAGGACGCAAATTGACATTCCAGCGTTTTCCGCACTGTTAATGCCCAAAACCTTTCTACGTCACAAACTGATCTACTTAGTCCGCGACAGTTGTTATATTTGGTATTTATTTTATCTGACTGCAATCCTTTACGAGGAAGTTGAGTGCTGATGTTAAATAAATTATCGCCGTGTCGTAAAAAAGCAAAGCAAAAAATATGTTTGTGCAAACGTAAACAAAAGAACAAGAAATCCATACTGTTAAACCTGAGTCATCATTGCAGCCAACCAAACCTACAGATGAATATGCACTTGACCACAAGCAGGGTTCTTATTTCCCTCCTCCCATTGACTACCTGCATGTTTCATCAGTTTGTCACTGCACGGATTTTATAATATACATCTTCCCTTTCATAATAAATTATAATAAATAATTTCATTTATAATAAAATACCATAGTAAAATACTATACTAAAACACTAGAAAAATCCAAAAATCAACACAATAACATTCGCGCGAAAATGGCGTGCGAAATGAACGTAGATTATGAATAAATATCCATAAGATAACTGCATTTTATTGCACTAGAGTATAGAAAATTTCATTTTAATTCTATAATGCCAAACTTCTTCATAGATAGATAGTCTCTAAATATAAGTTTTTATGGTTTAAAGAGCTGTGGGTGGGTGCGGTCGCATGCGACCGCTCGGGATTTGACGGACGCAAGCGATCGCATGGGAAGGTTAAAGTCGTCACTGGCATTACGTAACTCCCGCTGTACTTGTGTGCATGTCTCTACTACTACTATGGTATAAGATCTCGTAATTTAATTTGCACTACGAGATAAGATAGATGAGGAGTTAGAATATAACGCAATTAAGTTAAATTAATTAAAAGTATGACGATAAAATATGGTAGAATAGAACAGAATATTATAATCGTATAAGACGGGATAAAATGGTATAGGATTGCAAATAATTATTAATAAAATAATTTGGTTATGTAAGATATAAAGTTACACTTAATTACTACTACAATATACGTGTTGGATTTCTCGCGAGATTATTTTAAGGCAACATTATTTAGTGTAGCTGGAATTTAATTATGTGTTCATTACCTATTCGAAATTACTATCATGGTTTAAAAAACCATTTGGCGACGTTGGAGTAAATTTTAAACTTTTCTTTAGACATTTTTCAAGATAAACAACTCTTATACTTTTTAATGTAACATCTACAAAAGTAAACTGGGTAAACTCGGAGCTACAGATAACTTTTCCAAATAAATATCCGTATTATGTTAAATATGCGAACGGGACAAGTGAAACTATGATTAGTTGAATACGCACTGCCCTTTATTCGAATGTACCTATTATTATAAGATGGTCGCAGCCATCACTATACCTACATATCTACATATACATAACATCTCCCTCTAATTCTACATATAAAATTTAATCATACATCTATACAGAAAAAAGGCATATATTTAACTTTAGGTATTGGACGTAATACTCTTCCTGATGAATCTGACCTCGAAATCTGAACGTGGTCATTCCGAGGCCCTGATCTTTCCATACTCTCCTTATCTGCGCTGGCCTTTGAGTATTCTTCACCCTCTGACTGTTCCGGCGGTGGCACGCTTTCCGTCGATTGTAATTCAGTGGATGATGGAGACTGATGACATCCTCTCTCCCCTTCCATTTTTGGGTCTTCTGGGCGTCTTCATCATCAGAGGGCGCTTTGTTGTGCCGACACGTTTGTAGGACGTGGGTCTGTGTTAATAATATCTGGTGTAATGTCAGATATTTCGACAGAACTGAAGTTGTCGTAGTTGTTGTTAACTTTTTCCCATATAGGACATTAATTGATTTTTGTGCTTTTTAAACACTAAAGAAGTTACAAAGTCTTTGATGAAATATATTTTTTACCAATTTTTTTATTACAGTGCCTCTTTCCCATACGAAGCGTTTATTCGTTTAGTCGTATATATTATTTAACACTGTCCCCTTCTTTGAAATATTGTTTATTTGTCCCTCTATACGCTTTAATCTGCAAAGACTGATTGCGTTTGACCACTTCAGCGAGAGTGTCAGATGAGGACGGCGGCGTTATAGGATTCATTAACTCCAGGCGCAATCGGATCGGCGCGAAGTTTTCGGCCAAATACGTGGTAGAGCCATGCTGCAGTTATATTAGTAGTATAGTTGTAGCACGAATGGGTCGGCTCGACCGGGGAAGGACCACGCTCTCACAGAATACCAGCGTCAAATAGTAGCTTAATGCTGCTGTATTTCGTATGGTGAGTGTAGAGAACCGGAGACCCTTTTTACTAGAAACGAGGCATTCCATCTTAGTCCTCACGGGTGACAACGCATCTGCATTCTGATTCGTAATCGAGGATAGATGTAGATGTCTATGGGCCACAGCAACCACTTACCATCAGGTGGACTGTGTGCTCGTTTGTCACCCTATCCTATAAAAAAAAATAACTGTGAAGGTGAAAGTCCTGTTGTAATGTGTACTGAGTTGCTATAATCGAAGAGATATTTTAACAAACAACGGTCTTTTTTAAATTGTTGTTATCTAATAAA
Organism: Parnassius apollo; assembly: GCA_907164705.1. Taxonomy (NCBI): domain Eukaryota; kingdom Metazoa; phylum Arthropoda; class Insecta; order Lepidoptera; family Papilionidae; genus Parnassius; species Parnassius apollo. The sequence goes on from CAJQZP010001352.1 coordinate 2,026,882, forward strand.
CAAGACTTAACACCCTTCTTTATAACCTTTACATAGCTTTCTGCCTATCCATTACTAGCCGGATGATAAGCTGGCGATGTCACATGCGATATTCCGTTTGACGCACAAAACTGCGAAAATTCTTCTGATAAGAAGCATGTAGCATTGTCACTAACCAGCGTATGAAAGAAACCGAATCTAGACATAAATTCGTATAACTTAGCTATCACGGCAGATGAAGACGTACTATTCATTTTATATGCTTCGACCCATTTCGAATACGCATCTACGATTATTAAGTAAACTTGGTTATAAATGGGACCAAGAAAATCAATGTGTATCCTATAAAATGGTTGAGGTGGATGTGGCCACACAGCAAGTGGTGCCCGTACCGGTGATGGTCGGAGTTGTGTGCATACCACACAACTCCTGATCATCTCTTCGATATCTTTATCTATACATGGAACTAAATCCTACTTCTAGCTTCAGCTTTACACTTCACAATACCTAAATGTGATTTATGAAGTTCAAACATGACTTTTTACGTAAAGTTATAGGTATCAACACTTTGGCCTCGCATGACTATACCGTTTTCGTAAGAAAGTTTTACACAAAAAGTATGGACGTTTTTTTCATCCGTGTTTTTTTTTTGGCTAACCCTCTATGATGTATTGAGCTACCTTATTTAACTCTAAATCTTTTTTTGTTTCCTCGCGTAAATTTTGTAACGTTACAGGTAAACTCGAGTCTATCACAAAATTAACATATGAGGCCCTATCCTCAAAAAAATCCGCCGCCTTGCATATTTCATGGCCCTCCACGGCACGTGACTACACTACTTACGTTCGCGCGGGACAGATAATCGGCGCAATTATCGGCACTAAGAACGTACTCAATTTTAAAATTATATGCGCTTAAAAACTTTGCATAACGCTGCAACCTATTAGCCGATACCTCTGGTATACCCCGATAAGACTCAAAAATAGTTATTAACGGCTTGTGATATGTTCAAAGTATAAACGTGACAGATCTTCCGTAAAGGTATTGCTGAAAGCGACGTACACCAAATATAATTGCTGTTGATTCCCTTTGTATTTGCGAATATCTCCTTGCGGCTGTATTTAGGGTACGCGACGCGAACGATACCGGACGCTCCACTCCATCATTACCGACTTGAGACAATATTGCGCCTAATCCACTCGGTGAAACGTCAACCGTTAAAATAATTTTCGCATTGGTGTTAAAATGAGAAAGAACTTGATCGGAAACGAGAATATTTTTAATCGTATTAAATACACTGTCGTGTTCAGCGTTCCACTGCCATTTACAATTTTTTCTTAATAAATTATAGAGAGGACGAAGAATTGAAAATGCATCGGGGACAAAATTCCTGTAATAATTAACGAGACCAAGAAATGATTGAAGTCCTTTAATATCCTTTATGACCTGTGCATTTAAGATAGCATTTACTTTTTGAGGGGATTTTCTTAACCCGTTTTATCAATCACGTAACCTAAATATTTAGTTTTTTTTGTAGAGTTAATCCTGCATCTTGCAGCCGCTGGAGAACAATGTGTAACCTACTTAAATGTTAGTAGTATATACTAGTAGATCCTGTTACCAAAACATCGTCTAGCAAGCACAACACTCCTTCCAACCCCGAAAGTCCATTCACTCAATCCATTACGCGCTGAAAAATAGCAGGGGCTGGAGCTAAACCGAAAACTAATCGGGTATATCTAAATAATCCTTTATGAGTATTAATGCAAGTGAGTTTTTGTGACTCTTCATCTCAAACACAATGTGTATATGCTTGAGAAAGATCTAGCTTACTAAACTGCTGCCCCCCATGTAATTTTGTAAACAACTCCTAAGCTGTAGGTAATGGGTACTGATCAACTAATAATTGCTTATTTATAGTTACCGAGTAATCTGCGCACAGTCGAATCGAACCGTCACGCTTTAACACTGGCACAATGGGTGACGCATAATTGGAGTACTCGACCGGTTTCAAGATGCCTACGTGCACTAATCGTTCTAACTCCTCGTCTATCTTATCTCTTAGTGCAAAAGCTACAGGACGCGGTTTAAAAAATATAGGTTTCGCTTCTTTGTTTTGGTATTAAGTTTTATCTTATACTTATTAAATGTTCCTAGCTCGCCTGAAAAAACACTAGGGTATTGGGCTTGCAACTTTTCAATGAGATTTAACGAATTATGGGAGTAGTTTACGGACAACAATTCTAATTTATATAAAGATAAAAAATCTCTACCTAAAAGTGGTGGGCCGCCGTCGCGAATAACATATACATTTAATATATATGTTTTATTTGTATAAGTAAATGGCAGTCCTGCTATACCTATACAGTGGATATTATTGCCAGTATAGGTACGTTAGTAATCGCTTATTGGCTTGTGTCAATGGCACATCCTTAAAGTACTTTAAATACGTTTGTTCGGAAATCGCAGTGACAGCCGATCCGCTATCAATTTGGAATTTCATCGGAATTTCTCTAACTTTAACTATACAGTCATTGGCTCTCCCTTAAATTTGCGAATGTTATAAAACTCACCGTCATCGCCGTTCTCATCAACACGCTCGCTGTTTATAAAATTTATTTTTTTACTCATACGACGCAAATGTCCTTTTACTTTGCACTTTTTGCATTTATAGTTAGCAAATCGACACTGTGCTACTGTATGATTTTTGAAGCCACAGACAGACAGCAGTTCGGCTCGGAGCGGCCCCGGCAGCTGTACCGGCAGCGCCCCCGAAGACGCCGCTACTCTTTGCCATAGTCAAATCTTTAGGATCCTGAGCGAATAATTTTTCACGCTTCGCACTGTCCTTTATTCGAATGTACCTATTATTATAAGATGGTCGCAGCCATCACTATACCTACATATCTACATATACATAACAATTATGTTACTTATTTATAATTCCTATAGTTATTTGTTTTTATATTGTATTTTACTTAGTTGGGCTATCTGGACTACAGAGTTTGCTTGTAACGTATATTATTTATTAGGATCACCAACGTTTAATACATTATTACATCGATAAATAAAATTTATGGTAGACTTACTTTTAAATGTTCAAGCATTTATAGTAAATCATAGAATGGATATATATTTTAAAAATAAATTACCATGATCAAAACTGCACGTGTCTGCGTGCTTGCGTGTTGGCTAGAGTGCTTGTGTCTGTTTATTTTATATTACTAAGTAAAATATATGTACATGCACCATACGTGCTTACAATATTTTAATTTCACTTATTATGATATTATGTATATATTCTATTCTATTTAAAAATATATATTTAAGGGTTTCGATATAGTGTTTATCAAAATCTTAAATCAATTTAAAGCAGCTAAACCGTTAACTTGTACTACGTTTTTGGATAGTACTGATAACTATAACATTCATAACCTATAATTATTTCGTAATGGCGTGTTTAGACATTTTTAACATTAATAAATATTTTAAATGACTATGTATGTTATGGTGGGGCATCAAACAAATCATTATTTTACAGCACCAATCCATGTGCACCTATTTCTGAGCATCGGTGGAGTTGTGCGATATCTAACACAAAACTATTCTCTTTATTCAAGTAAAATCTCGTGAATTTTCATATGTAATTCACTTATTCTCTTCAATAACAATTTTACTTACTAGCACGTAACAGCCATCAAAGGGCGACCACTTCTTTCTTCACCTGTCAATTAGGTCGATCGTTTTGTTTTTTATAGTAGAGGGGTGAACGAGCATACGGCTCACCTGATGGTGATTACTGCCGCCCACGAACAGCTGCAACACCAGGTGGATTGCAGATGCGTTGCCGGCCTTTTAAAAAGGAATAGGCTCTTTTCTTGAAGGTCCCTAAGTCGTATCGGTCCGGTAAAATCTCTGGTGGTAGTTGAGATCGTGCTGAAATCGTGCTTGTTATAAAAACCATACACTTTTGCTTCAGGATAGTCAATCCAGAAATGCCGTTTAAAGTCTACTATAACTAATTCATACGTAATTATTGAGAAAAAAAGTTTGCAACGCAATTTAATTTTTCAATAAAACGCGATATTTTAAATGGTCTCGTAAAGAGTATGTACGGAAAGAAATGTGTACATTCCTATTTTTACTTTACAAAAGAATCGTATTATCAAATAAATTTTAAATATCCAGTATCTCGTACAAAAACACTACACTTTGCACGTTTTATATAAGTTATCAGCTTATTATTGGACTTTCTCGTTGGACTAGTGGTCATCAGCTATCTATATCTGCTAATCATTTGTCCCTGGCTGGACTCCCAGCCTGGGATTCCAGCCAGAGACACACCCGGTACAACAGTCTCGCAGTTTTTTCATTGGTGACAACTCCGTGCCTCGGAAAGCATGTAAGGCTGTTAATCCTGCTGATCTCTATCCGGTTATGTTGGATTATTGTCTTGTCGGACTATGACAGATAGAAAATGGTGATTGCAACTGTGATTCCGCACTCTTTTCATTGCCACATACTTACATTGGATGTGTATGAACCATTTGACTGAATGGTTTGGTCGCATGTTTCATTTTGCAAGTTGTTAGGGCCAAAGCACACACGATACTTTTAACATAGGCAGTTGGCGATCTGTGGTTTAGTTGCTTTTCGCATACTAGATGCCCCGCCCGATGTACATTCACATGCTTACTCCAGTCGCGGTCCTGCTCGATACAATTAAATGCAGTAGCCGGTTTTGATAACGTCCAATAAAGGTAACATTTAGCCCACGTGTTACTTTTCGAGAGATACAGTAGGATTTATTATGTCATTTAATACGAAGAGACGAAGAAAACAATTTTTTGATAATTGTAATATGTTCAAAAATTTATCTGGATTACTTCTTTACTTGATATCTGGAATGGACACCACGATCAAATGTAGCATCGAAGCAATTGCTAAAATGCGTGATTTCATAACATAAGCTGATGATAAAAATATCGAGTGTTCTTTGTCCCTTAAACATGTCGTGTAATTGGAAAATACTCCTTATAAATAATCTTGAAACTTTAAGCATACCGTTACTTTTTCTGTTATAGCCTTTCAAAGTCTACTCTTGCTGAACATACCGCATTTTAGAAATTTTTATATAGGTTACCGTATAGTGACGTTGTAAGAATATCCACTACCCCACAGAATCCCATTAGTGTTGTGGCATTGAAAAATGACAAAATGAAAATGAAATGAAAAGTGAAAATGAAAATGAAAAGCGGAAGTCAGTCAGACCTCCCTGCCCGAAGACAGAGGGGCAAGAACTGTAGCGTGAAAGTGACTCACCGGCAGCCTCGACGCTGTTCCGCGTGAGCAGGATAGCGGAGGCGCGTGAGAGCGTGACAGCACTACCGTACTGTACGGGAGCGCGGACCACCTGGAGGCGACCGTCCGAGAATGATGCCGCCGGTGGACTGAGCACTGCGTCGGCGCTGTACAGCGCGAGCGGGACAGCGGGGGCGCGAGAGCGGGAGAGCACTACCGTACAGGAATGAAAGCGCGGACTACCTGGATTCTACCGCTCGGAAGCGATGCCACAGGCGGAATGTGCCATGTGTTAGTTCGGAGATGTTCTATATATACTGTTTATGATTCGGAATTTCGATAGCGTGATTTAGGCTTCTGTGTGTTTCGCTTGCGGCGCGACGACGGCGCCGCCACAGTGTCGTAAGAGGCAACAGAGAAAAACAAACCAGGAGATGTGCATCAGCTTCTTCCTGTCTTCCTAATAGCGACTAAAAATAATAAAATTGCAGTTGCTGACCCACATGCCAAGCGTGGCAACTATGGCAAATATCCAAATGCACAACCACAGTCGACCCTACAGTCAACCCGACAGTCGACTCTCCATTCGAGAACGCTCGTGACGAGTAAATAATGGAATGTAAAATCTATGTTTTAACTCTCACTAAGCTTATTTTACATTTCAATTATTACTGTGTCTAATTATGTAAGGCAATCTGCTGTACTAACGGGGTACAATATAACATACACTATTTTCATTATACATAGTAAAGCCATGCTGCAGTTATATTAGTAGTATAGTTGTAGCACGAATGGGTCGGCTCGACCGGGGAAGGACCACGCTCTCATAGAATACCAGCGTCAAATAGTAGCTTGGTGCTGCTGTGTTCCGTATAGTGTAGAGAACCGGAGACCCTTTTTACTGGAAACGAGGAAAGATGTAGATGTCTATGGGCCACAGCAACCACTTACCATCAGGTGGACTGTGTGCTCGTTTGGCACCATATCCTATATAAAAAAAACATATTTTGCAAACAATTTCACGATCTGGCTTCACAAGTGAACTGAATAAATGACTGTTTTGAATAATTACAATCCTTGGAGCTATTCAAGCAAAGTTATTAATAAATTTAGAATAGACCCTAAGCTGCAGGGGGCTAAGCACTCGCTGTAAATTTCACAGTACGCGAACAACTCGGGTTCGTACCCCGCTGGCATCTACGAAATTATTAATTGCAGTTTTACCACGTGATCGGTGGTAATAGAAAACATCTTGAGCAAACCTATATCTTGACAAATTTAAAAAAAATTAGAAACTTGTAAATTTCGCAGCGTGGTAAACACTTATTTGCCCTAAAACCCCCTCAGTAATGAAAGGAAGCTTCAGTGCAGGAGTGGAAAGGTATAAGCTGTATGTTTTTTTTTACTTTCACATAGGCTTTTTAATCAGCGCAATAAATTTCGTGATAACGGTTATGTGGTTAAGTGGAAGCATATGAAAGTTCAGTAGATTTTTCAAGCAAACGGTTCAGAGTGCTTACCATCATCTAAGAGTTATATATAATTTGGTTGTAGACAATGCTTCAAATAATATGACTTACAAACGGTATCAATTCCTACCAAAGATGATACGTGAGGCTATTGAAATTAAACAACATCCTAATTTCAATAGAGAAGGAGGCTGGGTACTACCACCTGCTTGGGATCCTATAATTAATAAAATTATAACTAAGCCCAAGCATACCACTGCAAGACTTCAAAATACAGTTAGTTCATTCTGCGTAGATCGGACCAAAAACAATAGTTAAAAAGTTGAAGGTACTCCGGGTTAACTTTGACATCGGGACGTCCGTCACCTCAGTCCCCCGTGACCGCTGGATGAAATGACGTGGATGCTGGAAAACACCCGAAACGTCGGGTATTAAAATTAATATAAATAAAACGCGATAAAACCCGTAAAAGTAGTTTTAATCACGGTATCAATTCATTAAGCTTTTTACATGAGTTTCGGTAATCTAAAGTGGATATATCATTATGTAAAAGGATAAGTCTCTTAATTTATTAGAAAGTTTTGCAGCATTGAGTAAAATAAAATGTTTTCGTATTATAAGTAATTGTTAGACGATACAGTAGCTCAAGGGCTAAGTGTGTAAGGTGCTGCGGATCGCGACTTTGAATCCTGCACGGAACAAACATTTGTATACATTAAATCTAATTGTGCCAGTAGTTTGTATGATCTACCATATGCAATTTATGGTAAGGTTAAATTTCTTGTTTCAGATAACGCTTTTTATCAAAGAAAACTTAGAAAACCACAAGTGCTCGCGATATAGGCAACTCAAAAGCAGCCCGAATTTCTGTCACGGCTTGTCATCTGCGCAAGATTATTAGTGGATGTGCAAAAGTACGGCTGTATTGCCTATTCGCTGACTCTCACAGTACTATGGAACGGTAATGTGCAGATAAGTACATGTTATCGGCCTCCTGAAACTGTTACTATATACAAGGTGTAAGTTTAAAAACCGTTGTCACTAAAACCATAGTTAGTTGGCTTTAATATAAAAATATTTATCCGAATTTTATAAAAAACGCTATTTTCTTTCATAAAATTAAAAAATTTCTGTCAGACACCGTCCGTATATTCATGGATATATTATACGCCCGAGTGACGTAATCACTGTAAAGATCACCGCCCACCCTAGCTACCTACACAACATTCCAATAAAAACACAATAGGTACACATAACCTGTGATGTAACTTTTCTTTACTGGAATTTACTGTGCCTACGCGCCTAGGGTGAAATAATTTTAAGGGAAAATTGAGATTTTACTAAAAAGAAATGTTATATTTCATTGAATTTACGTTCTATAAGTGAAACCAAATCACTGGTTTCAAGGATAACGGTGTTTACACTAACAACCTGTATATTAGTGTCGCACATGAGACTCTTACAGTAGTGATGATTACTGCCGTAGTTAGCTGTTAATTCGGAATGAAATATACAAATCAATAAACTAGTTGATTTAGGATTTTTTGTCACAAATGTCACGGCTGGCCTATAGTGTAAAGTATGTTTGTTGTTTATTGAAATTTTTTATTAACTTGAGCACCAAATTTACTGTATAAAAACGGCTTCAGATGCGTTGTCACGTCTCAGAAATAAGCTGGAGTACATAAAACAGTATCTCTGTTTCATTTAGTTACTGTTTGCTAAACATGGATTTTCTACATTTTAACATAGACAGATATATAAGACTGAGTAGGCTGTATCCACCCCAAATTTGCCTGGGTCTTCCTCAGGATGGATCATCAACCCAAATTATAGAGTAAAAAGTAGAGTTAAGCGAAGGTGAAATGCATTGGGCTTTGGCTTCATCGATTACCGCTGTTCAATGGTAAGATCCTCTTATGGATAATAACTCTAAATACGCGTTTGTTTAATAGAAGTAGACACAAATAAATTTTATTTCTAAGTAACAATAAGCAAAATATTAGTTTTATGTGTGATGATCTAATCTGGATTCGGATAAATATCGATCTCTATCGGATAGGGATGTGCTATGGCAAACACTAAACTCATTTGGGTTAAACGCTGGCTTGATACAGGCATTGGAGTCTCTTTATAGGGACTCTAGTGCTTGTGTTAGGATCAACGGGGTCTACTCGGACTGGTTTGGCATCCATAAAGGTGTCACACAGAGCCGTGTGGCTTTCTCGTGGCTAATCAACCTTTTTATGGACAGTTGTTTGCAAAATTTGAAAGTTGAAGAATGCGGATTAAGAATGGGTGTGTTAACCGTCAAATACCTTTTGTACGCCGATGATCAAGTTATTCGGCAGCCGAGCTGCAAATGATGGTTACATTAATGAACAGATCATTAAAAGAAAGGCGAAAGTGAACGCAAGTAAGGCGAAAGTTATGATTTTTGAAAGAGAAGGAAGTAAAACGATACGTGAAATAAGAATAGAAGGGGAGTTGATCGAGCAAGTAGATGAGTTTGTATATTTGGGTTGCGTATTTAGCAGGGATAGGAGAATAAGGATATAGAACGATGACGATGAATGCAGGAAATAGAGTAAATGGGGTTCTACACTCTATAGTGAAGAGTCAAAATATGTCGAAAAAGGCACGTATGGCAAATCACAATGCTGCGTCGGTCCCTACTTTAACGTATGGTAGTGAAAGTTGGGTGTGGCAGAAGAAGCACGAGAGGCGAATGAACGCAGTAGAAATGCTGTCGTTAAGGAGTATGTTAGGGCTGGAACTGAATAACAGGGTGAGAAATTGTGTGATAAGAGAAGAGTGTGGTTTGCATGATGATGTTATGACCAGGATTAAGAAAGAAATGCTTCGGTGGTTTGGTCATGTGGAAAGAACGAATAAGGAAAGAGTGACAAAGAAAATTTATGTTGCAGAAGTGAATGGCAGAGTCGGAAAGGGACGTCCTAGGCGAAAATTTATCGACCAAATTGGCCATTTATCGAAAACGGGCCAAATTAGGAGTACCCTTAACCAACGAGCAGTATGCGTAGGTATATGGATGTGAAGGAGGCGAGAGAGGTGTGTCAGGATCGTGCCAAATGGTCTGTAGTCTCTGCCTACCCCTCTGGGTGACAGGCGTGAGTGTTTATGTTATGTTGTCGATCTCTATGTCGTTATCTAGTTACGAATTTTAACGATCAAAAAATGCAAACTGTGTTTTGACGCACTAAAAGCTCGGCGGATAGTTGGAATTAATGTAACTTTTTTTTCGTCGTCATAAATCTGTCAAAATCCACAAAGAGAATCCTTTGTTGAAAAAGTTACTTAATTTAGGTGGAATCAGAAAGTGCTTAGTGCTATGCTTAGCAATTTATATGTTAATCGGCTCATTGTTAAGCTTGGCAGTACTCACATAAGTAAATAACACAGGTAGGTTGAGCTAGCAACACACGCAATTAAGCATCTAGTTCAAAGGCGTAAGAATGTTTATGATTTTATAACACAGGCTTATACCTAGTAACTAGTACACAAACCAAAATCTCTGTTTATAGTAGGTATCTATTGTAAATGTCTTCTTTACTTTAACTTTATTGAACCTTAATTGCGAAAATACATAATAAAATGAGATAAAATATTTTACATAATCGGATGATGATATCCAATCGGCGTTTAGGCCAATGAAACATATTTTCCTTGTTTTCTTTTTCACACACACAATTAATTGTAACTGTAATAAATAATTGACATTAGAGCAAATATTTTTACCATACAGTCTATTTTTGCTACTGCCATATTATCATGCCATATGTTGCCATATGCCATACGTTCCTGTTTGTTTTTTTTTTCTCCCATAAATTGATTATTATAAAAACTAGGAACCATCTTATATTACAAAAACTGTCCAGTTATAACGGCGTAATTATTAGATATCCAGCAAATAAATTTGAAAGAAAAGAAAAACATGTAGACAGAGCCGCAATCCTTCATTGTTTTTAGAAAAAGTAGAAATTGATCCAGTTTTTGAGTAGCAAACAGGGATACGAGATAATGATATCGTATATTTTCATAATTGTAATTACGCAAAGCGGCAGTTGTTTTACTCAGATGTCTAACTCAGTCGTTGGGCACAGAGCGACACCAAAGAAATAGACCTATTCTTCGAAATGTCTGCAGCTAAGATATACTCCTAAGGACTTATCATTCATCATCACTACAGCCCTTCACAGGTCCACTGTTGAACATAGGAACAAAGTAACGCCACGAAGCACGGGCCTGAATCACCGGCATCCTTCCTGTTTATCGTACCAGGTCGTCACTCCATCTAGTGGAGGCCGCCCTACAATTCGCTTACCGGCACGATGTTACCACTGAAAAACTTTTCTTCTCTATCGGTTTTCGTTTCCTCGAGCTCTAGCTTTAGATAGATTAGATTTAGATTAGATTAGATATCCTCATTTCTAAGTCCATCGCGCGGAGAAAACCTTAAGCGACCTTAAGCTTCCTCATACGAACTTAAGGTAGCTACAAACTAAAATAGTGTTAAATACGATGATTTTAATTTTCTATTTTATTAAAACGAATGTCGTTATACCATCCAGAAGGCGATATACAGTGATAAGTTTTCTCACGCTGCCATAACACGGCATTTTGCGGACTTTACCTTGGATGTTATCCCAGGTTAAATTGTATTCTTGAATAATCTTTCGTAATAAAATGAAACTAAATGGTGTTTTAAAAATAAGGCATTTTGAAAATTTTGCTGAACATTCACCACACTGCACATGCTGGGTTCGAGCGCTGCGCAGATTAACAGTGGCGGATTATCCTATAGGTAAACCAACACAAACTAGGCACGGGCATTACGGTCAAAAAGGGGCGCACGTGGAGGTTTTTAAGCGAAACAAAATTCACCTATTTGATTACTCCCACATTGCTCTCATTCTCTTATTTTATTCACGTCTACTTGTTAAGGCTCCTCGTGTTCGTATTTTTGACAACTATTAGGTTACTATTAAACTATACTACTAAATATACACTCAAGGACAAAATGTAGAGGAATGCAAAAAGTGAGCGTAAAATTAAATATCACGAATGTTTGTGACAATTAAGTTTAGAAATTTCAATTTTGCTTATTATTCCTTAATTTTAATATTGCAATAGTCGAAAAAAACCATCAAATAACAAAAACTAACGAAATTATGAAAAATATTACAGGAGAGAAACATTTTTATACTTAAGATTTTATTCATTTTTATAAGTATCAAATATTAGTACTAAATGTTGCTTCCCGAATCTTTTCGAATGCTTACAGTCTTTTTGGTATACTCATAAACATTTTATCAATAGTCTTGAGAGATCGCGTCTTATTTTTCCTGCCATGCGTTTCTTAATTTGTTCTTGAAGCATATCCTATAAATACTTCATGGGATTTAAGTCGAGTGAGCGCGCTGGTCACCCCACAGCATTGATTTCAACGTCTCGAAGGTATTCATAACTAAGGCTGCAGTATGGGGCATGCATTATCAGGCATAGAAACAAATTTAACTCCTTTAAAAATGGTAAATTTCTTCCAAAGTCTATTATTGGGTTTTTCTGTTAAGAAATTCTCAGAAGCAGTCCAAAGTCAAGAAATTGGAGTATTTATCATATTTATGTAAATTGGAATAATATATTTAAAACATGGTTCCAAGTTTAAAAGAGTTAGAGAATACCTATATATGCATACACATGTTATATTACAATATGATACAGCAATTAACACACCAGAATTAGAATTTACTCAGGTGAAAACGCTTTCCTCAAATATAAGGAATCAAATTTAGCTTTCAAGAGCCCCTCGAAAGAGCGATTGCGTAATGCTAACACATTCTCAGTTCCGATAAATACAGTAGTAAATAAGGAATCCGAATATAATAAAAATAATATTAGCACTCTCGAAATGTAGGTACAACGTCTTAACATTTTCTTACTTACTTACTTATCTTCACGCACAATCCCTAACGGGGTAGCCAGAGAGAACAGATCGCCAAGTGTCACGATCCTTACATACTCTTTCGCTTCTTTCAGGTTCATTAACTTCTTCATACATGTACGTCTAGGTATCCGAGTACTCTTGACCTTCCCCTCTTTTCTACTAACATTTTCTACTTTTTTTAAGTATTGAAGGTATCTAATAAAAAATATTTTTTACAAATTTGTGTAAGCGGTACAGACCCGCTGTACCGGGGAAGAACTACGCCCTCACAGAATGCCAGCATATAGTAGCAGCTTAATCATGCTGTGTTTTGTATGGTGAGTGTAGAAAGCCAGATACTTTTTAACTATAAACGAAGTATTCTTAGTCCTCAAGGGTGACAGCGCATCTGAGGTTTGATTGTTAATCGAGATGTAGATGTCTATAACATTTAGCATCCACTTACCGTCAGGTGGATTATATTTAATTAGAATAGAATAGAACAGAACAATTTTTGATTCGATTTAGATTACAAGTAATTCTTATTGAAAGTCAATATTTTACGTTACCACTGGTTCGAAAACTAAACCTCTATCCTGGGAAGAATAAGAAGAAACCCAGCGGGACTTTTTTTTAAAAAAATTACAATGTCAAGGGTTACAAAATATTTACAAAATTTATTTTAGAAACAGCTTGGACACGACCACCTCATTCCCAGGGGTTATTATCAAACATATATTCATTTATAAAATAATAACCCTTTTTATACAGTTTTTATTTAATTAAATATTTAAACTTGGTATTTTTTTATTTATTGCAAATCTATGAGGATGGTGTGATCTATTAGATTAACCCCTTCTCAATCATTAAAGATAAAAATATCTTTCAAAACACTGAATTAATATATAATTAAGTATATTGTTATTCAAATTTTAAAATTAGAAAGTATACTTATAACTAAATAATTTTCTATTAATAGTACTGCGTTAAAAGAAGCTAGTTTGAAAAAGAGATCTATCGTTTTGTTTATATTACAACATAAAAATCAATGGAATGTTACATAACAACGAGTTCGGGTTGGAGAATAGCAGCATAAGCTTTTAAGTTTCCGCCCTATTGCCTTTAAATACTCTATTATATCACGTCAATTTTATAGCTAGGATAAACAACATTGATTCGTGGTTTGGATTGTCACATGACACACAAGTACACAGATCAATACTACACTCTACCGAAAGCACAAGTAGGTACATTTGTTACCGTATGAATGAAGACCAAGTTTCATCAAGTGACAACAATTGCATTTTTTTATTAAACTGAACTGACAAACGTGTGACAGTCCACCTAATGGTTACTGGCTGCTGTAGTCCATGGACACCTGCAACAAATTTCAAACAAAGAAAGCTCCAGACGCGTTGTAATCTCTGAGGAATAATATAAAAATAAATTAAAATGTCAATATGTCCATAATACGCTAGTAGGATGCTCTTTAATACCTTCCTGCAGCAGCAAATATCTAAAACCTTTTAAAGCTCACTATTTTTGTAGGCATTCCCGTGATAGCACCGATTTTTGAAGTTTTTGTATATTTATGTATATTTTCATAGACTATAAACACTGAAATCGCGAAATTAGCGAAACCTACTCGTTTTTACAAACTTCATAACACTTACATATGAGACCAAAATATTTATAATTTTAACTCTAGGTGGTAGGACTTTTCTTCTGTCCAATAAGCTGGCTGAGTGGCTATCACCCTCTTATCCAGGCAATGCGTGCTCTACCATCTTCCGATCTGAAAGCGATAGAGCCAGCATAATTACAAGGTGTGATGCATTCCATTTTAGTCCTCAGATGTATCAACGTATCAGTAGTCTTCTTCCTACACTTGCCTACGTCTATTGGATGTAGCAGCCATTTATCTACGTCAATTTATGCCTGGTTTTACTTACTTACTTACTTACTTATCTTCACGCACAATCCCTAACGGGGTAGCCAGAGAGAACAGATCGCCAAGTGTCACGATCCTTACATAACTCTTTCGCTTCTTTCAGGTTCATTAACTTCTTCATACATGCACGTCTAGGTATCCGAGTACTCTCGACCTTCCCCTTTTCGAGCAATTTGCTCACGTGGTCTTCGAAAGTTAGTCTCGGTCTACCTCGACACCTTTTAATATTTACTTTCGCTCTATATATTTTCTTCACCATTCGGTCTTCACTCATTCGTTCAACGTGCCCAAACCATTGGAGTACGCCCCTATCAATTTTTGTGATAAGGTCATCTTTCAATCCTGCCATATTGCGAATCTCTTCGTTTCGCTTTCGGTCGGCTATGGTAACGCCACACATTTTACGAAGAGATCGCATCTGCACTGCATTCAACTTGCTTTTATGCTTCTTCTGGCATACCCAGGTTTCGCTGCCATATAACAAAGTCGGTATCAACACTGCGTTATGTATTGCAAGGCGTGCACTCTTCACCACGCCTTGCCTTTTTTACTAATGCATTCAGGGCACCATTGACTTTGTTTCCGGCAGCGACACGCCTATCCACATCTAAATCACGTCTTCCATCCCTGGTTTTAATTGTAGAAAAAATTTGGTTTAGCCTTAATAACGAAAACTAACTAAGCTATTTTAACAATTGTATTTATAAATATTATCTTGGTTCAATACACCAAATCCAATTCAGCGATCTATTTCAGTCGGTCCTACGATTTCGCAATCAATTCCAACCGGAGTGTAAACGATTTATGCAGTGAAAAGTGAGGAAAAGTATTTTATGCTTTTAAATATAGTTAAAAAATTATATTTCATTGGTAACCTTATTTTAGATTTAGTTGCTTAGATATCTTTATAGACAAAAATAGTATATTTAGATCCTTTACTGAACAGTAGTTTTGAACATGATGAAATATTTTATTATTTTGTCACTATGTGTGCAAATAATTCATATAGCAGTTTACTTAGTTGAATATTATACAAAACACTCAAGTTTAAGTTAGTCTTAAAGAAAAAGATATATGAAATTTTCGTTAAATTTCAATCTGAACTTACTTGATCTGTTATTTTACGCTGGTATTCTGTGAGAGCTTCGAGCTTTCTGTGAGTACCCCGGTCGAGGCCGCAATTTTAAAAAATAATCAAATTTTAAAAAATAGTTATATTTGTTTTAATTACATACATATACTTGAATGTGTATATTAGAAGGTGTTTTACTAGGCCTAAGTTACATCATTCATTTATTCCCAAAATCCGCTTTTGCAAAACACTAATCCACGAATTGAAATGTTAAATAGGCTACAGATTAGGGTGGCTTATTTAACATACATATGTTGTATGTCCTGCTCTTTCAAACCTTTGATGTATTGGGATTTAAAGGAATTACATTGGTTTTTACAAATGATAAGAACTCAATCTACTCAATTGGCTATAGGGTTTTTTTTTTCAAGTTTTTAAGTTACCACGGCTCAAGCAGCTCAGAGGCTAAGTGTCTGTAATTTTACTGTAATTTTACAGCACGTGAGCAAAGCGGATTTCATTCCCGCCAACACCAATTAAATTGTTATTTTTATGTTCTGGATAGTGATGCCTTGACTAAAGTAGTTTATTGCCCAAATTGGCGATATATTAAACGTAGGTTAAGTTATAAGAACTCTTAAGAGAGATTCTTAGAGTTTGTATGAGTAAATAGATGGATGTGAAAGAAGCGAGAGAGGTGTATCAGGATCAGAAATAGGAGGAAAAACATGGATGAGTGGATTTTTATTTTTGAAGTGTTTGGGTTACCTAAATATGATTAGATCAAGAAGAAAGTCATACGATATATTGCGATGGTGCCTGAGCGTGAGCTGTGTCTTCACGGCAACCTACGTATAAAGATCCGTGCTATAGCACGGATCTTTATACGTAGGTTGCCGTGTTGATATATCATACGTTGTAGCGCTCATGGCATCTAACAGCTTGTTGACGCGATGCGACACCGTTTTAGGCGCACTGGAAAGACCAGATTGCGCCGATTAATCCTATGTGCTCAATCGTGGTGTTTAGCTTTTAGGGTAGTTTAGTTTGTGGGCCAAGGAAGATAATTAAGGCTGACTACTCTTTGCCTGTAGAGCCTGTAGAGCCGTGGTAGCTCAGATAGTTAACGCTCGCTGTAAATATAACAGAACGCGAGTAACCCGGGTTCGATCCCCGCCGGCACCAATGAAATTGTTAATTGCAATTTTAAGTGCTGATTTACCTCGTACTCAGCGGTGAAGGAAAACATCGTGAGGAAACCTGCATGTCTGAGGAATAAGAAAAAAAATATTTCGAAGACATGTGAAGTTCGTCAACACGCATTGGGGCAGCGTGGCGGACATTTCCTTGCCCTAAAACCCTCTCAGAAATGAGGGGAGGCCTGTGCCCAGCAGTGGGACGTATATAGGCTGTAACTTTACTTTTTTTTAACTCTTTGCCTGTACTCGAGGGTGACAAGATTGGATACAAAAGCTCATGATCACCAATTAGTCTCTAAGCACCTTTTCCCACTGAGTCCTACGCTGGATGGTATTTTGCAACAACAGCACATATGTAACAGTAGTACTCCATGCACAAACATCTTATAATATGTATCTTTCTAATTTATCTTAACTTTGAATAGTTTGTCAGGGTCAACAAAAATAAGTTGATACGTATCTATGTTTGTATATAATATCATCATCATCATCATCATCATTACAGCCCTTCACAAGTCCACTGCTGAACATAGGCCTACCCCAAGTAATGCCACAAAGGAAGTATATAATATAGGTAATAATAATAAAAGTACAAAAATATAATAAGAAATTTATGAGGCGAAAGAAGAAATATTTTTATTTATTATAACCCAGATAAGTTCTACGTAGTAGTAACTTAGTAAGTAAGATAATTCGACACCGTCCGTCGTGGCAAAATTGAGCTATATCGTTTCGTTTACTAACGGAGAAAAAATAACACAGGATCTGCTTTCTGTTGTCGAGGACCCGTCTTTTGTGCTTACTCGTGCTAATGGCATTTGTGAAAAATGTTGGATTTGTTGAAGAGAATAATTATGATGGTAATGATTAAAAGCTGTCATCGTCAATAGCATCGTCATCAAAATTGCTATTGTAAAAGTTACTTACAAATCTTCTACGCTACCAACAAAAAATGTAACAACTAATTTCTAGAGCCGCCTGCTTCTACCTACTGCCTGTATGTCTCACCAGGTCATCACGTCGTCTAGTGGTATCGCCTAACATTAGTTTACTAGAATCAGACTGCGAGTATTCTTCTTAGCTATAGTGGCTTGAATCTATTCGTAGTCATACAGGTATGAATATATTTAGCGTAATAATATTTTGCAGCTGTTTATTTTATGTTTCTGTATAAAACTAAACAGTAACAAACATGATTAAAACTACTTTTACGGATTTTATTGCGTTTATTTTTACTTTTTATTTTTAATTCCCGACGTTTCGGGCGCTTTCCAGCACCCATGGTCACGGGGGACTGAGATGACTGACGTCCCGATGTCATTGTTAAACCCGGAGTACCTTCAGCTTTTTTAATTATTAAAACAATATTATTATTAAAACAATAATTAAAAAAGCTAAAGCTGAAGCTATATAATTATTAAAACAATAATTAAAAAAGCTGAAGGTACTCCGGGTTTAACAATGACATCGGGACGTCAGCATCTCAGTCCCCCGTGACCATGGGTGCTGAAAGCGCCCGAAACGTCGGGAATTAAAAATAAAAAGTAAAAATAAACGCGATAAAATCCGTAAAAGTAGTTTTAATCATGTGCAATGTTCGCGTAAATATAAGAAATCATTACAGTAACCAACAGTATAAATAAATAAAATTTGTTTCTAAACGGCGGCGTTTATTCTTCTTTAAGCGGCAATAAGTGTGATAGTGTGCATTACTTCCACGTGCGAAAAAAGAGATAGCATCTATACATCCGCATCTAACTTTAAACGACTAAAGTTTTTATATAATATCATGAAAAAATTGAGTGTAGTTTGGAAAATTTAAACTAAAGATAAACCTTTATTTAATTATGTTTTATAGCTGTGTTATAAATTAACGTTATTCGTTTCAGTTAAATTAAGCAGTTACATTAACGAGGTTGAGGAGTCAGATAAAATGTGCTTTATAAGCAATTTAATATATTTATACTATTTTATTTTTGTGCTACAAATTAGAATACATGTACTCTTAAATTACACGAAAATATATTTTAATTCGCTGATTATGAAAAACAGCGCGCTGTATGCCTCGCGGCCCTTCAAATGTAATACTGACGCAAGTAAACTACTAAAATAAATCCTTTGGCTCGTTAAAAAACAGCAACATTGTAATAAAAATTAACAACGATGTGATTCATTTAAGCTGACGTCGTATTCAGCTTTAAAAAACGTTTCAGTTTGTTTAGATAAAGAGATAGAATACGGTTTGGTAGTTTGTGGATATCGTTTCGACCTTCAATTTTATTTCTGGATTATACTAATCCTCAACCCCCCACAAAAGATGTGTTACGGTGTTGTGACATTTTTTATAGTATAGGGTGACAAACGAGCACACAATCCATCTGATGGTAAGTAGTTGGTGTGGCCCATGGACATCTACATCTTTCCTCGATTACGAATCAAAATGCAGATGCGTTGTTACCCGTGAGGACTAAGATGGAATGCCTCGTTTCGAGTAAAAAGGGTCTCCGTGTCTTTACACTCACCATACGAAACACAGCAGCTACAATTTCACGCTGGTATTCTGTAAGAGCATGGTCTTTCCCCGGTCGAGCCGACCCATTCGTGCTACAACTATACTTCTAATATAACTGCAGCATGGCTCTACCACGTATAAAACATGTGTTATTCGTTATTTTAAATGTCTGGTTTCAAAAACGCACTAACGAGTATTACACTTCTTCTTCTTCTTTTTTTATATTCCCATATTATCATCCGATTGTGAGCTATGTTCGTCTCTTCAAAATTTCAGGTCTTTTCCTCATTAGAAAATTAATTTATAATCAACTACCAAGTTCAACCTAAACAGACATACATGCAAGAGGATTAATAAAATCGTGGTAAAGAAATTGGTACTACCCGTATACAGACGACGTTAAAAACGAATATGAATGAATTATTAAAAATTGTCTATAATTCAACCGGCAGTCTGACCTTACTGTGCGAAGTGCCTAAATTATAAGTAACTTTTAATAAGTTTTCTCGCAATCTATGTTATTCATATATCCAATATGCGACCGCTGGCCCATCGACCGATTTACTGTAGCTATATTATAGTTGAAGCACGAATGGGCCGGCTCGACCGGGGCAGATCCACGAATACCAGCGTTAAATAGCAGGTTAATACCGTTATGTTTCGTATGTTTAGTGAAGAGAACGTCTTAGTACTCAAAGGTAACAACGCATCTGCATATTATATAGGTATGATAAATGTAGATGTGTATGGAAAACAGCATCCACTTACTATCAGGTGGACTGTGTGCTTGTTTGTCGCCCGTATTCTATAAGACAGATTAAATCTGTAATTCATGGACAAATTTGAATCTATATTTCAAGACAAAAATTCAAACCAATAAAAGTTACCCAATTTTCATATTGTTCATATTTCTCATTTAAGCCATACGTAAATACGTAATAAATAAACGTTATAAAATAAATATAACATTTTCTCGCTCAGCGCACTTTTTGTAACAACGAATTATCAGTACCAATGTGACAAGCTAAATGGATTGAACGGTGTTTTTAAACGGAGTGAACGTAAATTGCTAGTTTATAAAATATGCAAATTTCTTATTTACTACGCCATAAGCATATAAATACAACAAGAAAAAATACACGAATTTGATACATAATATATTAAAAATCTGTGGTTCAAGCATCTCAAGAATCTAAAAGCAATTTCACTGAGATTTGAGAAATCGTATTCGGAATCTCTAGACTCTTTACAACAGAACCGCTATTGGTACTTACTCACTTTCAAGTTTCCTTAAATTCGTTTCCAAGATAGGGATTTCAATAAAACGAATCAAATAATAATCGAAATAAGCAACTCGATCAAATAAATTGTTTATTGTTGCAATATCAGAAAAGAAAAAGTTTAAACCTTTAACCATGTTAGTCGAAGCTTTGCTGTATTTTGAAAGACAAATGATTCGTCTTCGCTTAACTCTCCCTTAACAATAACAATGAACATTTAGATTCTTTCACTATTGTATTTCCAGGGCAGGTAAACTGTTGAAGTACCAAACATCTACAAATACTACGTATTCGAAATAAGTGTCATTTCTTGTTAATGATCTGTATTTATACATTTATAAGTGGATAACTGTAATGTCGAAATAACTCCTTATATTGAGTTAAGGGGATTATTTGCATGTCATTAAGAGGATAGAGTAAGTCAGCTCAAATTCTAATTTCGCCCCCACTTCCCCGCGCGTCGTATGCTATGTACCGACATGTTTGTAATCACTAATACTGTAAGTAGATAGGTCGTTAGATACTTATTTCATTAGGTTTATCATATTTATGCCTGTTTCTTAACGCCAACCCAGTCACTTCTTATTTTATTATGGTTATTTCCCTTTTTAATTTTATGTCGTCCTGTTGCGTAATGTGTATTCTGATAGTAAGCGACACAACTTCTCCCTTCAAAAGCCGGAGCGATACTAACGAGGCGACAGGAATCAAGCTTACGCACCGATAGTTTAGGTAATTTCTTTTTACAGTGAAAATAATGGTATTTTAAAAAAAAGTAAATAACATAACCACTGCTTTATAGTTAGTCCAGTTAGTATGCAAAGTTTCATGATCTTATTTAAAGTATTTTATGAATAACAGCGGTTTATTGTTTATTTTGGAGGTAACTTTGGATTTTTTTTCTATCGAGAAAATTTTACGAAATCGTGTTTTCGTCTAACATAATCCTTAACATTAATCCTCAACTTTACCATATATTAATTTCAAAATTAATGCTGCAATATTTTCGGCATAACGAAGGATCTTGCTAAGCCATTTGACATTATATTTCCCCTTAAGCCATGAATAAACATTATTAAAAAATTGTCTGTCTGTCCGCGCTAATCTTCAGAAAGGCTGGAACGATGGTTATAAAATTTAACAAACAGATAAAGAGCAACGACAAAAGCATCAAGGCTATACGACGACTCCGTGGCGCAGTGGCTTAGCAATGAGCGGCTGCGCTGGGGGTCGCGGGTTCGAATACCGCACGGAACAGTCTGCAAATAATTGTTCCGCGTCTGGATGTTTGTCCTTGTGCAATTTATGTTTATAAACTGCCCCCACGATACAGGAGAAAATGCTAGTGTAGGGGAAACGTTTTTAAAAAAAAAAGTAAGTAAAGTTACAGCCTATATACGTCCCACTGCTGGGCTCACCCCCCTTTCATAAAAACCATGGACTTCTCCAAATTCTTTTCCTCAGACATGCATTTCCTCACGATGTTTTCCTTCACACACAATCAACTTAAAATGCAACCCATACTCGCTTCGTTTACGCGGGCGTTAACCACTGAGCTACCACGGCTCTCTTTTTAAAATAAAATAAAAAAATATTTCAAATTAAAAACAGCACCCGCGTATAATATTATGTCTATAGGCGTAAAAATAGACCATTTTAAATGGTCGCTACATTAAAATTACGCTGTTATTTTAATCCATTAATTTTACTAAATGCTTTGAGTCATCTACTAAAACCTTTACTATAAAAAGTACTATTCAATTGCGAAACTTTCACTAATTTAAGTTTTTTGTTTGTATGTAAGGTACCACAGTTTAAATATTTGTTTCTATTATTTTTTATACTTAGAATATTAGCTTTAAAAAATCTTTACTAAAAGTCAGTAATTACTTTAACTATTTTTGTAAGATACTTCTACGATTTGGCTGATAGACTGTAACAACTGAGGAAAGGCACTACCCTGACCAAAACCTTGTAAAAGTGCGTTTTTCAGAGACTATTATCTCATTAGTTGTGGGAAATAAACTACATCTAAAAGCACATTATTAATGTTCGATATCCTATCATCACATTCCACATTCTAATGTGTTTTTATGTGTTATGAATACATTCAAAATCTACTTTTAAAAAATGACTAAAGTTATGGATTACATGCATCTGTTGCTAAAGGAAACGCTCTAATCATTTGTAGATTAGACTAATGGATAGATAATTTAAAAATCTATATTCTCCACGTTTTATTTAATTTCTTAAGTTTGCTTATCTTTTTTAATTTAAATAATTCCAAATATTCGCGCGTATTTTTACGCGATATATTGTAGCGAGAGCGCGTGGATTGTAAAGGACCGAACGCTCAAGGTCTTTTGCTAGGGGAAACGTCTTAGATACACGCTTGATATTGCTCACCTCGAACGCGCGGGGAGAGGTAGGTCTTTGCTGTCGATTTTACATGGTCACGCTATTATATAAACTTTTTACAAATTCCGTGATTCTTTGTACAACTTTTTTTAACCCTATTACCTAATCCTTAGCTATTTAGAATAGAATAGAATAGAATATTTTTTATTCAATATAGATTACAAGTAATTCTTATTGAAAGTCAATATTTTACTTTACTACTGGTTCGGAAAAAAACATCTGTCTTGGGAAGAACCAGCAAGAAACCCAGTGGGACTTTTTTTTTAATAAATTTAACAATATCTATGGTCACAAAATATTTACAAAATTTATTTTAGAAACAGCTTGGAAGCGACCACCTAATTCCCAGGGGTTATTATCTACCATGTATTTATTTATATTATAATAACCCTTTTTATACAGTCTTTTTTAATTAAATAATTAAACTTGGTAATAGAGAGACCTTGTATATTTTCTGGGACTTTGTTGTAATAGAGTATACATTGCCCCAAGAATGAATTACTACCTCTGTGGAGTCGAGAAACTGGTAGCACCAGTTTGTGTTTGTTCCTAGTGCTTACATAGTGTATGTCACTTTTTTTACTAAAACTACCTTTATTTTTGTGAACATACATCAAATTTTCATAGATATACTTAATTTTTTTTCTTGTTAACTGAGGGGCCACAGTTTAGATATTTGTTTCTATTATCTGAAAGATACTTTGTAGTTTGTTATTTAAAAATTAAGCTTCACAAATTCTTCTCAAAAGTTTTTCAAAAGTAAGTCATTACTTTTATTACTTTTTTAAGACACTTCTGCGATCTGGCTGATAAACAGTGACAACTGAGAAACCACGCTTAAGATGCTGTTATATTGCTCAATTTGAACGAGTAGGGAGATATAGGGCTTTACTGATGATTTTACAAGGTTTCTACAATTGCTTTAAGCCTATTACTTAATCCTTAGCTATCCATCTCGCTTATTCACTGAATACTCCCTCCACAGGCTCATATATTGTGCTCGTATATGTCACGTCTATCGCAGGAGCGATAGCCATTGGAATAAATGCGTCAGAGTGGCGACTACATTTAGGTAAAAGGTCCCACACTACCTTTGCTTATCTTACTATACGTCACATCTATGTAACTATCATCTATGAAGCGACGAACAGCGCAAGGCAGCTGCCAGCATCTGGACGCCTTAAGTCAAAGATCAATCTAAACGACGCGCCTTGGGAGAGGCCTTTGTCCAGTAGTGAACTGTAACAATATGTGTAATGATGATGATGATGATGAGGCCTACATTCTGGTATTTAGTAATGGACATTGAAAGCTTGTAACAATAGTGATGATAATGATGATAATAGTGCTGAAACGATACGAGATTTGTCAAAACAAGATTTATTCGAACCAAGTATGTAATGGCTGCACTAAACATAAACGTTTCGAGAACAAGATGCCTTGCGGAACCTTCTTGCTTCCTAACATTAATTACCTTTTGTTATGTTATTACGTTCTCATGTATTCAAAATTTAGGAGGTTAAGTTGTTTTCCAATACACACGCAAACGTGTGACATAGTAATATTAGTGCTTTAGAATGAATTTGCGATTGAATACCATTGCGTTTATATAAATATGTGCGGATCTTAACATATAAATTTTAATATCTTTTATAAAAGCTTTCCGCAAAGTAACGTCATTACATTAATTATAGATACTTGTAAGTCCCGGACGTCAGTCTGAGCGAGATTATAATGGCTCTCCAGCACCTTAAAAACGGCAGGGCCCCAGGCGAGGATGGAATTACAGCGGAGCTTCTGAAAGCGGGTGGAACACCGGTACTTGAAGTCCTTCAGAAACTCTTCAAATCCGACCTCCATGGTGGCACCACTCCGGAGGCGTGGAGCAGAAGTGCAGTGGTCTTGTTCTTTAAGAAAGGCGACAAAGCTCTCTTGAAGAACTAAAGACCGATTTCCCTTCTGAGCCGCGTCTACGTGCTGTTTTCGAGAGTCATTACGAATCGTCTCGCACGCAGACTCGACGATTTCCACCATCCCGAACAAGCCGGTTTCCGAAAAGGCTTCAGTACCATAGACCACATACATACCCTACGGCAGATTGTACAGAAGACCGAAGAGTACAATCTGCCACCTTGCTTGGCGTATGTGGACTATGAGAAAGCCTTTGATTCCGTCGAAATTTAGGCGGTGCTACAGTCCCTTCAGCGGTGCCAAGTTGACTGTCAGTATATCGAAGTGCTGAAGTGTTTGTACAGTAGGGCTACGATGGGTATCCGAGTACAGAACCAGAGCTCGAAACCTATCCAACTGCAGAGAGGTGTAAGACAGGGTGACGTTATATCCCCGAAACTCTTCACCGCTGCATTGGAAGACGTTTTCAAGCTACTGGACTGAAAAGGATACGGTATTAACATCAATGGCGAGTACATCACTCACCTTCGATTTGCCGACGATATAGTCCTTATGGCAGAATCGCTGGAGGACCTTAGGACTATGCTCAATGACGTCAATAGTGTCTCCCAACGGATAGGTCTTAAGATGAACATGGACAAAACAAAGATCATGTTTAATGTCCATGTCACACCTATGCCGGTAGTTGTTGGGAACACTATACTCGAAGTTGTTGACGAGTACGTTTACCTGGGACAAATAGTCCGACTAGGTAAGTCCAACTTCGACCGAGAGGTCAATCGGCGGATTCAACTCGGCTGCGCAGCGTTCGGGAAATTACGACACATCTCGTCAGGTATACCTCAATCTCTTAAAACTAAAATGTACAACCAGTGCATGTTGCCAGTGATGACTTACGGATCTGAGACGTGGTCCTTCACTGCTGGCCGTATGAGGACGCTCAAGGTCGCTCAGCAAGCTATGGAGAATGCTATGCTCGGAGTTTCTCTGCGTGATAGACTCAGAAATGAGGATATCCGCAGTGAAACCAGAGTGACCGATATAGCCCAACGGATTTGTAAGCTGAAGTGGCAATGGGCCGGCCATATAGCTCGAAGAACCGATAACCGATGGGGAAGAAAGGTTCTCGAGTGACAGCCTCGTACCGGTAGGCGTAGTGTAGGGCGACCCCCCACTAGATGGAGTGACGACCTGGTAAGACATGCAGGAAGTCGATGGATGCAGGTGGCTCAGGACCGTGCTTTGTTGCGTTGCTTGGGGGAGGCCTACGTTCAGCAGTGGACTTGTGAAGGGCTGTAATGATGATGATGATGACTTGTAAGTTAAAAAAATGTGAACTTCTAAAAGCATTATTTTTCCTTTCTCACTTTTTTTATAGAATAAGTAGATTTTATAGAATAAACAAGCCTAAAGTACGCCTGATGGTAAGTGGATGTTGTGGCCCATAAATACCTACATTTATCTCCGATTAAGAATCAATATGCGGATTGCGCTTGCCTCGCTTACAGTAAAAATGGTCTCCGCCTCTTTACACTCACCATATAAATCACTGCCGCATTAAGCTACTGGTATTCTGGGAGACCGTGGTCCTTCTCCTGTCGAGCTAACCCATTCGTGCTACAACCATAATTTTGACAATGTTGTTAACAAATAATGTTGAAAACTTCTAAGATTTTCGTCCTATAGGTTTGTTACGTTCAAATAAACTCATATAAATTATATTCTCTGAGAACAAATAGTTGAGACATCAGAAAGAATACATAATGGAAATATGCCATTACTGGGTCAGATATCTCACAATCGGATCGAGAAAAGAGCGAGGTTTATTTGTTTGGATGCCCAGTTTCATGCAACGTTGTGTTAGTTTCTGCCGGCTGGTATATCCGGCCCACGGATATATCTAGTAAAGAGCAATTTTCTTTTTATACGAAGTAATCTCTTCCAGCGAGTAACTGAATTTTTTCTTTCAAGGAAGGCATCATAAGTACTTAAACTTATTTTATTGCTATAAATCGTTAGAATTCGTCCACTATAAAGGAATAACAACCATTCAAAGAATATTTATTGCGTTCTGTAATACTAGGCTTCATAACAAATAAACACCGCTTTTTTCTCGTTCCAACAGTGTTAACATTCGTCTAGCTATTTAAACCCAGATTCAAGCACCTTTACTTTAAAATTTAAAGTAAAGGCACTTAACTATGTGGGGTTTTAAAATTGGCACTATATTCCGAGGTATTAAGAAAAACTTTTGATGTTAGTGATTTTTTGGTTATTTTTGTACGGTGTGTGTTATTCTCTGACTTAAAGTTTTGTATGTTTTTCTGAATAAATAAAGGTGAAAGTTTGCCTTGAAAATATTGCGGCATTAGGTGAAAAATATTTCAGCTTTTTCCTAATTCCGATATACCTACCGCGAAATAGCGTTTTCAGATACTTGATTTCTTTTTAATTTTCAGGATCGTTTTTATGATAAAGCCTATCTCGCTTTGGGTTTGACAATTTAAAGAGACAATGAATATTAAAATCTGTTTCCGAGGTATACTTTTGCGTTTCACTCACTAATTATAGTATATCAATGGTGATCTATTTAGGTCACCATTGACATGCTATTTTAATTCATTGTGTGGGAAAGGTAAAAGGAAAATTTTGCCAACATAAATGCTTTAAGTGAATTTGTTTACAACTTTATTATTATATCTTCATACATACAATGTGGAAATACACTTTGTAGTGATATCACTGAAATTAGTAGTATCAATGATGTCATCGAGAGCGAATTTTGTTCACGTCTATATACATATTTTTATATTATAATCATTTTGGTTGTAGGATAGTGAGCACCGTTAATTATTCTTCTTACCTTTTTCTTTGTATTTTGTACATCCGGAATTAGAAACCAATTACATTGGAATTAAGAGCTTTATGTCGGAATAAGGTGAATCCGACTTCTTTTTATATTTAAACAGTAGTAGTATTTCAGGCGCAGGAATAATTACAATTATAATAAAAACAGTCAAACCTTTAAAAGGAATACAATAAATGCTTAATTACGATCTCCTCTTTTTTTCCCGTAATTTTTTTTAAAAACGTTACCCTCACACTAGGATTTTCTACTGTATCGTAGAGGCAGTTTGCAAACATAAATTACACAAGGACAAACATCCAGACCCGGAACAATTATTTGTAGGTCATACAAATACTTGTTCCGTGCGGGATTCGAGCCCGCTGTCCCCAACGCAACCACACATTACTAAGCCATTGCGCCACGTAGTCGTCAATCGAGTTTTGCTGTAATACCGCGGTGATAAGTGCCTTTACCTTAATATTTCCAGTTTTTTTTTTTTATTTTGTATTACAACTAATCTCAGACATTTTTTACAGTTTTTTTTTTAACTTTTAAGTAGGCTGACTTTGAAAACTATTTCTTCCTAGTACAAAAAATTGTCTATCCCAGTATTTATGATAATGAGTGCTTGTAGGGCGGAGCACGTATGTCATTCTCCCGTTTGGTTTTGATTATTTTATAGTATTTGGTAGTGAAAAAATTCGGGGGAAAAAGTTCGAAATTTGACGGAGGCATACGACTGCATGGGAATTTTATAGGGACTGAAGGGTGAATTCATTCATTCAACCTCTCAAAAGGGTGAATAATTATTATAGTTGCAATAAGGAAGTATGATTAAAGTCAAAGCAAAAGTAACACGCCCTTTCTCATTTAACACCTTCCAACATTACAAACGTTTTGAATGGATTTTCCTATGGATCAGTAAGATGACACCATCTTGTCCGCCAATTGGCAGAGAACAACATGTGCAGGAAATGGTGTGTAATATCTTATCACCATTACACACCTCATAAATAACAATTAAAAATATTAACTTTGTAATACAGTGACTTCAGCAATTTTCAACCAAAATTTTTTATAGAGAATCAAAATCAAAATGTAGATGTGCTGTCACATAGGTTTCAAATGGAACGCCTCGTTACCAATAAAAATGTGTCTCTGATTCTCTAACTCAACATACGAAACACTGCAGAATTATGATGTTATTTCACGCTGGTTGAGGGTTTGGTCCTTCACCAATCGGGCTTACCAATTCACGCTGCGTAATACAGGTGCAAAGTAGTTCTGTCTCGTACAAAATGGTCAAAGATGATGATTATTTTAGTACTTCATGAATGTTTTATACCAGGTGGGATATAGGCCGTTTCTAGTATAAACATACTGGCATGCATAACCAGCGCACCATGCTGGTTATGATATGAAAAAGTAATTTTAATGTAACTGCGTCTGCAGGTGCCTCCATAGGTCCCATAGCGGTAATACCGACACAACCCAACTCATCGACCACGTTCAAATCGCTGCAAACTCCACACAGGTCCCATCCGCAGAGATCGTGATGCTTGGTGATTTAAACGCCCACCGCACTGAATACGAGTAGCTAGGTTCCCGTTTAACCTATCATGCGGGTAGATCTATTTATGACTCTGCTTTGACATATGGTCTGACACAACTGAATACCTCGCCTACGCGGATTCCAGATGTGGAAGATCACGTACCTTCCTTGTTGGAATTTCTGCTGACCTCTCATCCGGACGGATATCATGTCTCCACCGATTCCCTCTTGGCACCATCGCAGTTGCATTCTGCATGTTGCCACCATATTTGGCATTATAGGTCAGCCGATCAGGATGGGGTGCGATCTTTTCTTTGCATGTTCCTGATTCTGTCACTGATGTGGTGCTACAGGGGATAGAACTTTTTGTTCTATCTGTGATACTTATTGGAGGCGGAACACAGCCATGATTTTGGTCCCTCTCTAATTGTATCCTGCAGCAACCAAACAGTCGGTCAGTCGATTAGATTGGTTTTAATCAGATTCAGGTCACCAATAAACTTCTTAGCACGCCATTCCATTGAGTCCAAAGCTGCTATGTGGAATGTTGCAGCACCAGATTTATATAAAGTAAGCAGCTGTCTAGCTTCCTTACAGCTGCTCTGGTCTTGGACTCAATGAACCGCTCGAATTTTACAGCCTTAGCGATCCAGAATGCACGTGTTTCCGATGGAAGTCAAACTAGTTTCTCGCCAATTCTGTCGATGTGCTCTGACTTTGCCATGGCAATGACACTTTTGAAGGACCTGAAGGTGCAATTACACTGCTTTTTAAAAGCGCCGGTATTTACATCCCGAGACGTCAATACGTGAGCCCAAGCCTGGTAGAACTCTTACTTATGGGATTTTTATTGGGATTGAGGGGTTAAAGTAATAAGCAAACGTGCAGCCTTTATGCATCCCACAGCAAAGCACAAGCCATTTTACGTTTTTGACAGGGTTATGAAGTAATTAGTCAACGCACCAGTCGTATCCAGTGCGTATTAAGGAATTTCATATGTTACGTATACCGTAAGATTTCTCTGGCATTTCTCATAGTTTTCATTTACGACACCTAGAAGATTAAATGTGGTAATGGATTATTTCAGAAGGAGTTTGCAGATAGTGATTAGGCAAGAAACTATCTAATGGATTTGAAATGGCATTTCAACCGTAAACTGTCTTACGATAGCTAACACCTGTTACGTGGCCGACAAGTTTTGATATCTTTTATATTGTACTGTAAAACTTTATGTGTTCGTAAAGCAACATAAGAACTTTAATAAACAATATAAAAATTCTTATCTACCTTAGATGTTCACCTGTATCGTTTCTCATATACATAAAATGCACCGCAACAAACATCCAGACGCAGGACAATTATTTGAGGCTATTTATACACTTGGTTGGTGCGAGACTGGAACCCGCAGCCAAACGTTTAGTTATTGCGCTTCCGAGCCGTGAATATGAAACGAATTCTTCTTAGGACTCTTATAGTCCTTGGAAATCATAATGATTATGATGCTTATCTTCTAGATATCAACTCAAAAATTATAAAAATGTTGCACCGTCAAGTATGGCAGTTATAGCAAATCCTGCCTATGAGACAATCTATGAAAGAAGCCTATGTTCAATGGACATTTGATCGGCAATACTTATGATTATTAATGAATCACTCAGAAATAAAATCAGTAACCGGAGTTTAACTCGCTTATTGATAGTTCTATTCGAACCAAATTCCAATGTATTATGCTTTTGAGATGTCATGAATCTTGGGTACGTAAATAACGTCGCGCAGAATATTTGCATCTTTGAATGGCTCGTTAAATAGTTTATTCTCAAACGCTGAAATCTTTCTCCATTCCTTTGAGAATTTCTCTTAAATTCTAGTATTCACGTAAAGGCTAGAATGTTTCCAATTCTTATGAAGTCAAATGTACTTCAATATCACTTAGAATAGTTTGTGTCGTAACATCATTGAATAGATTTGAGGTGGCTTTAAATGAATATAATAAAATTATGTGTTTATTTTTGGTTTAAATCACGAAAATAAATATATGTGTTTTATGGAAGATTGGTATACTGGTCCTCCAGACCGAATTTCAGTCACGGCGATCAGTCTTAATGATGAATAGTCATCAACACAGAACAGAATTACAGTGCGCTCTCAGTTCCCTCACCGTCATAGTCCGATGGAAAGGTTATCCGAAACGACTGGAGATAGATTAGTCGCCGGTTGTGCTGTTCGAGGTACGA
Organism: Parnassius apollo; assembly: GCA_907164705.1. NCBI lineage: Eukaryota > Metazoa > Arthropoda > Insecta > Lepidoptera > Papilionidae > Parnassius > Parnassius apollo. The sequence continues at coordinate 2,058,555 of CAJQZP010001352.1, forward strand.
GGGTGAAACTCTCTAACTTGAAAGTGTCACTCTCGCAAAAATATAATACACAAATATATTAGGCAGACATAAACCCTCTCAGAAATTAGAAGAGGCCTGTGGTCGTAAATAGGTTGTTATTTTAGCTAACGTTAACGCAGACATAGTCAACGCTCAGATGAGATACATTTGATATCTTTTTTATAAAATAAGAGTGACAAAAGAGCACACAGTCCACCTGTTTGTAAGTATATGTTATGGTCTATAGATATCTACATTTATCATCAATGATTAAAAAAAATGATTAAAAATCAAAATGCAGATGCGTTGTCACCCCTGAGGACTAAGATGGATATAAATTTTCTGTCGTCAACATATAACAAGTGACGCGAATATTTAAAACAGCCATATATATCAAAAATATACCCATTATAAAATAAAGGGCCAAGGTTTGAGGCTTGTGGAATACCAGACGGTATTGCAATAAAGTCAGACTTATATCCACCCATTACAACAGCCTGAGAGCGATTAGTAAGATAGGAACTGATCCATCTTAATAAGTCCCCACGAATCCCCGAGACATAAACTTTGTTTGAAAGAATGACGTGATCTACACGGTTGTAAGTCTTTTTCAAAATTCATGTAAACCTTATCCATCTTCCATTCTCCATAATTAATGACAAAATGAGAGAATGACAATAAATTAGATACGGTCAACCGTCCACTTAAGAAACCATGAGCGTCGATTATCCGATCTAATTGGGGGACATGGGTATTCGAAAAACCAGTTTATTTGGATAATCGAACTGTATAATTTTATGTACCAATATATACCAAGAAAACATATTTATATGTATTACAAATTTATTTTATAACAGTTGTTAGTAGGAATATAAATAAAGTCATATAACTTAGTAAACAAAAAAAATTGTATAATCAATATTGAACATACAGTATGCCTATATATTTTTAATTTTGATCTGTCGAAGCGATCCTACGCTCTCACGCGCAGCTAAGTCACGCACTTTTTTCAGGACAGATATCTAATACTCGTCGCCTTATTTTTGAGCTTCAAACCATCGCAAAGCAGTATCTACGCATGTATACGCTTCAGAAGCAGTAGGAATATTTTCGGATTCATTTTCTGAACCTCAAAAATCAGATGAGGTGCTGGCGGCATCAGCTTTGTCACTCACGACTTCAAGGTCGACAATTTCAAAGACTTGGTGCCCTGGATCTGCATCGTCGACAGTCATCCATACTTGAATGTCTTATTTATAACATTCATAGCAATTGAATTCTTGTAGCATATTTAGCATTTCAGACATATCATTATATACAGCAAGTTCCGGACCAAAAAAAAAACTGAAGGTAGCCGCTCAAATCAACACTCACCCCCGTACCATTCTGTAAAGCACCCGAAACTCAAGAAAACATAAAATCCGTAAATAATATTTTATTCAATGTGTAGTGTTCGCGTAAATTTAAGAAATCATTATATCATTCTGTTCTTTATTACCACTATCGCATTGAGAACTTTCCGCTATACTCAAAATTATATTTCAGGCTTTTTTTAAACCGCCATTGACTACCGCTGCCCATAAACAACCGCAATACTAGGGAACAAGCTGCCGGAACATCTTTTATTGAAGGTCCCTAAGTCGTATCGGTCCGGAAAAGTCGCCGGTGGTAAACAATTCCACAGTGAAGTTGTACAAGGAAAAAAACTCCTTGGAAAACGTATAGTAGTGGACTACCAAGCATCCAGATGGTGAAGATGGTATCGGAAATTTTGACGCGATGTGCGTTCGTGAAATTTAGCGACTGGAACTAATCGAGACAATTCCTCAAAACACTCCCCATGGTAGATACGGTGGAAAACGCAAAGAGATGCAACATTCCTAGACAGTGCCAGTGAATCAAGTCGATCAGAAAGCACTCGGTCGTCGACAATTTGAATCGTTCTGCGCTGGATGCGGTCAAGTGGAAAGAGCTGGTACTTGGGTGATCCGGCCCAAAGATGAGAACATTATTCTATATGAGGCTGAATTTGCTCTTTATAAAGTTGCAAGCGATGACCGGCACCTCTACACGCCAAGCTTTTTAGAGGCCAATTGGATCTCCCGCTCCAAGTGACCACAAAACTGCACACTATTCGATATGTCAACGCCGAGGATTCTGATGCTAGCTGAGGCAGCAAGGGGAGTGCCTTCAAACTGAGGAGGGGGTTCTTTTTAGCGGTTAATGCGCAAACTTGTGTCTTCTGGGGATTGAATTGCACTAGATTCAGTCGCCTCCAATCCGAGACTTTGTTAAGCAAAGATTCAGCTTCAGACACAAGTTTGTCCCGGTACTCAGCGACTATTTCCCGAGAAATATTGGCACGGCCGGTGTATAAGTCATCACCAGTGCTGTCGTCTACATAACAATGAATGTTATCAGTTTGCAACATAACATTGATATATAGAAGAAACAGCGTTGGTGATAGCACGCAGCCTTGTGAAACGCCAACTTCAATGGGCTTGTAATCAGAGCATGCACCATCTACTACGACCTTGATGCTCCGATAAGCAAGAAAACTAGTGATCCAATCGCAAAATTTTCGGTAAGCCCATAGGAAGGGAGCTTCGAAAGAAGCGCTTTATGCCAGACCCGATCGAAGGCCTTCGCTATGTCCAAACTAACGGCCAAAGCCTCCTCCTTGGACTCTACTGCCTCCGCCCATCTGTGAGTAAGGTAGACCAGAAGATCACTAGCTATTTGACCACGATGGAAACTGTATTGGCGGTCACCGATCAGCTGGTGACTCTCAAGGCACCTCATGAGCAGGCAGTCTACAATAGACTCCATTATTTTTAAGAACAAGGAGGCGATGGTGATAAGCCTCTAGTTGGACGGGTCTGAGCCATCACCTTTTTTAGGGATCTGGTGGACCAAAGCTGTCTTCCAAGAATTCGGGACTACACCTTGGGAGTAGGAGAGATGGAAGAGATGACAGAAGTTCCCTTGGACAGCCTTGGCGAAAGACCAGAATGTACGGGTTCCCGAAGGATTGCGAACTAGCTTCTCGCCAATTCTGCCGATGTGCTCAAACATTGCCTTGGCAATGACTCTTTTGAAGGACCTAGAGGCGGAGTTATACTTCTTTTTAAGAGTGCTGGTATTTATATCCTGAGACGTTGATGCGTCAGCCCAATCCTGGTAGCACTTCTGCTTATAGCATGATGCTGTCTTACAGGAACGACCAAACCATGGCTGTGATCTGCCGCCGATGGGACAGTAGACAGCGTTAAGATTTGAATAAAGTCCCCTGATGTTGCAAAAAATTCACGGATAGCGTAGCAGGGGTCGCCTTGGTGTTGTTGCTCCGCTTGCCGCGAGCAGTTTTTGGCGCGGCTGGAATTGTGCTCCCCACTCCCAGAATATGCGGGGCAGCTTGAGCACCCACGCTCAGAAAGAGTAGGATAACTTGGTCGTGGATGCTTAGCGAGGGATTCTCCGTCACCAGGGATGCCGGTACCCTCCTGGGGGAGATATTCACTTAATTCCGCTACCATGTTAAGGGGGAAGGGGGGAATTGGGCCTCCGGCCACCTGCACTCACCAAGCGAAACGCAGAGGTAACACTCTCTACTTCATGCTGGTGTTTTGTGAGATCGTGGTACCACGCCGGTTTGAGCCGGCCCATCCCTGCGAGAGCAAAAGCTGCCGCGTGGCTCTACCTTTGTTGAATAAAAATGAAAATTTGAATCCTATACTTGTTCGTTTACCTCCAATGGGATTGATTTTATACCTGAATTTAATATTTCTTGCACAACTGAATGATAGGTGAGGGATTCTTTTAAACTGGAAATGTTATTTTTTATTATGTTGTTTTGTAATTGTATCCATCATAGTTTTTATCAAATCAATCTGTTGTTTTACAATGGAAATATTTTCTTTCATTGTTTTAATAACCTTTTGTGACTTACTAAAATCCGTCAAGAAATCCATCATTTCATTGAGAAATTTTGCCAAATCATCCTTCATAATGTAATCACGTTCAGGTAGTTGGCGTTATTTGGTCTAACATAGTATCTAAATTTCTCAGTTGCGATATTTCCGGTAAGAACCAGTCAAACAAGAACCCCCCTTGGACTTAGGAGGAGTGCGTTGTAGGTTCATATTGACACCCGAGTAGTCTTCGAGAGTAAGAAAGATAAAATAAAATGAGTAATTGTCTGTTTTACCCGAGGTGGTAATAGGCGAGTTCGCTGCACTTTTACTGTCTTCACACGACACAATTACACGATAAAAAAAATTTCACCACAAGTTCACACTATAGGAGCGCTCGTGCGCGTTGAAATATGTTTTCTTTAACTACGAGTCTTTCTTAAATATTTATTCTTTAACTACGAGTATATTAAAAAATTTTACTTTTTTATTATTCTCGTAGGATTATCCGAAGTCCAAAGAGAGGGGGGAGGACACGGCAATCCTCGAGTCCGGCAACTTGTTCTATCACCGGGAGGCGACCATCTGTCCCAAGGAGGTGTCGGTTTTATCGTCCACAAGTCTCTCGTTAACAACGTTGTAAAGATTGGGAGTGTGTCGACGAGGGTCGCGTACCTGACACTCAGAATCACCAAACGGTATTCGCTGAAGGTCATACAGGTTTACGCACCAACCTCGGCACATCCCGATGAGGAGGTGGAGGAAATGTATGAGGATATTTCCAGAGCCATACATTCCTCCAAAACCCACTACACGGTGTTGATGGGAGACTTCAACGCAAAACTAGGCACAAGAGAAACCGGGGAGCTGAAGGTAGGGAAATTTTGAGTAGGGCAACGGAACCGAAGGGGCCAACAGCTGGCCGACTTTATGGAGAAAGAGGGACTCTTTATTTTTTTTCTTCCAGAAGCGGCCCCACAGAAAGTGGACCTGATCGAGCCCCGACGGTTCGACAAAAAATGAAATTGACTTCATTATGACGACCAGACGCCAACTGTTCAGTGATGTCTCAGTGATCGCAAGGGTGAAAACCGGCAGCGATCACCGAATGGTTAGAGCCACACTGAACCTAAACGTTAAGTTGGAGAGGTCTCGTCTAATGAAGTCAACGCTCCGTCCCCTCGTGCTCTAATCCAGAATCCCGAAACCTTTCAGCTCGAGTTACGTAACCGCTTTCAGTGCCTAGAAGATTGCAATGCAGTGGACGATATGAATGACAAGCTCGTGGAAACTGTCCATGCGGTCGGAGCTAAGTTCTGCAAGACCCGCCGCAGAAGAACACAGAAACTCTCCGATCACACTCTTAATCTCATGGCTGTTAGACGGGAGATGAGGCTGCAATCGTCAACAGATTTGACAGCATACAGGCAACTGAACAGACAGATCTCCAAATACATGCGGCGTGACTTACGCAACTTTAATACTACTCATATTAAAGAAGCGATTGAGCAGAACCAGGGCTCCAAAGTCTTTGCCAGAAAGAGCCAACTGTCAAAGCTGAAGACTGAGTGTGGCAACATCGTTTCCGGGACACCTGAGATTCTGAGTGAGATTGAGAGGTTCTATGGGCAGCTGTACACATCATCGTTGGAGCCACACTCAAGTGTGAGTAACGATCCAAGAGCAAGTCTTATCCGACACTATTCCGATGATATCCCGGACGTCAGTCTGAGCGAGATTAGAATGGCTCTCCAACACCTTAAAAACGGCAAGGCCCTGGGCGAGGATGGAATTACAGCGGAGCTTCTGAAAGCGGGTGGAACACCGGTACTTGAAGTCCTTCAGAAGCTCTTCAATTCCGTCCTCCATGGCGGCACTACTCCGGAGGCGTGGAGCAGAAGCGCGGTGGTTTTACTCTTTAAGAGAGGCGCCAACGCTCTCTTAAAGAACTACAGACCGATTTTCCTTCTGAGCCGCGTCTACGTGCTATTTTCGAGAGTCATTACGAATCGTCTCGCACGCAAACTCGACGATTTCCAGCCTCCCGAACAAGCCGGTATCCGAAAAGGGTTCAGTACCATAGACCACATACATACCCTGCGGCAGATTGTACAGTTGACCGAAGAGTACAATCTGCCACTTTGCCTGGCATATGTGGACTATGAGAAAGCCTTTGATTCCGTCGAAATTTGGGCGGTGCTACAGTCCCTTCAGCGGTGCCAAGTTGACTGTCGGTATATCGAGGTGCTGAAGTGTTTGTACAGTAGGGCTACGATGGCTATCCGAGTACAGAACCAGAGTTCGAAACCTATCCAACTGCAGAGAGGTGTAAGACAGGGTGATGTTATATCCTCGAAACTTTTCACCGCTGCGTTGGAAGACGTTTTCAAGCTACTGGACTGGAAAGGATACGGTATTAACATCAATGGCGAGTACATCACTCACCTTCGATTTGCCGACGATATCCTTATGGCAGAATCGCTGGAGGACCTTAGCACTATGCTCAATGACCTCAATGGTGTCTCCCAACGCATAGGTCTTAAGATACAGAGATAGATAAGAGGGACAAATAGTCCGACTAGGTAAGTCCAACTTCGATCGAGAGGTCAATCGACGGATTCAACTCGGCTGGGCAGCGTTCGGGAAATTACGAGACATCTTCTCGTCAGGTATACCTCAATCTCTGAAAACTAAAGTGTATAACCAGTGCGTGTTGCCAGTGATGACTTACGGATCTGAGACGTGGTCCTTCACTGCTGGCCGTATGAGGACGCTCAAGGTCGCTCAGCGAGCTATGGAGAGGGCTATGCTCGGAGTTTCTCTGCGTGATAGGCTCAGAAATGAGGAAATCCGCAGTAAAACCAGAGTGACCGACATAGCCCAACGGATTAGTAAGCTAAAGTGGCAATGGGTCGGCCATATAGCTCGAAGAACCAATAACCGATGGGGAAGAAAGGTTCTCGAGTGGCAGCCTCGTAGCGGTAGGCGTAGTGTAGGGCGACCCCCACTAGATGGAGTGACGACCTGGTAAGACATGCAGGAAGTCAATGGATGCAGGTGGCTCAGGACTGTGCTTTGTGGCGTTACTTGGGGGAGGCCTATGTTCAGCAGTGGACTTATGAAGGGCTGTAATGATGATGAATGATGATAATAAAAAATAACGTTAAAATTGTTTCTCTTAGTTACAGTAAAATACTATATATATACCTGTTTTTCTAAGGTTCTATAAACATGAATAATAAAAATATTTTCTTTCAATATTTTCTACTTCAAATGTAAAATGGTCAATATAAACAAATAGGTAAAATCCACGTGTTCAACAATTTCTAAATCATACTTTATTTAATGCATCCTGACGGAATTTATACTGAAAGGAATTTTCGGAGGTGTTAAAAGCAATTAATATAATTTATGTCTGTCTAAAAGCTCAGACCAACAAAGTGTACACTTTGAGTACATTTAAGTAACGCAAAAGCTATGATTAACTTACTGCAAGAATGATAATGTTGGTGGTTGCAAATGAATTTAAGTGCAAATGCTTGTTTTTACAATAAGTTTGGCATGGTTTAGGCGTCACTAGAAATGTACGTAGTGTTCTATCTCATCTTTCTTTGTTGGCCTGAGACTAAAAGAGATAAGTTTGTTACATTGTTTTGGCGTGGTAGAGTCATGTTACAGATATATGATGGTTGTAGCAAGAATGGGTCGGCTAGCCCGGGGGAGGACTACGCTCTCCAAGAATACTTGCGAGCAACTGTGTTTTGTAATGTAAGTGAAGAGAAGCGAAGAACCTTTTCAATGGAATTGCATTCCATCTTAGTCCTCAGGGGTGACAACGTACATCTACAATCTACATTTTGATTCTTAATCGAAGATAGATGTAAATGTCTATAGGCCACAGCATCCACTTACCATCATTTGGACTGTATGCTCGCTTGACACTCTTATTCTCAAAAAACTTACCATGTACAGGACACGTTTTCTACCTCGGAGTCCGTTTAGGTAGGTACCACTCTTTTAACTATATCTGCCCCGAAATACAAGTGCTGTTTGCACGGTTTGAAGGGTAAAGGGTGCCAGTATAAATAAAGGCTGTGATACATTTCATCTTAGTCCTCAGAGGTTACAACGCATCTGTAGCTTTTTTGTTTGGTGGACATAAACAGCAGTAGCCACTAATCATCAGGCGAACTGTTCGTTTGCCATTTCGCTTATATAAAACAATATTATCTTTTTAAAATAACAATCTTCTGATATCTTCGACTAATTTTCTTGCAAATCCTGGTGATTATTGGCTGTTGGTGGAGAAGAGTGACGATGTGCAAGGCACCGCTCCCACTCTAGAAAAACTGATAGGCGTCTATGGTATATACATCTCTTTTTTTACATGGGTGAATGCGTACGTATACCCACCTCGCGGAACTAAGAATGGGTTATGTCGCAATCGCACCAACTAAAACCCCATAGTTTTTCACCTTTGTGGCATATTAACAGAAACACGGGAAGGTTTTCGCCTACATCCGCAACCCCACTAATGCCTGCCGCTCCATGACAGCGTCTCCTCCGCCACCAGAATACATGACCTTCAACTGCACCTGAAATGGGAGCGCCCTTGTTGACTTTTCTTTCTTTCCTAACTCTTTCTTAGCGGCCGATGCGCCGTAAACCAAGATTCGGCTGCGGAGGGTATGGTGAGCTGTGCTTTGCAACACAATCACTGCACACCACGGCACTACACCAAGGACGAGATATGTAAATTTTTCCTAGTTTACCGAGGTTAAAAAAACCACGGTTACTAAACCCCCCCGCCACAACAAGGCGGAAATCCGTTCGAAGGAGGTAAGAGACATCAACTTCTTACATTGATTTTAATCGATGACAAAACAAAATGCAGATGCGTTGTTACCTCTGAGAAATAAGATGGAAAGCGTTATCAGTAGTAAGGGTCTCCTGTCCTTTACACTCATCATTCGTAACATAGCAGCATATTCTGCTGTTTCACGCTGGTATTCTGTGAGAGCGTGGTTCTACTGTGGTCTAGCTGATCCATCCGTGCTGCAGCCACATATATTTCCTTAAATACTGTACTCGTTCTGTACATTGACCCATTTATAGTTGAGGTCTATTAGATTTATATAGCCTAAATAAAGCGTTGCCCTAGCACGGAAAAAAACCTAAAATAGCTTAGTGAAGTATTTTAATTAAAACAACTTAGCAGTATGTAGAATACAAAAATGGAATTCGTAATCAGGTGTTCATATAAATTATACAAGGCTTGTTTATGTCACAGGCTAAGGTTAAATGACCGAGGTAAGCCTCTTAGTCCTTAAGCCTATTCAACATTTGACTTGTAAGATTTGTGCGGAGAATATTTAGTAGAACACAAATCAAGGACCGTTACGGTTGTTTGTGGTGAGATTTATGGTCTGATTTTCACATAGGATGATCACATCTCTGTGATTTTATGGTACAAATGACCTAAAATTACAGGATTTAGACGTTTCACATGTTCGCTGGCTGAGGCTTTCGTCCGTCGCAGATCTAAGTATTTTTCATTTAGTGTAAATGAGATGTGTATACAGCCGTCTATCCGAAGGCGTAAGATTTTTTTTGGCATTTCTCATAGTTGCCTCTTAAGACACCCATGGGACAAATTGGGTCGTACATTTTGTTATACGCAGTTACGGCATAAATTAAATATACTTAAAATGTCAAAATCTACATATTTCATACGTAAAAACAAAAATACTCAGCACGTAAACTGCCTGATTTAAATAAAATTGGTAGCAAAGTGAAATTAATTAATTAATTAAAAGTTTTAAGGACGTGTGCTCCAGAGTTGGCACCGGTTTTAACGCGTCTTTTCCGGTACTCCTACTCCCTAGGCGTAGTCCCAAAATCATGGAGGACGGCTTACGTCCACCCGATCCCTAAAAAAAGGCGACCGCTCTGACCCGTCCAACTACCGGCCAATCGCCATCACCTCCTTGTTCTCCAAAACAATGGAGTCCATTGTAAACTGCCAGCTCATGAGGTACCTTGAAGATCACCAGCTGATTAGTGACCGCCAATACGGTTTTCGCCGTGGTAGGTCAGCTGGTGATCTTCTGGTCTACCTAACTCACAGATGGGTGGAGGCAGTAGAGTTCAAGGGGGAGGCATTGGCCGTTAGTTTGGACATTGCGAAGGCCTTCGATCGGGTTTGGCACAAAGCGCTTCTTTCGAAGCTCCCTTCCTATGGGCTTCCCGAGAAATTGTGCGATTGGATCACCAGCTTTCTTGCAGATCGGAGCATCAAGGTCGTTGTAGACGGTGCAAGCTTCGATTGCAAGCCTATTAATGCTGGTGTTCCACAGGGCTGCGTGCTATCGCCAACGCTGTTTCTTCTACATATCAATGACATGTTGCATACCCGTAACATTCATTGCTATGCAGATGACAGCACTGGTGATGCTCTTTACACCGGCCGAGCCAACATTTCTCGGGAAAACGTCTCCGAGTGCCGGGACAAACTTGTGTCTGAAGTCGAGTCTCTGCTGGACAGAGTCTCGGATTGGGGGCGACTAAATCTAGTCCAGTTTAACCCCCAGAAGACACAAGTTTGCGCGTTAACCGCTAAAAAGAACCCCTTTGTCGTATCCCCTCAGTTTCAAGGCACTCCCCTTGTTGCCTCAGCCAGTATCGGAATCCTCGGCGTCGACATATCGAGTGGCGTACAGTTTCGTGGTCACTTGGAAGGGAAGGCCAAATTGGCCTCTAAAAAGCTTGGCGTGCTCAGCAGAGCGGGACAGTATTTCATGCCGGCACACCGCCTGCAACTTTATAAGGCGCAGGTTCGGCCGCACATGGAATACTGTTCCCATCTCTGGGCTGGGGCTCCCCAGTACCAGCTTCTTCCACTTGACCGCATCCAGCGCAGAGCGGCTCGAATCGTCGACGACCGAGTGCTTTCCGATCGGCTCGATTCACTGGCGCTGCGAAGAGATGTTGCATCTCTTTGCGTATTTTATCGCATCTATCACGGGGAGTGCTCTGAGGAATTGTTCGGATTAATCCCAGCCGCCAAATTTCGTGAACGCACTACACGTCAAACGTCCCGATACCATCCACACCATCTGGATGCTTGGCGGTCCACCACTGTACGTTTCAAGAGGAGTTTTCTTCCGCGTACAACCTCTCTGTGGAATAGTTTACCACCGGCGATTTTTCCGGACCGATACGACCTGGGGACCTTCAAGAAAAGAGCTTACTCCTTTCTAAAGGGCCGGTAACGCACCCGCAATTCTCCTGGTGTTGCGGTTGATCATGGGCGGCGGTAGTCACTTAACATCAGGTGAGCCGCATGCTCGTTTGCCCCTTCTTCTATAAAAAAAAAAAAAAAAAAAAAAAACCTTTAAAACATATTTTTTCTTGAGATTTGAGCCATAAGAGTATCTCTTGCTAAAATTGTTCATTTTGCATTATGTACTTACGTATATGCAGGCCATCAATAGTCCATTGGTAATCCATGGGCTTCCTCACAGATTGCCTCATAAAAAGGATATTGTCATAGTTTATCATATGGAAATTTTATATGAAATTTTTTCTTTACACCTTTTTTTCTTAATAACTCACAATATTTTACTCACTACTAGTTATTACTGTACTATCTAGGTTTGTGTAAAAATTTCACTGTACCTCTTGTCTATTATTTTTGCTAAATTACCAGTGGTCAAATACTAGGCATTGCATGTCCTCCTTTTTAAGATATAGTAAAAAAAGTAAAAGTAAATTTATACTTTATATAGTCTGTGCTTAGTAGTGAGACGCATATGGGCATAGGTTTTTTTTTTTTATAGAAGAGGGGGCAAACGAGCATGCGGTTCAGTAATAAATGTTATAATGAAATGATAAAGTGGTAAACAACTACCGCCGCTCATGAACAACCGCAACACCAGGTGAATTGCAGGTGCGTTGTCGGCCTTTTAAAAAGGAGTAAGCTCTTTTCTTGAAGGTCTTTAAGTCGTACCGGTCCGAAAGGTCCAAAATTATGATTGAGTATCGGGACATCCTTTAAAATAAAGGTCAGCTGGTCCGCCCACTTTCTCATGCGAGCATTTCTTGTAAATATTATGTAATTGGTTTCTCAGCAACAATAGACTATAACCACTTAGATGGAATTTTGTATTTAGATTGCGTTTTACCTTTAATTTTTTTTTAAATAAGTGTCATCCCTAGAAAATTAAAATTTTAGTTCTAGCGAGTGATGTCCGATTGTTTAGGTACTAAAAATTTATTTATTGAAACAATTTAACGAGGCTTACTACGGTAAGCCTCGGTAAATTTGTTACTGATATATGAAATGCAGTAAGTGAATGATGACGATAATTCAAAATAAATGTAAAAACTATGAAAATATTAAGATATGAAAAAATAACTTTCGGTAAACTTGTGTATGGAATATAGTTAAAAGCTAGCGTTAAAAGCTAGGTTGAATTAGTCGTTTGAATGGTATTATATAATACTGAAACAGAAGAATAGCAAATATTTTTAGGGTTCCGTAGTCAACTAGGAACCCTTATAGTTTCGCCATGTCTGTCTGTCCGTCTGTCCGTCCACGCTTAATCTCTGTGACCGTTAGCACTAGAAAGCTGAAATTTGGTACCAATATGTGTATCAATCACGCCGACAAAGTGGTAAAATAAAAATTGGAAAAAAATGTTTTATTAGGGTAGCCCCCCTATATGTAAAGTGGGAAGTGATTTTTTTTTAATTTCAACCCTAACGTGTGATATATTGTTGGTAAGGTATTTAAAAATGAATAGGGGTTTACAAAAATCATTTTTTGATAATGTCAATAATTTCGGAAATATTCGCTCCAAAAGTAAAAAAACAATGTGTCCCCCCCTCTAACTTTTGAACCATAAGCTTATAAAATATGAAAAAAATCTGAAAAGTAGAACTTTATAAGGACTTTCTAGGAAAATCATTTTGAACTTGGATGGAAACAACTGTACCCACTACCGGGAGCAGTTGCAGGAGCGCGGAGCGCTGCTGGAGCGCGAACGTAATGGATACCCACCTTTAAACTCATAATTGGGAACACTTATTGTGACGGACGGGAAACTACGAACCCTACACTGAGCGTGGCCCGACACGCTCTTGGGCAGTTTTTTTTAAATTCATACTACGTGTATGGTTAGTTCTGAAAGATTAAAATATAAAACAACGTTGTTTAAAGACTTCTAACTAAAGTTTAAATAATGTCAATGTGTAATAAGTATTCTAGCTTATTATTGTAGGTATATATTCTGGCTTCAGTTCATTCAAAAATTAATAATTAATTATACATTATTGGAAAGACAATGCTTAGTAAAAAATAAACGTTCTTGTCAAGCCATTATAATGAGAGCCGTAAGGGTTTATTATAATTTTCATTAATGTTATGTTGCTAGATTTTAAGCAAATTATTGATACTTAGGTCTTTTGCAAATCAAGCGGTTTTTATTTCGGTTAAGTGTATACTGTAACAAGCAATAATAATAACAATAATTGACACAAGTGTTGTACAAATACAGACATATTTAAAAAAACCGATAAAATGTCGAAATAATACGATCAATTAATAGAATATTTTTTAATATTATGAAAAAATAGTGCGAATGCATTAACATCGTTAGGTATTATCATGACAGCCCTTCACAAGCCCACTGGTGGACATAAGACTTACGCAAGCAATGCCACAAAACACGATTCTGAGCTAGCTGTATCTATCGACTTCCTTCATATCATTATCAGGTCAGTAAGCTGACAAGGACTGGTTGTATAGCTTGAAGCACTGCCAGCCGATGAGTGAAGGTCCTTGAATTGTAGGATAGCGTATTGTAGGGTGGCCCTCTATTAAAAGTTAATTAGAAATTACCTCCATTATGAAAACAAATATCATATCCGTTATATCTGAAATCAAATTTCACGTACTAAGCGAATTATTTGCTCCAAGCGTCGTATTATATTGGAATCCTTAAATTATGCCAAATTTAACGGTCCTGAAAATGAAATAAGCGTAATAATAAATAGCTATGTTTGATGGCTCAAACTAATATTACAGCTTTGTAGTCAACTAAATAAAATTCCACTTTGTGATGCATTGTAGAAAAAGGCACTATCGCAAACAGCATGAGTCTTAAAGAAAATTAATTTAACTTTAATAAAAAGTAAAAGACGACTTCAAAAAAGTAAAAACATTAAATAATTTTCACAAAACAGCTCTAGAGGTTAATGCTAGGGCAAAGTATATAGAGAAGTTAAATTCCCTACTTCAGAAGCCGAACTTCAGAAACTTTAGTAGACAATTTTATTCTTTAAGTTTTTTTTTAAGTCGGCCCTTACTACCATAAATTGTTCTCTAAAAATTGCTGACAAGTATTGCTTTTTGTACACTACCTGACAAAGGACATTGCTCAGCGCCCATACATTGTTCGCCCTGGAACCAAAAGCATCGGAAAATTGTGTGTTGTATTGTCAATCATTAGGGAATTCCTATATGATCTTTTTTTCATAGTGGACTAGCTGCAGAAAAGATATATTTAAAAAAAAAGTATCAGATTTTGAGGTTAGAATAGAACTACCACTGGTATGGTTTTTATCATTTGGTATGATTTTTAAAAAACTGAAAAACAATATCCTGTAACATTTAACAATTTTAGTAACGTCTTTCAACAACATAAAAACACCAGCAGAGCCGCAATTTACACAAAATACTCTTTTCATCGCATATGCGTAACAAAGAGTATAATATAATCACTACCTTTAAGAGGCGGTACTTCATTAGTAAAAGTAAATGTATGAAAGGGCGCCAAACGACTCTACCAACATCAAGACATGAAATTAATTTTTTGAACAACAGTGCTGACAACATAGGCGAATTATACTAGTTCTGTAAATATCTGTCCCCGAATAATTTTATCGATATAATGTTTATCGATTTATTGTTTATCGTAGTTTTTATATTTAAAAATATAAATTATCATAAACTCGTAAGTGATCGTTTAGTTAGAAGTAAGCCACACGCTTTTCTAAACCATCATTAGAAAACTTGATTTCTAATGATGGTTTAGAAAAGCGTTTTTTTTTTTTTTACTTTTTTATTTACAATTTAATTTTGACTCGAGTGTAGAATGTCACACGCACAGTAGTGAAATTACACCTCCTTCAGGGGTGGAGTTTTTTCTCAATGTATATGGAGGGCCATTCCAGAAGTATAACATTCTCAAAAAAAAGGATCATCAATGTCGGTACACAATTCATGAACATACATAAAAAATAGAACATAAATATGGTCAAATTGAGTAAATCTACTGTAAAAGTTTATTTGAAGTCTGCTAAAAACAAAACCATGTCGGTTTTCAAACTACTGTTTACCGATATATTGCAAAATTGGTCGGCTTAAGACCCTAAATGGTTCTTGGCATCTCTATACAAGAGTCGTAACTCCTTATCCATTTTGCTCCTTATCTTTTTTAACGCAACTTCTAACCTAACTGGATTAGAGGAAATTTTATTTTGCCTTTATATTATTTCATTCATACAAAATCTTAATATCAAAAATGAAATAAGCACTTACGAATGTATTCTAAGATTTATTTTATTTTTATTATTTTATAATTGTCCATATTACAAAATATTAAAGTGATTTAATATTTTGTAGTATGGACGAATAATTTGGACGTTATTTTAATGGTAAAAAGGCCGTCATCATTCAAAAAGTGACATGTTTACTTTTGCATTAACTTTTAGTTTAACAGTAATGAGCTATAATTAGTTCAAAAAGTTCAGTTTGATTTAATGTTAAATTTCATCTTATTTTTAATAACTGACGTTTTAAGTGCTTTGTAGCACATAGATCAGGGGGAACTGAAATGTCCGACATCCTGATGTCATTGTTAACATGGGAGGGGTCCCAGGTCCCAGCTCTTAATTATTAATACTTTGTTTCGATTTACGCTGAAAAGCACTCAAACTAATCAGTTAAAAGAAAACAACATTACATTTTTGGTATTTTTATCTGGTTATTATGAGTACATAATACGCACAATAAATAAACATAACACTGAAATGAAAAATTGTAATTAAATGTCTAAAAGTAAAAAAGTAAAGTTACAGCCTATATACGTCCCACTGCTGGGCTCAGGCCTCCCTCATTTCTGAGAGGGTTTAGGGCAAGGAAGTGTCCGCCGCGCTGCCCAAATGCGTGTTGACGAACTTCACATGTCTTCGAAATATTTTTTTTTTCTTATTCCTCAGACATGCAGGTTTCCTCACGATGTTTTCCTTCACCGCCGAGCACGTGGTAAATCAGCACTTAAAATTGCAATTAACAATTTCATTGGTGCCGGCGGGGATCGAACCCGGGTTACTCGCGTTCTGTTATATTTACAGCGAGCGTTAACCACTGAGCTACCACGGCTCCATTAAATGTCTATCTATTTATATTTTATGAGTAATGTGTGAGTAATAGTTGTTGTAAGTATGCTAAACAGTAATCATATTTAAGGCCGAATACGACGCGAATGACCTTGCTCGTTTCGCAGCAAACCACGCGCCGCCAGTACTTATGCTTTGTTTATATAGACATGTATAATACCTATAATCAAAGCCGTACGGGCTTTGATTATATTATATTTGACTGAGCTGGCTCAGTATTCAGAGTAATGAACAACACAGAGAGCATTGCTTACTTCTTAAATAAATTCTTATTTATAATTTATTAGTTCCTATAGATTATAAATTCTGTACTTTATTCGTTATAAAATATTGTTCGAAAAGTTATTGAATTGATAACGATTTTTTTTCTTAATTGGTGCATCGTACGTAAAGAACCTCATATAACTGAAAATGTTTGTTCTTGTGAGTCTTACAAGATGCCGTAATGCAAATTGCATAAATAATAAAGAAAAAAACTAAAAAGTCAATGATTGCCCCATAGTGGGGATGGGTACTGTGTATGTAAATTCTCACAAGACTACTCCGACTGGTCAATCACTTCACATCCGAAGTATTTCGGTTTTTCTTAATTATGTACTTACCCTATGCTTTCGGACAATACATTGACTATGACATTATTTGCGGTCTCTGTGCTTGCACTACTCTGTACATTCTTTTCCGACTGGGTCTTGATATTTACATTTTTAGTGTTTCTCACTTGAAACTAGAAAAGTATAAATGATCAGTTTGGCTATGTAAATGAGTAAAAATGCAACCTATTAGGCAGCCTCAAACAAAAAATTACTTACAAAAATATAAGTATTGAAAAGGAACCCAGATTCGCGAGTCCTCTTGATCTGGCCGCGAAGGACCAATTGAAAAGGACCAACGGGGATTAAACGTTCGAGTAAGAAACAGAAGGGAGGAATCGAGGCTTCTCTCGATCCGGCCTCCTATAACGCCTACGTTGGGTTCGGGAACAACGTATGTGATCTCAGCAACGGAGTAACACACAAGGGCGATAACCTCTTCCTTTTCAGCAAGTAGGTTCAGACGGGGATTACGGGTCTTCCGAAGTCGTCCCGGTCCCAACGCCTTAATTCTTCGATGTGGACTGTATAACTTGAGGGATGAATTTCTTGGGAATAAAACAGCAATTATCTTCAAACTATTCCGTGAGAGAGTAATCACTTTTCCCTATCACTTCCCTACACTTTTTCTTTCTTCTTCTTATTGAGCACCCTGCTGGTATGATTTCCGAACTTTTTCCCCGAACGAATTGCAATAAAACCCGTTCACTAAGCTACCCCAGAGCTATACGCGAAAGTGAGCCGCGCCATTCGCGCGCTTGCGCAACTCAATTACATGAATTTGTTCTATTACTCTCTCACGTTTTACTTAATTACTTTATTTGCATAAGTCATACATCAACATAATTTACGTGTATAGATAGCACAAAACAATATCTACACTACGATATACATTACATTTTTATATCACGAAAAACCTTTTATTTATTAAATGAAATATGCCTATTTTACTCACAAGTTCGAAGTCGAAATTTCTTAAATATTTAACACAGAAAGTTAAAACAATGTTTTCCACTTGAAATTATACATAAGTTAACTAATACAATAGTTTAATTTACATTTTCTCTATTTATTTCACTATTTAAAACACTTTTAAATTTCTTATACAAAACTATCATTATTTCACTTATACACAGGAATTTTCACATAAAAATAACACAGAATTCACCTTTTTAGCACGTACAATCAACCTGAAATGTTTTATAAGTCATTTTTACATAAATTGCTGAAATTACAAACATTTTAAATTTTTACATATTCGGCCTCCTAAGGGCGTGGCCAGCGTGCTTCCGTGAACTCACACTATTTGAACAACTAACTTTTGCACGGCTCTCGGCTATCAGAAAAAATGGAAGTCTGATATACACTAATTTTAACAATATTAGGTAAATTAAATGCTTTTACACAATTTTCGAACTGTAGGAAACTATCTCTAATCAGATTCTTATCAGTTATCATGTTTCTTATCAGATAACAATATAAGTGAATGTTCTCATAAATCAATCATGGCAAATAGGCATTTGTTTTCGTACAAAACATATCAAACTTATATAAGACAATACTTATGCAATTAATTTCCGTTAATTCTATTTATGCACAGAGTGATCATCTCGACCGGGGAACAAATCCGATCTCTAACTTCACTTTAATTATTCCTTTAAATTTACATCATTGGAAAGATGATTTCAACCGGGGAACCAATCCGGTAACATAATTTATATCTTAAAATTCCCTATATGAATTTATTGAAAGATATTACTTAGGAAAACAATAAACTAGTCCGGCCTGGGAGTCGAACCCAAGACCTTCATATCATTAATTCGACATTTCTTCAAGATTTAACTAAGCATTTTCTTATTAGAACATTGCTATTGGACAATATGCCTTTGAGACGTTATTCGTCATCGGTTGACTTAATAAACTAAAATATTCTTATAGGCGCGTCGCCAACAATCTCCCCCCCGTGCGTTAGCACCATCATTTGGGAGGCGTCGCGGGTACCAGGACTATTATTCTGGATGTAGGTCTCCTCAAGATACCTGTGCTAGTAATGACGTCAACCACTCTGGTGTGACCGTCTGGTCCCGGTAGCGTTCTACTAATTTTGCCTTTCGGCCACGTATTTCGTGGCAACGAATGATCTATTATCAAAACAATATCACCTTCTTTAGGTTCCATGAATTTTCCGTTATTACCCGTTCGAGGTATTAAAGTAGGCATGTATTCTTTCAGCCATCTTGTCCAAAAATGGTCGGCTAACCTCTGTGCAGCTTTCCAATTGAGTTGACCCGTCAGATGTTGCTCTAAAAATAATCCAGGTGGTCGATCACCACATGAGCGTCCCAGAAGAAAATGATTGGGTGTCAAACCCTCTTCAGGACTATCCATACTGAATGTTACCAGAGGCCTGGAATTTACCGTATGCTCTGCTTCTAAAAGCAGCGTATGCAGAACCTCCTCCCGTGGGCTCCTTTCTTTGAGCGTAGCGGTCAACGCAATTTTAATCGATCTTACTAACCTTTCCCAGGCGCCACCCATGTGCGGTGCTCCCGGAGGTATAAATTTCCATTTAATATATTTCTTAAACGACTCATTTTTCATGCCCTCATGGCATTCTTCGCATGCTTTCAATAATTCTTTATTCGCAGCTTTGAAATTCGTCCCGTTATCGCTGTATATAACGGCTGGTTTTCCTCTTCTGGCGATAAATCGCCTCAATGCCATTATCATTGACGCTGGTGTCAATGAGGCTGCTAATTCCAGATGTACTGCTCTGGTGGTCAGACACGTGAATAAAACACCCCAACGTTTTTCGTGTCGCCTTCCTATAGTCACACTCATAGGTCCGAAATAATCCACAGCTGAGCATGTAAAAGGTGGTTCATGATGAGATATTCTCTCCAGAGGAATATTTCCTTGTGGCACGTTCTGCGGTTTTGACCTGTATGTCCTGCACCACTGACAGTGATGTGACACACTTCGTACTACATTACGCAAGTTCAAGACATAAAATTTCTGGTTCACCTCATTCATCACCATCTGGTGATTGGCATGTCCAAAATGCTGATGAACTTCTCTAATCATCATTTTAACGATTTCGTGTTTACCGTCCAATACGACAGGTTTTCTACTTTCCTCGGTCAAATTAGACTTAAAAGGTAAACGTCCATTTAAACGGAGTAAGTTATCTTCTCCTATTTCCATAGATAATTTACTTAAGCGTGAACTTCTTTCAACGCTTTTGCCTGCTTTCAAGCATTTTATTTCCGAATAAAAACACTCGTCTTGAACGAACTTCCAAATTAACAATTCCGCTTTTCTCAAGAGCGCTATGTCCAACGCGCCATCGGGTCCTTTAACCGACTTTGCTAAAACTTTGTTGGAACACATAACCGACTTTTCGGCTGCGTCGTCGGGTCCTTTAACCGACTTTCTTAAACTCTTGAATTTTTCTACCGCTTGTAAGGTGCGCGTAGTTGCCCCAAGGAATTTCTTAAAGCTGCTAAATCGTCCGTAGTCGGGTAGACTTTAACGGTTCTTGCTTTCTCAGCGCATTTACGCCTTTTGGCGATTCTTCACCTTTTCAAGCTATTATTTCCACGATGAGATTTTCAATTTGCTTCTCATATTCTTTTTTCAACTCGCTATTTTTATCGAGCTTCTTTTCGATATTAAACAGGCGACTTTCAACCTGCGCTCTATTCGACGGCATGCACTCATTGTCTGTGCGCCATAACAAAGCAGTCTCGTACCTATTATTAGGTATACGACGTACCGTTTTGCTCAAAATATTTAAAGCTCGTTCTTCTGGGTCGTTCGCGGGCTTTCGCGCAGACACTCCCAGAGATTCCAAACTAAAATAATCCTTGATTAACTTATCCATATCTTCCTCCTTCTTGGTGGAAATGTGGTTAACAATCTTGATTGGTTTAATACCACCCGATATGTGACCATGTAAGACCCATCCAAGTTTGGTGAGCGATGCTACAGGTAGGTTCTTACCTCCTGAAATTAATTCACGAGTAACTATGGGATGCCAATTGTCCTGGCCAATTAACATGGTAGGTCTGGACCTCTCATACATCAACTCATCCTTAATCGGTGTCAAATGAGAACACCGTTGTAATAATTCTCGGCTTACTGACTGAGGAGCAAGGTTAAGTGACTTAATTGTTTGTACACTTATCTCTTCTAAGTCATTCGAGTAAATGCCTTTTATCTTAACGTTTAAGCGATACGAACTGTCGTCGTTAATTCGCTTACCTCCCACGGCTTCGATACGTAATTCTTCTTTACGTCCGCGAGGCGCTAACTTCTGAGCCATCCACTCCTCTATGAGTGTCATGGTCGATCCCTCATCCAGAAGAGCTGTTGTCTTGACCTTTCCTCTAGGTCCATACAACTCGACCGGTATAATCTTTAAGTATGCACATGCCAGTGCATTTACTGTACTAACAGTTGTAATCTGAGCCTCTTTACCCCCCTCGTCCCCTTGTGGCGAGGTATTTTCATTGGGGTATCGGTGTAGCATTCGATGATGTGACATTCTACATCCCTCTACACCACATTTTTTCGCTTTGCACTCTAACCTCCTATGGTTAGGTGACAAACATTGGAAACATACTTTCGCTTTTTTGACCGCGTCCCATTTCTCGCGAATATTCATGTCCTTAAACTTGTAACAACTCACTATAGAGTGCTCCTTGTTGCATATAACACACTTATGTGTTACCCGACTTACAGGCTTGTCCTGGGTTGTCATAACCACTTGTCGGTTGTGCCCTTTATTATTTCGGCGTTCTAGACGCTCGCTCGTATTACTTCGGCGCATATAGCGCTCGCTCTTGGCACAGTTGCGTACACATCCCTTTGCATTGTGTACAGTTTGCTTCCTGAATTCAGGACGCTTCCGTTTTTCAGGCGCATTTTCATTGCTTAAGGACGTTCCAAATTGTTCACTCAATAAATTTAAAAACTTGGCCATCTTCTGTAACTCTGGCTCCAAAGGATACTGAGCTCGATATTCAAACCATTTAAATTTAATCATAGTTCCGAGTTTCTCCACTAAGCGGCTCACTAACTCCGGTGAGTATAAATACTGTGGTTGATTCAACGCTTGTATTGTGGCAACCACGTTCGTAATACGACTTGCAAAAGGTCCTATATTCCGGCAATCTTCTGCCAATCTTGGCATACGCTTTACATTCTCGATTTCGGCTAGAATGAGCATCTCAACCCTACCGAATCTTCTCTCGAGAGCGTTCATTATTTCTTCAGGTTCACACAAAGTAAACAACAATGACTTTACCGCCCCTTTAGCGGTGCCCTTTAATGCTCTCCTAAGGCGTGCGACATTCTGCACCCCTGAAAATTGGCTTCTTGTGTCTTCAAACACCGTTTTGAAAATTATCCATTCACCCGGGTCTCCATCGAACACCGGTAATTCCTGGAGGAAATGAAGCTGGGAAGATTTATCTTTACCCGCTATCTTTATTGCACTCACAATCGCTTCGGTCAATTCTGACACCTCACTCGCGTGTGTTTTCTGTGCATTTCCTTGGTTGCGCTCGATCTCCGCCCCTTTGCGGCGTGATCCTTTACACGCTTCCTTATCAGTAATATCGGGTTGCGTTACACTAACCGGCGCGCTCATTATGGTCTGCTGAACCCAACTCCTTACGAAAGGTTCCACCTGAGTATTCCGCTCTTCATCATCCTCACTCGAGTCGATCTCCTCTTCTCGGTTGAGTCGTGCCAACTCCAATTGAGACTTGGCTAAGGCAGCAGCTGCCTGTGCTCGTTCGAGCTCTGAGCGTTCGAATTTAATCCGCGCCTCTAATTCGGCTTTCAGCCTCGCCGATCGCGATGACCTACTACCTCTCTGTGACCCTTTGTCACTAGTGTGCCCGATTACTGTCCTTGACGATGCCGCTTCTTCGGTCCTTTGACCTACTTTTTCGACCACCGTTTCACTCCTGGATATAACGGATTGTTGTGCGGTGCTGGCCTGCGTACCACTGGTGTCCGTCCTGTTGCTTGTCGTTGCCATGGACGCCCCTGAGTCCCACGTGCATGTGGACGTATCAGTGGTGGCTCCACTTGAAGGAGTTGCCCCATTTGACGCAGTAGCTGTGGTCGCTCCAGATGATTCCGCCTCTTTACCTTTTCTTGAGAGCCCTGTTCTTGTCCTGCTCCCTTCGCTCCTCTCTGTCTGGTCTTGTGCCTTCTTCATCTTGCAGGAAGGTGATTGTTGGCCTACGGTCCCTACAACCCCTTACCTACAACCCTTCTACACCCCAACCTAACACCACTACCCCTCCCCCCGTGTCTCCCAACCCTACAACCCTACTACCACCCTAACAGCCCTATCAGCCCTATCAATCCTGAACGGGGCCTACCGAGGTGAGCCGTCCAGGGATGGAGTCGTGCAGGAATGGAATGGAGGAAAGGTTTAGGAACTGTCCCGCCAAGGAATATGACGAAACAGTCGAGCGGTAGTGCAAGCGCAGTCTCGCTCGAGAGAACTGCTCCACCCGAAGGTGTTGTGCCAGAGCCCGACCGTTTGGCACCGTTAGGTGGTCGGGATGTATGCTGTGCTCGCCGCCCAGTTGCCGGTGACGCCTCGTCCAATGCGCCCTCCTCCGGCCGCGATGCAGTCAGGTGCCCACGCGCACCCTCGCTTGGCAGCAGCAGCGGTGGATGCTTCTTCTTGCACCCTGATGACTCGACAGGAAATGCCGGACACGGTCGTCCGACAGGAAATGCCAGACACGGTCGTCCGACAGGAAATGCCAGACACGCTTGTCCGACAGGAAATGCCGAGCACGCTTGCCCGACAGGAAAAATGCCAAGCCCTGCTTGGCCACGATGAGCGCTTTCACAAGGCACCTGCGCCTGGCTGCGATACGTGCCCCATGCGAGCACACGCCCCAAGCCGCAATCCCGGTTTTCTTTCTTCCGGTAGTTCCAGGTCCAGTCCTTCTGTGCTGACGTCCTGGTCTTCTAGCCTTTGGACCTATTGCTTCAGCTCAAACCTCCGGCTTCCTTCGGTTGCTGATCTTCACTCGGCTCCGAAGGTCTTCTTTCTCCACAACCAGCAGTCCACAGCTGGTTCCTTGATCCAGCTGGCGGGGTTCGGGTGGTCCTAATCCGGCTCCGAAGGACCAATTGAAAAGGAACCCAGACCTCCGAAGGACCAATTGAAAAGGACCAACGGGGATTAAACGTTCGATTAAGAAACAGAAGGGAGGAATCGAGGCTTCTCTCGATCCGGCCTCCTACAACGCCTACGTTGGGTTCGGGAACAACGTATGTGATCTCCGCAACGGAGTAACACACAAGGGCGATAACCTCTTCCTTTTCAGCGAGTAGGTTCAGACGGGGATTACGGGTCTTCCGAAGTCGTCCCGGTCCCAACGCCTTAATTCTTCGATGTGGACTGTATAACTTGAGGGATGAATTTCTTGGGAATAAAACATCAATTATCTTCAAACCATTCCGTGAGAGAGTAATCACTTTTCCCTATCACTTCCCTACACTTTTTCTTTCTTCTTCTTATTGACTGCTGGTATGATTTCCGAACTTTTTCCCCGAACGAATTGCAATAAAACCCGTTCACTAAGCTACCCCAGAGCTATACGCGAAAGTGAGCTGCGCCATTCGCGCGCTTGCGCAACTCAATTACATGAATTTGTTCTATTACTCTCTCACGTTTTACTTAATTACTTTATTTGCATAAGTCATACATCAACACAATTTACGTGTATAGATAGCACAAAACAATATCTACACTACGATATACATTACATTTTTATATCACGAAAAAACCTTTTATTTATTAAATGAAATATGCCTATTTTACTCACAAGTTCGAAGTCGAAATTTCTTAAATATTTAACACAGAAAGTTAAAACAATGTTTTCCACTTGAAATTATACATAAGTTAACTAATACAATAGTTTAATTTACATTTTCTCTATTTATTTCACTATTTAAAACACTTTTAAATTTCTTATACAAAACTATCATTATTTCACTTATACACAGGAATTTTCACATAAAAATAACACAGAATTCACCTTTTTAGCACGTACAATCAACCTGAAATGTTTTATAAGTCATTTTTACATAAATTGCTGAAATTACAAACATTTTAAATTTTTACATATTCGGCCTCCTAAGGGCGTGGCCAGCGTGCTTCCGTGAACTCACACTATTTGAACAACTAACTTTTGCACGGCTCTCGGCTATCAGAAAAAATGGAAGTCTGATATACACTAATATTAACAATATTAGGTAAATTAAATGCTTCTACACAATTTTCGAACTGTAGGAAACTATCTCTAATCAGATTCTTATCAGTTATCATGTTTCTTATCAGATAACAATATAAGTGAATGTTCTCATAAATCAATCATGGCAAATAGGCATTTGTTTTCGTACAAAACATATCAAACTTATATAAGACAATACTTATGCGATTAATTTCCGTTAATTCTATTTATGCACAGAGTGATCATCTCGACCGGGGAACAAATCCGATCTTTAACTTCACTTTAATTATTCCTTTAAATTTACATCATTGGAAAGATGATTTCAACCGGGGAACCAATCCGGTAACATAATTTATATCTTAAAATTCCCTATATGAATTTATTGAAAGATATTACTTAGGAAAACAATAAACTAGTCCGGCCTGGGAGTCGAACCCAAGACCTTCATATCATTAATTCGACATTTCTTCAAGATTTAACTAAGCATTTTCTTATTAGAACATTGCTATTGGACAATATGCCTTTGAGACGTTATTCGTCATCGGTTGACTTAATAAACTGAAATATTCTTATAGGCGCGTCGCCAACAAGTATTAACCTCAAAATACAACATTCGAGCAGCGTTTATGCGATAAACTCTCTTTGTTTTACCACTTAGGTAACATTTATTTCTTTTTCTACCCATATTTACATTTATAGTCACTTAAACGCGTATAATACACTAAATTAACGATTTTCGCTACAGACACATTGACCTTTGTTACCTTACGTCACACGTCGAAGCGCCTGATAATTTATTACGGCAAACTTTTATCTGGCAATATACGATATTATTAAGGTGTTTTTAATTAAAACGAATTATGTTAATAAATAATATTTTGTATCGAAAATAAAGATAGCAGGTACCTTCGGAATCACAATACAAACACTTGTACGTAAAAGAATTTTTCCCAAATTAAAATTCACAGTGTTTTGGAAGAACAATAATTTTATATATCATTTCTTAACATTTTTTTTTATTTGTTGGTATATTCATTTATTTAAAAATTTTAAAATGACGGTGACCTTGTGAAGGACCCAAACAAACCTACAAAAATGTTTTAAAGCTTAGAATTACTTCAGGTCAAAGTTCTAGTCAAGAGAAATACATTAATTTTCGCCAGTTCTCTTCGTATAATTATATGTATAATAATAATGAGTATACAAAAGAAAACTGTATGTCTCATACCACTTTTAACAGTGGAAGAGCCACGCGGCAGCTTTGGCTGTTACACGGTAGGGCTAGCTCTGAGGGAGGGGGGCAAAATCTCGTTCAATACTAAAACTGCACGGGGAAAATGGAGCGATAAAACCATGGTGAACTAACATGCTAGCTGTGGACTTCTGCAACATAAGGGGACTTCAATCGAACCTTAACGCCATCCACTACCATCTGGAGACGGCGAAGCCGGCCTTGCTCCTTTTGACCGAGACACAGGTGTTCTCTCCAGCTATACTTCGTACTTGTTCTACCCTCGGGTAGCTCGGACTGTTTTCGTATACGTCAGAGAGGATATCTGTTCTCGACGCCTCAGCAGTCTTGAAAGTACGGACCTGTCCATCCTTTGGCTGCACGTAGACAGTGACGACCCGTATAGGTCTCATAGCGGTAATGCCGAAACAGACGACTAATTGACCACGTTCAAATGGCTACAGTTTCCATGCTACAACAGATTCCATCCGCAGAGATCATGACACTTGGCGATTTTAACCCCCATTATGCTGAATGAATTGGTTCACGTTTAACCGATCATGCGAGGAGATCTGTTTATGAATTTGCCTTGGCATATGATCTGACACAACTGATTAATTCGCCTACGCGGATTCCAAATGTGGATGATCATACACCTTCCTTGTTAGAATTTCTGCTGACCTCTTCTCCGGACGGATATCAGGTTTCTGTCGACATACCTCTCGGCTCTTCGGATCATTGTTTATTCCGGAGTGTGGTGCCACTCACGCTTACTTCGTGATTGCGTTCTGCGGATTGCCACCGTGTTTGGCATTACAGGTCAGGGATGGTATACGCTCTTTCTTTCCATCCTACCTATGGGAGTGGGTTTTCTTCTCGCCGGATGATCTCAGCTCTATAGCTGACTGATGTGGTGCTACAGGGAATGAAACTACTAAACTAAACTATTCCATCATCTGTGGTATCCATCGGAGTATCTATAATCTAAATCAAATTCAATAAAAGATTTTTAATATTGATATGGTCACAACAAGATGTTATTATTTTAGCTAATTACGTAATAACTTAAGACAGAGAGACCCTTAAGTAGGGACTGAATAAATTACCCGACTTGGTATTACATGTATCTCACAACTTTTTACGATAGAAGAACAGAGTTGCGAGACTTTTTTTCATCTCATTTCTTTTTGGAGATAGTCCTACTTTTTTTCCTTCCGGTACCTTATACTTATTGATTACCAACAAAGTACCTATCTACAACTTTTATTTCATTATATATATATATATGTATATATATATATATATATATATATATATATGGGATTTAATAAATTGATCAAATCGCATTAAGTTACCCTCTTAGCCTAGGCGTAAAAGAGCGTGTGCGTCAGAGAATGGGGAATAATGGTGCAAGTCGCATACATTTTAAGCAGCCGCCATTCAGGACACTGTGATATTCTACAAAAGCGCTGGTTTTGTGCTCGCTACACTTACAAGAATAAGAAACTAAAATTATATCGAATTCTTCAAAGTGACTTCTTAAAAGTGGTCTTCAAAAAGTTGCATGACATGATTCCTTCCTCTTCCTATCACCTTTGGACAACTAGACGCCATTCTCAACTACTTTATTGTCATATAGTATTACTTTATTGTCTTATAGATTCCACGCAAATAAAGTCGCAGGCACAGTTAGTATATAAATAAAACATCAAGACAACTAACGGTTTTCTGATATTGTATAACGTTGAACGTGGAATAAGCTTCTCCTTTGTGATGCTAGCGAATAAATTTACCAAAGGCGGAAGGAAAAATATGAATGCTTTTATATACACTACTTTTACATTTGAGACAAGATTTACTTGTGTTATATGGTGTGAGTGTAAGCGGTACTTAACCTATGCCATCAAAAACATACCTTGTAAAAAAAAACACAAACTGCATAAGTAACTTTGAAATCCCATATATATATATATATATATATATATATATATATATATATATATATATATATATATATAAAAACATAAAAACATAAACACTCACGCCTGTCACCCAGAGGGGTAGGCAGAGACTACAGACTTCCATTTAGCACGATCCTGACATACCATTCTCGCCTCTTCCACATCCATATACCTACGCATACATGCTCGTCGGTTAAGGGTACTCTTAATTTGGCCCATTTTTAGTATATCGCCAATTTGGTCGACAAACTTCCGCCTAGGACGTCCCTTTCCGACTCTTCCATTCACTTCTGCAACATATATTTGCTTTGTCAGTCTTTCCGCATTCATTCTTTCTACATGACCAAACCACCGAAGCATTCCTTTCTTAATCCTGGTCACCGCATCATCTTGCAAACCACACTCTTCTTTTATAACACAGTTTATATATATATCCCATATATATATATATATATATATATATATATATATATATATATATATATATATATATATATATATATATATATATGGGATTTCAAAGTTACTTATGCAGTTTGTGTTTTTTTTTACAAGGTATGTTTTTGATGGCATAGGTTAAGTACCGCTTACACTCACACCATATGACACAAGTAAATCTTGTCTCGAATGTAAAAGTAGTGTGTATAAAAGCATTCATATTTTTCCTTCCGCCTTTGGGAAATTTATTCGCTAGCATCACAAAGGAGAAGCTTATTCCACGTTCAACGTTATACAATATCAGAAAACCGTTAGTTGTCTTGATGTTTTATTTATATACTAAATGTGCCTGCGACTTTATTTGCGTGCAATCAGTACTTTTGCTATTCTGATAAGTGATGATGATTTATTTGTAAATTACACTATCGCGAAGACTTAAAAAAGACACTAATCTGAATAAAAGCATTTAATTAGTCGGTCAATCAGACAAACGAACGAACGAACAAATTAACGGACCCACAAATTAACCAATACCTAGAAACCAATAGGGCAAACTGTACGCTTGTGTTTTATTTTGTAAATAAACTACGAAATGACCGCAATAATGTAATCTCTAACTTGCTTCTGAATTTTTCTAACCAATACTTGATTTCCGTACAACAAATAAGAGGTTGCCCTAAATAAGCAAGCACCATTACCTATTTAGTATTGATATTAAATAAAAAAATTAAAATGAAAACTACAACTATATATATATATATATATATATATATATATACAGGTACACTGATTCATTCACTGTAAATGTAACTTTGTAATCCTATATATTTATATGGGATTACAAAGTTACTTATGCAGTTTGTGTTTTATTACAAGTTATGTTTTTGATGGCATAGGTACTTACGCTATTTCATCTATTTTGTTAGTGTAGGTACTTAGTTTTAGGTTCAATCCATTCGTGCTGCAGCTATAATAAGGCTATTGCAGTAGTATTATGCTACCTACAATATAAACGTAATGCTATTAATGCTAATGTCTTAGCCGTAACGCTACAATTGTTTTTCATTCTTTCAGGTATAACACAACAGTTTTATGAAACACCACACAGTTCGTTAATTTCTCTCTCACAATCATACTATCTGCATCTCCAGAGTACATAAAACTCTTCTCAAATGTAAAAGTAGTATAATATATATATATATATATATATATATATATATATATATATATATATATATATATATACCTGTATATGAATATATATATATATATATATATATATATATATATATATATATATATATATATATATACGCCTAGGCTAAGAGGGTAACTTAATGCGATTTGATCAATTTATTGGATTTAACTTGTCTCATTGTCGAGCAACTCTATAGGACATAAAAAGCAGCACAGTGTCTAGGCCATAGACAGAGTCTAAGATGCTGACCCCACCCTTCAATGTACTTAAGTAAATAATCTATAAATTCTGTTTATTATTTAAATATGAATTACAGAAAAAAAAACAATAAATTTTTGATTTTGGTGCTCTTTTAAAACAGTCGTCTTTAATATTTTCAAAACTTTAAAATGTAAGAGCTTTTTCGTTCTTGATGCAATAAAAATATTGAATTAGTGGTTTTAAGTAAAATTAAATACTTTAAATGTAGAGAGCTTATTTTATTTGAAAATAAAAGAATATTTCCTGTTACTTTGACCTTTCACTTGGTAAATTTCACCTGCAGAAAATATTCATGCCTACGTTAAAACGCTAAGTGTTTTCCAAAATGACTCCAGGTATAATAATATTATAACATCTTTCTTGTTACTTAATCTAAAAGTACTAATTACAACGAGCAATTGTTGCAAATATTTGTTTGAGAAAAACATAAAGAAAATACCTGATTACTGAACAACGTGTGATGATCATGAAGGTGACTTGGAAACAATAGGTAGCTTATTGTTAGAATTTATTTATTTCATTTTGAGTCTAGGAGTGTGTCTAGGAAAAAACAACCCTCTCTCCTTTCCTGCCCCCGAATAGCAATGCGTGCACTGCTTTTTTCTTATCGTAAGATTAGAGAGAGATGATACGATTATAGGCTATGAGGAATTTTATCCTAGTTTTCAAAAATGACGAAGCATTTGTCGCCTTGTTTATCTTTTAGCTTCATGTAGCAGCACAGGGTCAGAAAGTTGCCGCTTTTTTCACTCCGGTACCGTAAATTTAATAATGCACCTTATCTATCTCCGGTCGTGTTGGGTTTCCGTCCCATCGGACTTCTAGAATGAGGGAATAGAGAGTTCACCTGTATCTGCGCACGCATTCATGATCTATAATCTTCCTCTTTTCAGTCTCGATTGCGATATTTGGTACGGAGGACATTATTATTATCTGAAGTTGGTAACAGGTATCCAAAGGTTGCTGTACCCACTTACCATCAGGCGAAGTGGGGAGACACGCACTTATGCACACATAATATGCACTTAGTATATGTGAGCGCGAATGTGTGTTCTAATAACTTGAGCATCGCGTCATTAGAAATGTTTTTAACGTTCTGTCTATATTTCTCTGCTGGCCTGTCGATTTTGCCATGTAAAATAATATAAGTCAATTTGTGCTTAGTAAATGTTTGTATAAGAGCCAGCTCAGATGGTTAACGCTCGTTGTAAATATAACAGAACGCGAGTAACCCGGGTTCGATCCCCGCTGGCACCAATGAAATTGTTAATTGCAATTTTAAGTGCTGATTTACCACGTGCTCAGCGGTGAAGGAAAACATTGTGAGGAAACCTGGATGTATAAGGAATAAGGAAAAAATATATTTCGAAGACATTTGAAGTTCGCTAACACGCATTGGGGCAGCGCGGTGGACATTTCCTTGCCCTAAAACCCTCTCATAAATGAGGGGAGGCCTGTGCCCAGCAGTGGGACGTATATAGGCAACTTTTTAAACTAAATTTTTGTATTAATTCCAACAATGGAAGAAGGGGAAAAACTGTGCGAATTTCTTGCAGATTCTTGCAGTTTTCAAAGAACTTAAACAGTTGCATCAGCATTATATTATTTCTCATCTTTTTTTTCAAAAAAGCACGCCTCGTATATGAGTGGCATTCACTAGATGAAGATATTGGGTGCGTTTGGCAGAAAAAAGCGCTAGCAAGCGCTTACTAGCGCTAAAATAGTTTTCGGCCAGGACACGATTGCTACTTCAGTAGCGCTGACACAATCCGCCATTTTGCTTATTTAATTTTTTTGTTTTGAAGTAGAGTTTATAAGTTGTTTTGTGCAATATTAGTTTTAAGTAATATAATGACATGAATAGACATATACATGTTATTAAAAATTCATGATTGGTAAGTTTTTAATATGACTACTTCACAAACATGTATTTAAATTAGGTTAGGTTCCCCGGTTGAAAATAACATCGTGTCCTAGAGGAAAATAGCTACTTACGATTTGACAGCGATTACCGCTTACGATCGCCATTTTGCTAACAAGCGCTTGCTAGCGCTTTTTTCTGCCAAACGCACCCATTGAGTAAGAGTTGCTTACTTTCTTCAAACCAACACCTCCTAACGCACATGTGCATGGGTGCGTGTTCTCTACACACATATATTATGCACTCAACAAATGTGTTCCCGAGTATGCGTGTTCTAATAAATTGAGCATTGTTTTCGGGTCATTAGAAATGTTCATGATGATGTATCTTTCTCTGTTGGCCTGTCCATGTGGTTTTGTCATGTAGAATAACATAAATTTAAGCTAAGTAAATTTTTGTATGAATTCATAACATTATTATTAAATTAACTCTTAGTAGCATGCAAATAACTCCCTTAGCACAATAAAAAGGCGGTTATTTCTACAATATTTTCAGACATTTCAATTTTATTTATATGTATAAATGTTTTTAATCAGTTATTTAGTTATACCATCATGAAAGTTCTCGGTAACTGCCAAAAGGCATGTAAAGCCGTTGAACCTGAGCTTGATCTCTCTCCGGTTGTGTCAGTTTAGCATCCAATCGGACTATGAGCGTAAGGGAATAGAGAATGCAACTGTGCTTGCGCAAACACTTGGGTGCTATAATCCTGTCCTGCGCTGATGGCTAGTCTCCGTTGAGGCTGGCCACCGTGATCGAAATTCAGTCTGGAGGACATTATTATTATTATTATAGATGTTTTGAAGTTATCACATTGTTGTATAAGATACAATGTATCATATTATTTTTGATTTATCGTTTAAAACATGCTCCTAATAAACTAGGCTACTACTTATACACATTTCGTTTGCAATTAATTAATTTCTGTTAAAACCAGTTCAGATCCCATTGTCCCTATCTAATTTTAGTAAATCAAATAAGTTTAAAGGTTGTGTAAGCTTCTTAGGATAAACTGCAAACTAATGTATGTTTTCTAAATATTCCCAAAACGGCACGTTTGAGGTATTAAATGGGCTAATAGTTATCACTTAAATCTGTTTGATATGCCAATGTAAAATATTTATTAAGCCAGGATTTACAGGATTTGATATTATAATTGGAATTTAAATTTTAATATGAAAAGGTTTGAGTACCAAAGATCATATGAATACTCTTCGGCAAGTGGTATAGAAGATCAGACATAATTTGTCACTTTATATTGCGTATGAAAAGTAGGTTCGTCGAAATGGCGTATAGAACTCCTTCAGGGGTGCCGGGTTAACTATATCGAAGTGTTGTATTGTTTGTGCAGTACTATTCAACAAAACTTACCTATTATTTGCTGCATTAGTACACATTTTGAATCCTTTGTCCTGAGAAGGATACGGTATCAAACATCAATGACAATGTGTGTGTGTGTGTGTGTGTGTGTGTGTCTGTGTGTGTCTGTGTGTGTCTGTGTGTGTCTGTGTGTGTGTGTGTGTGTGTGTGTGTGTGTGTGTGTGTGTGTGTGCGTGTGTGTGTGTGTGTGTGTGTGTCTGTGTGTGTCTGTGTGTGTCTGTGTGTGTCTGTGTGTGTCTGTGTGTGTCTGTGTGTGTCTGTGTGTGTCTGTGTGTGTCTGTGTGTGTCTGTGTGTGTCTGTGTGTGTGTGCGTGTGTGTGTGTGTGTCTGTGTGTGCCTGTGTGTGTCTGTGTGTGTGTGTGTGTGTGTGTGCGTGTGTGTGCGTTGTGTGCGTGTGCTGTGCTGCGTGTGCGTGTGCGTGTGCGTGTGCGTGCGCGTGCGCGTGTACGTGCGCATGTACGTGCGCCTGCGCGTGCGCGTGCGCGTGTACGTGCGCATGTACGTGCGCGTGCGTGTGTGTGTGTGTGTGTGTGTGTGTGTGTGTTTGTGTGTGTGTTGTGTGCGTTTCAGGTGCTTTATAGCACCCATGGTCACAGGGGACTGAGGTGACTGCCATCCTAATGTCAGTATTGGGACATGGAGTACCTACAACTTTTTATTATTATTTTCATAGTCCAATCTACGCAGATTGAACTTACTCTATCTTCAAGTCTTGCAGTGGTATGCTTGGGTTTAGTTTTAATTATAGTGTCCCAAGCAGGTGGTAGTACTCAACCGCCTTCCCTATTGAAATTAGGATGTTTTTTTAATTTCAATAGCCTCACATATCATCCTTGGTAGGAATTAAGGTTCTTTCGCGAGGATTTGTGGTCTATCAAATCTGATGTATGTCTATCTGGTTGGGGTTACGCCCTTGACATACGGTAGTACAGCAGGCACACGCTCAACTGCGGTCGGCTTCACTCGGTCACTGTGACATAGACGTGGGACCCGAAACTTGATTTTGTGCAGAACCTGCTTGACGTGCTGAAGCTCCGCGGCCAGGTGCTTGCTCTCACAGATCCCATATGCTCTCTGTAACAAGGATTTGCTCACGGTAACTAACTGTGAAGGATGATGGTGAGATTCACCGCTTAAATATCAGTTTGTATGGGTCTTTTTTCTATACACAGTGCGACCCATGATGTTGTTAGGATTTTGGATAACAAAAACATCCAGGAAAGCTAAGATATTATTTGCCTGTAATATAATATCATAATTACTGAATGGAATTTGGCACAGAGAGTGGTAACGATGGATAAAATTCATAGGAACAACATCCTGATTTAATATTTCGCGGGCCATATTCATGAGCCGCTCTAATTTGTTTCTTGGCACTTGCAATAATACCTATATGCATTCATCACTATCTCCTGTTCTTACTTTCATCAAATATACAGCAAGTGCAAAACATCCACTATGTTTACTTGACATTTTGGGAACTTCAGACAGAATGTATTGGTAATGTGCCTTTGATAAGCCTAGATAATAATGTACAGTATATTCAGGCATACTGTGAATATTTTCAATGTATTTTGTATTTTGTATTTTTGAAAAATCTATAATTTGTGCTACACTAAATGTTTTAATATGGTTATATGTTGATTGTTATGAAAGGATATTGGGAACGTTTGGTAATGAAAGTATAAATGAGAATAGTGAAAGTCTCCTCACCGTATGTATGGAAAAGAATCTTTTTGTGACAAACACTTGCTTTCGCCACAAGAGGATTCATATGTATACTTGGGAAAGAGGTGACGATAGAAACATGATAGATTTCATAATTGTGGATGAAAGATTGAGGGGCGCAGTGGTGGATACAAGGGTTTACCGGGGTTCTAACGTAGGAACGGATCATTATTTGGTTTTATGCCGAATTAATGATCTATTCAGGCGTTGGCGTCATCGGTCATCTGTGTCTACCACTGCGTTACAGCGTATTAGAACAGAAAGGTTGCAAAATGAAGGTGAGAGAAACAAGTTCAAATGTAGACTGAAATAAAATATTAGTGGTTTGGATAAATTATGTATGAAGGAGTTAGACTTGGAGAATGTATGGCAAAATGTAAAGAAAGGTTTAGTGCATGCAGGTACCGAAGTATGTGGTGTTAGTAAGAGAAAGAATGAAAGGAAAAATAATACGTTATGGTGGGATTATGAGATACGTATGGAAGTTGAAGCAAAGAAGAGAGCATGGCTAGATTTACTAGCAACAAAGGCTGGTAATTCTAGCGGTACGAATGATGATATTGAAAGAAAAAAGGCGGTCTTTAGACATCTTAATAAGAGAGTAAAAGAAGTAGTTGAAAGAAAAAAGCAAGAAAGAACGGATAAGAATGATAGAAGAATATCGGATAACTTCCAGGCAAATATTAAAATGTTCTGGAAACTGGTAAGAACTGCCAGGGGACATTCAAAACAGCCTATGATGAAATATATTGAAAGCGTGTTTATGAGTGAGGAGACAACGTGTGTACTAAGTGAAGTAGAAACACCGAAAGAAGAGGGAAGAGGTAGCGAGATAAATATAGATGAAATAATGAAAGCAATGAAAAGCATGAAAGCAGGTAAGGCTGCCGGATATGATAGAGTTTCACTCGAAATGCTAAGGGCTGGAGAGGAAGTGATGGCAGGCCTGCTGCACACCTTGTTTAATTTATGCTGGGAACTGAAGCGGGTACCGGTACACTGTTGCAAAGCCGTGATAGTCCCAGTATATAAAGGAAAAGGGTCGCAGCAGGACTGTAAAAACTACCGTGGCATCAGGCTTCTTAGCATTGTGGGAAAACTGTACGCTAAGGTACTGATTGAAAGGGTCATGAAAGAAACTGATGGAAAAATTTGGGATGTGCAAGCGGGATTTAGAAAGGGAATGGGATGTACAGATCAAGTATTTTCCATGCGCATAATCGCGAAGAAGTTTCTGGCCAAAAACCAAAAGGTTTTTTGTGCGTTCATGGACTTGGAAAAGGCCTATGACAGAGTGGATAGGGATTTGCTATGGCAAACACTGAACTCATTTGGGTTGAGCGCTGGCTTGATACAGGCATTGGAGTCTCTTTATAGGGACTCTAGTGCTTGTGTTAGGATCAACGGGGTCTACTCGGACTGGTTTGACATCCATAAAGGTGTCAGACAGGGCTGTGTGGCTTCCCCGTGGCTGTTCAACCTATTTATGGACAGTTGTTTGCAAAATTTGAAAGTTGAAGAATGCGGATTAAGAATAGGTGAGTTAACCGTCAAATGCCTTTTGTACGCCGATGATCAAGTCATTCTTGCGTTGTCAGCGGCCGAGTTGCAAATGATGGTTACATTAATGAACGGATCATTAAAAGAAAGGGGTATGAAAGTGAACGCAAGTAAGACGAAGTTTATGGTTTTTTAAAGAGAAGAAAGTAAAACGATTTGTGAAATAAGAATAGAAGGGGGAGTTGATCGAGCAAGTAGATGAGTTTGTATATTTGGGCTGCGTATTTAGCAGGGATGGGAGATATGATAAGGATATAGATCGACGAGTGAATGCGGGAAGTAGAGTAAAATTTGGGGCCTTGCACTCTATTGTGAAGAGTCAAAATGTGTCGAAAAAGGCACGTATGGCAATTCACAATGCTGTGTTGGTCCCTACTTCAACGTATGGTAGTGAAAGTTGGGTGTGGCAGAAGAAGCACGAGAGTAGAATAAACGCAGTAGAAATGCGGTCGTTAAGGAGTATGTTAGCGCTGAATCTGAATGACGGAGTAAGAAATTGTGTAATAAGAGAAGAGTGTGGTTTGCAAGATGATGTTGTGACCGGGATTAAGAAAGGAATGCTTCGGTGGTTTGGTCATGTGGAAAGAATGAATGAGGAAAGAGTGACAAAGAAAATTTATGTTGCAGAAGTGAATGGCAGAGTCGGAAAAGGACGTCCTAGGCGAAAATTTATCGACCAAATTAGCACGGGCCAAATTAGGAGTACCCTTAACCGACGAGCATGTATGGGTAGGTGTATGGATGTGAAGAAGGCGAGAGAGGTGTGTCAGGATCGTGCCAAATGGAAATCTGTAGTCTCTGCCTACCCCTCTGGGTGACAGGCGTGAGTGTTTATGGATATATGGATTATGGATATATTGATTCTAAAAGTAAATACCAAGAGTTACTATTTAAAATGGTAGTTACTGATTCTACATTCTGTAGGTACATAGTAATTGTATTCACAAATAGACATACCCGCAATGCTGATGGAACAGTGAGTTGATTGGAATTGTTACAACCAGGTAAAAACACTGATTTTGTGTGAGTGGTGCTCTTACAAAATTAAGCAGCAGTATATTGTACGATGTATGATCTAAGCTTTGTTGTTCTAGGTTCAATACATTACTCACTTTAGATTGCAACGAGGACGGACTAGATTCAAATGGTTCCCGTTCTAAAGTTTAACGTGATGCTGCTTTATCAGTCCTTCGCCAGCAATCATGACACTCACGCGATAACGATGGCAACTGAAATAATATTAAATAAAAAAAATAAGACAAAGTGAACAAAATAAAATAGTTTTGTTTACTTTTAACTCAAATATAGGTAAATGTTAGTTAAAACTTAATGCCCTATATTATTTAATAATTAAGGACTGACTGCCTACCAGTAGTCCAAAAACAATTAAAAATCGACTGTCTCATTTCTTGGTATTTGATAAAAATTGTCCATTTCGTAACTATCTGGTGTTAGCTAGCTAATCTTATCGCCATGTTATAAATAAGCTATTATGTTTGTCAGATATAGCTTGTGCATATGTTAAAAAATAAAACAACTTCATCATTTCATTCATTCATCACTATCAAATATCAGCACTAGAATTAATAAATTAAAAACTGTTGAACACTTACTTTTAACTGTTGTCACACTATAATGTGATCGACAATCTCACTCCAAATGAGTTCTTGAGAATTTATTTGAAAAATAACAAACAAAATAACACAATTGCGACTATATAGTTGTGAATTCTCTAGAGTACCTTTTTACTTGTTGAATTGTGATTTCATTTTCATTAGCAATTCGCATTATTTCCTAGCTGTCAGATTTGATGTTTCCACATAACTAACATAAATACAATGAAACGAAATCGATTTTTATTCAATTAGTAATTAAATTAAAAAATAATAATATTTGAGGCGCTTTAAGTTCTACACGCTTTTTAAAATATATTTTCTTTTATTTATT
This sequence comes from Parnassius apollo, assembly GCA_907164705.1. Lineage (NCBI taxonomy): Eukaryota > Metazoa > Arthropoda > Insecta > Lepidoptera > Papilionidae > Parnassius > Parnassius apollo. The sequence continues at coordinate 2,097,416 of CAJQZP010001352.1, forward strand.
TTAATTCTTTTTTAAATGTATTTTTAAGAACAGTTAAAATGTGGAGGAACGTATTGTTATGCTCTGCTCATGGTAAATCAGCTAAAAATTCACTTGTTTAATTATCATAACATGATTCCATTTTAAAACTATTGTTAAAACAGATAACAATAACAGTTAAATTGTGCAGTAGCATTTTGTTATACTCTGCTTTGGATAAATATCCGTTGTCAACGGTTGCTTTACACCTATATCATAACATCATAATAATTATCGAAAAGTTATATTAGCATTGTAATAATGACACCATAAATAATCGATTAAAAAAAGGGAATCGATTTTAATGAGATTTGTGACTGGCAACATTTTTTATTTTATCCACAAACTAATGAATTACGCATTACCTAATTTTATTTTTATCATTTTAGTACCTTTTTTTGTGCAAAAATATTCCCATCTTTTTTAGGATAAATGAATACCGTGATTAATAACCATAAATAAAGATATATTTTTTTAACAAATGCATATTGTTGGCCGTTCCATGGCCGAAAATGGGCATCCCCCTTTTTGTTTAACAAAAGGTCTTGCGTAATGTCCTTATCACACCCTATATTTTTTTGAGAACGGTCAAAGTTGTTGTTCACGTAGTAAATCAGCACTTGAAATTGCAACTCAGTCACTCTGATTTTAAATATGAATACAATTAGTTTTGGAGCAATATGGATATTATGTATATATACAGGGTATATATACAGGGAGTGTTAATGTAAACACCGTTATCCTTGAAATCAGTGGTTTAGTTTTACTTATAGAACGTAAATTCAATGAAAAATAACAAAAAATTTTTAGTGAAATCTCAATTTTTCCTTAATTCCTCAATTTTTGCCTGTCCTAAGCTTGGATGAAAGTATGAAGGAAAAGTTACATCACAGGTTATGTGTACCTATTATGTTTTTATTGGAATGTTGTGTAGGTAGCTAGCGAGGGTGGTGATCTTACAGTGATTACGTCACTCTGGCGCATAGGGTATCCATGAATTTACGGACGGTGTCGGACATAAACTTTTTAATTTTATGAAAGAAAATGGCGTTTTTGTAAATTCATTGAATTTACTTTCTATAAGAGGAAAGCCTTTGTGGCAGTAAACTGCTCCTATAATCAACAAATTTTATATTTAATATTATATTTATATCTAAAATTTTATATTTATTATAAATTTGTATAATTTGTATATTATAGCAGTATAATTTGTCAAGCTAATCGCCAAAATGAGAGGTTTTGTACAAAATACTGTTATTGTTGTCTCTATCTTTCAGTTTTATCATCATTTATTATATGTATTTTGCTCTAAATAATGAAGTTTCATGGGCATTAAATATTTTGAAGAGCTAAAGACGATGAGTGGGATGGCAACAAATTACAATTGTGCTCATAATTTAATTTCAGTTTTGGATCAAATCAAAACTTATACACAACCAGCAAAAATTTATTTAAGTTAATAAAGTGTATAATTTAACATAAGTTAATTGAGCCTTGATTTTACCAGTGTACTTAAATGATAATTATTCTACTCTTCAGATTTTATTTTTATTGTACAAATACCGTTATTTTATACTAGCATATTACTTCAAATTAAATTAACTTCTGGTGCTGTGTTCACCAGAGTTCAATCTCTGCCGGCCCAATGAAAATGTTAATTGCAATTTTAAGTTCTGATTTACCACGTGTTCGGCGGTGAAGGAAAACATAATACGGAAGAAATGTAAAAGACATGTAAAGTTCGTCAACACGCATTGGGGGAGCGCGCTGGACATTTGCTCGCCCCAAAATCTTCTCAGAACTGAGAGGTGACCTGTGCCAAGCAGTGGGATGTAAATCGGCCGTAACTTTAAATTAACTTTAGGTAACTTACTCTGTGAACTGGAATGATCTTTCACTCTTTCAACGCTCATAAAAGCTGGATTGGTTCTGTACGGGTTACCGCACATATTTTATGTAATTTTAATTCAATGACTCGTTTATTTAGGTCACGCAGAAACAATGCATTTGTCACTTGCGAAATCATGTAACTTCCGTACTTTTGCCTATACATCAATTTATAATTCTTTACAATAAATTCAGTGTTAGATCGACTTTCATTGGGTTTGTTTCGTACACTAACTTTCCCTTGCATCCCATCTGCACTCATTCATCTTATATACTGTATACACCTTACAGGTTCTAATGTATATTTTTTTCTTTTTCATAAAAGTATTATTAGATTATATGCTGTCTCTGAAGCAGCAAGTGTGTTACACTTTGCTTATGGTTTCCCGAAAACCAGGAAGTCAGGAAAGAGAGTTACGCACAAACACTCTTTGCACCACAACAAGCGTCCGATAAACTTCACTTGTGAGACCGCTGTCACACCGCGCAGTAGTCACGCACATCGCACACGTGCCCCGCGGTTCGATCTCTACGTAAAACTATACTGAGTGTCCCATACAAATCATTTTTCTCGTGTTTGTGTTTTGTTTGTTTACCTGTCCAAATATACTTAAGTAAATACTTTTGTAGCAAGTAATCAATAGGTATAGTTGACAGATTTTATTACTAAATGTCCTGTCTACTACGCGTGCTGTATTCTCTGCGCGATTTTTTCACAAGTTAATCTGTTCAAATAGTCTTATCACCCAAGGACATTGATGGTATTTAATTCTTTAAAGGTTTTATTTACTGACCCTGAAACATTTCTAAATCTACGTTCACTTGAGAAGCGTACACGATGCGTTATTCCAATAACTACATCAAAAGCAGCGAAGCGTCAGATTAACTAAAATTGAAGTATAGAGGCGTAAAGACTGATTTATTTCATTCCATAAATAAAGTTTATAAATCACACAAAGTAACATTCCATTATTTCACGTATTACAATTTTTTATTTTCTTGTATAAAGTAATTACTGTAGTTACCGTAGCGGCTTGGAACAATTTTATAGGCTATACAAATGCTTTTTTCATCCGGGATTGGCTTTCTGTACTTATTTCTATGAAGGATTAGGGTTAAAGAGCAAAAAGTCCTTCTTCTTCTCGTGTATATTTCCATATCATACATATTTATAACATGGTTTTTCAGCACTAAAAATTGCAATTATTAACTAGTGCAAGATGTGGCAGCGTTATAACGCGTCACCTCGTTTGCTGAGAAACAAAGCAACAGAAATATCAGAAAGATCTCATAGCTTCTAGTAGATGGCGATATAACCATCTTAATCTTATTTACGTGGGACGTAAAATACTTAGACTTAGATGTCCAATAGTGGCCCTTTTTGGAATATGAGGATTACATTTCAGTAATTACCGCACAACTTAAAATTTAGCGAGAGGCATATGGCTTTAAGGGATACTAAAATCACCTACCTAAGCCTACAATTAACAGTAATAAAATTCTAACCACTTATATAAAAATACAGCATATAGTGCGCTGATACTTGGATACAGAAACAAAAAAAAACGGTAGTAACTATTCTGACAGACCCATGGGCAATAAACAAACTACCACCGAGTATTATTACTGTAACATTGATCTTACGACTAATCCTAGGCTATTTAAGAATTGTTAATAATGATGACATAGTGTATGGTCTAAGCAACTTAGAAGAAATATTTTTAAATTATGTGTTTAGATATCTAACTAAGCTAAGAAGTAAACGAATACTTCACCCCATTTTCTCCTGTGGGTGTCATTATATGCGCCCATCGGGAAATGATATCGATCAATAGATAGTGAGATAACAAAAAAATTGTAAATAGCCAGACTAACAATGGGCTATTGTGGCAGGTAATGCCTAGAATTGAAGAATATTTAGCATGTTTAGCAGTAGAATATTAGAGGTAATATACCAGTAAAAAAATCTATTAATCGAGGAGCAGAGTACTGATTTGATTGATACAAATTATTAATTACAGTGGTTATAAATAGCTCATTTCACCGCCGTGTTCTGTGAGAAGATAAATTCCAGAAATTCTCAATTATATATATTGAGAGTTTATGGAATGTATCTGAATTAATTTAAGACAGAGCACAGCGTTTAAGAACTGTACATTAACTTGTGAGATTTACACTGCGCCTTGGTAAAATAATTGTTGTTCAGTAAACACGTCATGTTAGTTAATAACGAAATTGCTGATACACAAAAATTGTTTAATGTCATACAAGGTAGCATATACAATAAATTCGTATACGCCTAAATTCAAATTAAAACGCGCTAATAGTGCTATAAAATATTGATTTTTTTAATATATATATATACGGTGATTTTGTCATAGTCCCATCTGCAGAAGGAAAAAGCAAGTTTATTTAATACATGAAATAAGGTAAAATAAACTTTGTAAGGACAAACAAACACAGTCCACGTGATGGTAAGTTGATGCTGGGACCCATTGACATTTATATCTATCCCGAATGCTGCAGATGCGTTGTCACCCCCGAGGAGTATCATGGAATGCATCTTTTCCAGTGAAAATGGTCTACTATTCTCCACACTCATCACAGGAAGCACAGCAGCGTTATGCTGCCATTTCACGTTGGTATTCCGTCAGGGCGTCATCCTTCCCCAATCGAGTCGGCCCATTCGAGCTTCAACCATAATAAAGCTGCAGCATGACTTCACCACGTAAAAAGTATAATACGTAGTATTTACTTACTTGATAAGCAAGTTTAATAACGCCATAACCAACTAATCAAATATCAAGAACTCGTAACAATTGTAATTTTATTTGTCGTTGTTTGTTAACATTGACTGATAAGTCAATGAATGCTCAATGAATGTTCATCATTCATTGAGCATTCATTGAATTATCACTCGACAGCAGCCTAATGGCAGGGCGCGGATCGCCAACTCAAAAAGGTCGTGGGTTCGAATCCGCCACTCGACTACTGGCGTGAACCACTCGTAACACAAGCAGTTTAAGCTTACCACGAGTGGTTAAGGGGAATATTAGTAATGTTTATAGCATTGTTAATATTCTTTTTTTTAAATGGTTATATATTAAACGATTTATTAAAACAAAAGTTATGACTATAATACGGCTACGATATTTTTTATTTATTACTAACGATCGCACGTGTGATTTTTGGACTTCGACAACAGCGCCACCTAGCGAGTCCAAATGTGAATCTAAACTTGTAGTAGTACGAAATAAGTGTACATGTTGCTCGGAACACGTAAACAAATTGACAACATCCTAGCTTGGAATCCCCAAATTTCTGTTGACAGTTGTCCCATTGATCGCGTATCGGAAGCTTGGAACCTGGGATTTATGGATGACAGGTTGCGCTTTGAGGAACATGCTATAGATACAATGCGTAACTGTTTCTATAGACTTAAAGTCTCAATCCATGACTGGCGAATAAGTGTGAAACTCTCATCATGTCAAAGTTTTCGTATGGTGACGCAGTTTTTGGTGAATGCTTAATGGCAAGAACTAAAAAACTGTTACAACGAATACAAAACGCTTGCGCACGTATCTGTTTTTCAATACCACCCCGATCTCATGTCACTCCATTCCTAAACCGACGCGACTTGATGAACATGTCCACCAGACGGAAGCTTCACCTCGCCTCCCTGCTCTTCGGAGTGGTTAAAACTGGGGAACGTTCTTACTTATACGACAAGCTCATTTTCTCACAGCGTTGCGTTAGAGCAGCACCGCGACTTAATTACACACCGTATAACACTGCTGCTTTCCGTGGTAGTTTTCGTTTTTCCGCTACTAAGTGCTGGAATGATATCCCCCCCCCCCCCCCGATAAGAAACTCGAAAACCATAAATTCATTCAAGTTAAAATTTAAGATGTTTTTGCTCTCCTTACAAGTCTAGCACTTAGTTGTCACTCATCATTTTCATCCCTATCTCCACATCCTTCTCTCACACGCACACACGCACGCGCACACGCACACGCACACATACACACACACATGTACCTTTGTTTGTTTTTATTACGATTTTTATAACCTTGTAGTTTTCGTTTTTTCTTTTTACTATCATTATTTCATATTTTAAGATCTGTTACTTGGTTTTTAAGATATTTGTGTAAGCTGACGGTATCGCCATCTACCTTCTTATATACAGCTTTCATGAAGTTTCTTAGTGTTAAACTTCATGAATTTAACGCTGAGTGGAAACCTTTTTGGTGCACTAATAGCATAAAATAATTTTTTTCTCTTTTGTAACTTTACTGTGTTTATGTCTTTTATGTGTTTTTTTACGTTTGTTTACCAAATAAATATTTTTCTTTCTTTCTTTCTTTCTAAACCATCTGGGGACCCACACAAACACAACCAAAAATTTCATCAAAATCGGTCGAGCCGTTTTTGAGTTTTAGCGAGATTAGGTCTGCAATTGATTTTTATACACAGAAACAATGTTTTCAAAAGGAAGGATAGGCCCATCTAAATATTTTATTCATAACTTTTTCATACAAGAAAAAGTAGTGCATCTGCCATAATACAAACGTCATATCAAAACACGACATAACCAGGGTCGAATTTCGTAGTATAATTATACTAATTGTACCATTATTTCGTAGTTTGTATCGTGTATAGTATATAGTGTAGTTTGATAGTATCGTAATAATACTGAGCGAAAATACCATAATTTTACCTAAAGGTCGACTTGTATTACTATTGGGTCCTTTTAGATTTTAATACTAACCCTACGATAGCGAGAATTTCTGTATTGTACATGAGTACTGCGTGTTTTTTAATAAAATTAGAATTGGCTCCCTTTCTGGTCAATCGATGCATTTACATTGCATCCTTGATACAACTATAGGGAGGGGCTACCACGATAATAACTCTATGCTCCTGAAACAATCGGTATGAAAAAAGAATGTCAAAATATTTTATTGATTTTCAGATTCAATTAAGCAGATTTCGTTTCTTTTGTGCTCTTTTCGTTTTACCCTTATTGAATGTAAAATATATTAGGTACCAATCTTCAAAATTTAACTTACACGAAGTTCTTTAGACAAAAATTAAACATAAATAAAAATAAAACCGTCAAAAACCGAAACGTATAAATAAATTAGACGATCGACGCGAAAATCCCGGCAGATTTAAAAAAAGAAACATGAAAGGTCAAACGTGATATAATTTTATTGAAAAAATAAATAATTTTATTTTCCATGTACAATATTTTTGAGGGTCTGAATCCAACCCTGACCTAATTCTTGGTAACGTAACTAAACTGTAAAATAAAAATTTAAAAATGCGTTTATATAATAATTTAATTGTAACAAAATTAATATAATGTTATTTACCGATGATACGATACCCCATGTTTATTTTTTTTTTTTTTTTTGAAATCTTTGTATCGTAATTTTTGCGTTCTTTTACCACGCAACTAGACATACTTGTGACAGGCCAATCTGTCCTGCGCGCGCACCACTGTCGACCGATTCGCGTTGGCCCTAAACTGTAATTTTAGGGCCAACGCACTGGTTCCGTTTTAGTTGTTCGGTCGGCCCGGTCCTGACGCTAGTAATATATAAGTCAATACATAGAAATAAAGAAACAAGAAAGAAAGAAATAAAGAAACATGTTTTATTTCCACATACAAGCTAACACAAATATTACGTTCAATATACTCATTAAAATAAATTTTTAGTTTTTGAAGTGAAAAAATTCTTTAGGCTCGTTGGGCACTTTTGGGATGGGGAAAAAGAACTGAACTCGGGTGACCGTCATGCTGAGATACATAAAGTTGTTGAAAGTAATGTTGAAAATCCAATTGATAAAATTTTATAAAATTGATATGTATTATTTAGATATATTTATTATTTATTATATAAATATATTTGTACTATTTCGATAATAATCATACTTTTTCGTGTGAAACAGCACAATAAATGGAAATTTTATTACTATATTAATGCGTTCATAAAAATAATTCCTAATAAAAAAATATTTCCTAAAAATATTTCGTATCAACCCAAAAATAATTTTTCCATGTTTGTGAAGCTAAGAAGGTCATATCCGACGTGCAGTCCTACGACTGACAGATTTTTTTAATGTATACATGAGATAAATTTAAAAGAAAAATATATGAACCGTAAATCGTAAATTATAAGGCATCATTTGACAAAGGTGTATGTCAATTTATTGGAAATTTTTATGGTTATACTTACATAAATACATCAATAGTAATCCGTATGAAATACTTTTCCATAAACCGTACGTAAGATAAATTATAAGTAATAAAATTACTAACTATTAATCAAATATTAATACAAACGCGAACATTTAAACTCCTAATCCGTTATCTGTACCGTTACAGCCTATCGAATGTTCACTCCTGAATATAGGCCTCTCCCGTAGGTTTCCTCATAAAAGGGATATTTGCCACAGCTACCACAGATTTTTAATTGTTATTAGGAAGACGCTACAGTCAATCTCCTGTTCTCTTCAGAGGCGAAAGAGGGACCTTTTACGACATCCACGAAACGATATGATGTAAAAATAAACTCAACCCAGGAATTCCGCAGCGTCATTAGTCACCTGCGATCGCAAGATATTTCTTTTCACACTTACGCCCCACCAGCGGAGCGTAATCTACATGTGGTCGTTCGAGGCCTCCCGAAGGAACTCGAGAACGTAGACATATTAGACGACCTAAGGCCCAGAACCTCCCGGTCCGTGAAGTGCACAGAATGCACCACCAGACCGATAAGAATCTTTTTCTTGACCTCTGCCTTGTCATCGGAAGGCAAGGAAATTTTTAATGAGCGGCGTATCTGCAATACGTGAGTAAAGCCTCCGGCAATTGTCGCCTCATGGCCAATGCCACCTCTCCAGACTCCCAAACCCAAGCCTGTCCCGCAAGGTTCATCTTCTTTCGCCGTTGACTTCTCTCTAGATTGCGCCTTCATCAGCAACATAAACGTCGCTAAATTATTTTCCTTGGCCCTCAAGCCCTTTCTTCTCCTCTCCGCGGAGCTGCCACCCCTAAGGACAAACTCAACGCCACGATTGAGCACATAGGTCTAATTGACGCAATCTGGTCTTTTCAGTGCGCCTAAAGTACGTGTTAAGTAGTGCGAACTTAAAACCCATAATGGCAGTACAACCGTTCGGTAGACTTATACCACGCTCTCTGACTGTCGCGTTTTTCAACGCAAACGGGCTCAGAGAACAAAGAGACAAGATCGCGCTCTTCCTGCGAAACCACGATGTAGACATTATGCCAGTGCAAGAAACCTTCTTGAAACGTAGCCATTTTGATCCCAAGATCCCAAATTACAACTATTAGAAATGATAGGTTGACCAGCCCTTTGGGTGGCACCTTGATCTACTACAAGAGGTCCTTGCACTGCGTACCGTAAGCGCCAAAGAAATGTATTACAGAATCGTACATTTTAGAATTGCTAAACCTATTAAGCTACTAACATGGTCGCAATCCAAGGTAATGCAATGTTCGAGCTTATGGACAGTTAGTGCCACAATAGGACAACGAATGGGACACAGCGATCCCGCAGACGGCCGTGCCGCACACTCCTCCACACCGCGTAGACGCCATACACCTGCGTCCCTGGGTGGTTCTCACCGTCCAGAACATCGAACGACACGAGTTAACCGTTAGAGCCCGGGCCCGGGGCGCGTCACCACAGGTTCGGACGGCCGTTAGAAAACTCATCCAGGTGCACTGCACACTGTCATAGAAGTCATCATTATGCCAATAACGATGCGGAATGTTTGAATTCACTTTTTTTAAAACGGCCTTGACGGCCGCATGGGCTAAAAGCACCAACATCATCGAAACCAGAAGATGTGCACGGATGTATCGTACTAGAAGTTTCAGTTGTATTTTATTTTTTAAAAAGAATATGTTTTACATGATCTGTGTGTAAAACAATTAAACACCTTTAATTTATTGTAAAGTAAAAGATAAAATGTGATTGAATAAAGCTCGTGTTCGCGTAAATTTAAGACATCATTATAAAATGTGATGGTTACTTATTGTTTTCATTATTTGTTTTGTAGTTAAAAGAATTATCACAAATTGCTCCGTTACATTTAATATGTAATTAGTATATTGATAAAGTAATTAGCAACCAAAGCGTTGTTTTTTGTATTATGAAATTAGGAATGTCTCAGCTGTAGTATAATCCTATTTTCTTATTAAACAAGTGATACTCAAAATTCTGAAAGATATAATCGATTTAGAATAAGTGATTAACTGAGCATTAAGAAAACAACGTCTGAGTAGTATAATTCAACTTCATTATTAAAATATTGACATTTAAAAGTCCCAGTCAATTGAAACAAAACTGTTGATTGAACCAATGGCAATAGGCGAAGGATTTCATGTGGTGGTTGTGTGACACAAGTACGTACATTGTGGGTGAAAAACGTACTTATTACACAAAAACTTCTAACAAATTACTCATTTTTATTTAAACAAATCCAAATGACTGTAAATATTTAAATTGCAATAACAACCCAAAAAAATTCATTCCCTTCTCATCATTAAAGTTTGTAATCAAACTGCTAAATACTAAATAAATGCCTTTTTCATATTATTGAGTGCCTAAAATCTATCTACGTTGTTTGCAAGAAAACGTTTTTATACGTACTAAATTAAAGAATAAACAGAAATAAAAGAGTATCGGATTATAATAATTTGGGGGATTGACAATCGTGCAGGTTATAAAATTACAATTAGGCCTGTAGTAGTAAAGCTTCAAATCAAGGCAATTACCTATTTACTAGACTTGAAAAGAACCAAAGGAAAAGATCATAAAATCAAAAGCGTCTTTCTGCATTACATATAAATCATTAAAACTTAAATACTATCTGTATACATAATGCAATGTACTGTCATTGTCCAATTTTTTTATAGGATAGGGTGACAAACGAGCACACAGTCTACCTGATGGTAAGTGGTTCCTGTGGCCCATAGACATCTACATCTACATATATTTCGATTACAAAACGAAATGCAGATGCGTTGTCACCCGTGAGGACTAAGATGGAATGCCTAGTTTCTAGTAAAAAGGGTCTCCGGTTCTCTACATTCACCATACGAAACACAACAGCATTACGCTACAATTTTACGCTGGTATTCTGTGAGAGCGTGGTCCCCGGTTCAGCCGACCCATTCGTGCTACAACTATACTACTAATATAACTGCAAAATGGCTCTACCACGTATAAGTATAAGATTTCTTCTATAAAGCATTCAACTCAACTACATATTACACTTCGTGTAGTAGCGGAGTAAGAATATCGAAATTGAAAGTGGAGATAGGCAACAGAATTATTTACCTGAAAATGAGTCCCTGGCTCAAAATAATGGGAAACAGCGATTTCCAACCTGTCTGCCTGCGTAGCAACTGTTTCAATCCCCTATGAGGCAATATGAGGCCCTTTTAAGGGAAGCCTATGTTCAGCTGTAGAATTTTATAGTCTGTAATAGAATAGACGCTGTGGATATTACACTGCCAATGGTTTGGCTTCTGTAGTGATGTCATTTTAACCCCATCATTTTTGCCCTAGCTAGAAATAATCTGTACTATTTATCAAATTATGGATATATTTTCGGGATGAAACTTAAAGATATCTTAAATTTCATACTATAAGTATACTTACGAATTAGCCTTGTCAAATTCAATTAAACTTCAATCATTCACGAGACCCTTCTTGACGAATTCGACAAAGACTCATCTGCTGAGAACTTCGAAATTTTAAGCTTATTGTAATTAACATGTAATTTTCATAAAGCTAATTAATAACTAATCAATACAGTAGGTAGGTATATTCATTTTATTGTGTTTATCGTTTAATTTAAGATTAATCTACTCTCTTTGGTAAATTCTTTTTCGATAATATACGTACATATTATGTATATACTGAGAGTGACTGCCTACTGTACCGCTCTAGATTCTTAAGCTCGTGGATTATATGTTTATGATATGGTGTTATCTTTCGATGTTATTTTCAAACATCAAAATTACGGGTGGATTAAAAATTAAATTAAGTGCCCAGTTTTTGAAATTAATTTATTTGTATAGGATAGGTAAGAGGCAATGATCAAAAAATTAAAAACTGTTCTAATTATTAAGTTTTTATAATATTTGACACCAAAGATCAAAAAATAATATTAGTTTTTGTACACAAAATATATAATTATTTTTGCAGTCTTTTCCACTTGCACGTAACCGAAGAAAAGTCTCTTATATTTTCAGATTTTGGGGGTATTTTCGTCTTCAATAAATATATTCTAACAAAAACGTTACTCTTAAACCACAAGTATCGTGAGAGTCTTATTATGTAGACAAATTTCCTATTACCTGACATCCAGACCCGAAATAATTTGTTTTAGGCCTGTACACTTATTCCGTACGTAAATCGAATATATTATGTACATAAATACGTTCCTATTTTTTGATTTTCTTACAATACTTTGCAACAATTTTATCATTTAGAAGTAGTTTATGTTAAGAAAAGAAGAATAATATTTTGCATTCAATATGTTTATTACTTTTCGACGAAATTGACTTATATATTATCTAAATCATTTCGAAAGATGATTAATGTAATGTATAGTCACACAAATAAATATTGTAAGTACGTTTCCTTATATTCATATCAATTAATCTATTTTAATGTCAATGATATGCAATAAATTACATGAACGACGGCGTTGCTTAGTTACCGAATTATGTTGTTATGGTTCGAAACCAGAATGTGTCTGTACTTAGCTGGATCCTTTGTTAGTGACGACGGCATAGCTTTCATCGATAAAATATATATCTGATTTGCATGTATATTATGTATTCGCGTGTCTGTTAGATCAGATTTATTTATTTAAAACTTCATATACACACATGGTATATAGCCTTAATGCCTAAGGCATTTTCTACCAGTCTACCTCGGGGTGATGCAGAGATAGTATGAAGTAGGTGTATTAAAAAGTTAATATGAGAACCTTAAACTAAAATAACAAAATATATATGATATTTTAACCAAATATTTTAATTAAAATACATTGAAGTAATATGTACTTACGTACTAGAACAGCTATCTCAAACAAAAAATGTGCGCTACTCTGTGTTCGCGCAGTTGTTTTTTTTTATCATAGAATAAAAGTATAGTCAGAATGATCGGTAGGTAAATGTAGATTGTATTGTTAAATGGGTAAATTATATCGAAAACAATATTTAAATTTTGTCATATATTTTGTATATTATATTTGCTTCTTTAATATAATATTACATAATATTATATCACAATTACATTTTAATGATATTTTTATCTGAATATTTTAAAAGGTACCTATGTCAAATATAAAAAACATACTAAATGCATTTTATAAGAAGATGTTTATCAAAACTTATTAACATAACATTTAAATTACAAATATATTTATTTAACTTCGAATAAGAGTCGTTCATAAATGCTGGGCACGCGAGAGTTAAAAATGGACGAATTTATTCCACTTTGACTTTGAAGTGGAAACCTAAAAATAAAATAAAAGAATAATAAGCAGATTTAAACATTTAAAATTTTGCCTAATTATAATAACTTATATATGTTTCTACAAAAAAATGTGTATAATAATATATTCGTCCTATTCTTAAGTTACCCACAGATATGTCGCATCTGAACATATTAATTTCATAATCTATATTCCATGACACGAGATGGCGTCTTAGAAATAATTTGTTTTATTATTAATCTATAATACTTTTTTATTGATTAAGATCTTATTAACCGATGAAAAGTAATTCCTTGGTTTTTACTGATATTTCTTGAATTATTTGTACAATATCTAAGTACACACGACGTCATATTTTTATAAAGAGATTTTTTTTAATCAACGCAGCACGTGACAACTCCACAGGCGCCTAGCGAGTGACTGATTAATGTGCGGTGTATGCACCGCAATTGAGTGGAACAGAGTAGCTGCATGCAGTGTCGCCTCTAGTACGTAGCACATAATAGCTCAATGTTAAAATATGATATTTATACTTTATTTCTGATATTCTGAAAAATAATATTTGTGTAAATAATATATTTCAATATTAATGAATATGTGATAATACATTTACAAGTTTGTTTTCCTGAAGTGATGACATGAAATAACGATGGCCGATTAGACCAAGAATATATTGTATTTTGCAACAATGATGCCAGGGAGAACTTTAAAGAAATATTAAATGAGAAAATAGAACAACGTCAAAATAACAAAATCAATGCCCACTAAACTTCTTCTGATCCCAAGAAAACAACGAATGCCGCGTTTTTATTAAGATGCTTGAGCGTTTTATTGAGATAGTCACCAAAAGAAGCTTTGAAACCATCAACTGTAAGCGGCTATAGTTGTAGGTCAATTCAAGATGCAACGCCTGGTGATTCATCGTACACAATATTAATATTAGATTGCTTCAAGGAGACAAACAACACTCGAGAACTAGGTTTTTCTTTTAATTTTCAAGATTTTGATTTATACTAAATTATAGACTTTTGAGTGCTGTAGATATATTTTTACATTTTTAATTTTTTACTTTTTCTATGAATATTATCGCTCCGATACATTCACAGCCGGATTTCCTACGGTGTCAAAATTGTACCGACGGTAGGCTGTTCAAAGGTAAAAAGGGATTAAATATACACATTAAACGATGCCATAGTAAAAGTATTTCGACTTCACAGCCTACCGTAGAAATTCATGACTTCTGGTAATGTGTGTAATGTCTTCTGGTAATGTGTGTAAAAATGACACAAATTCTTCACTTTTTTCAGATCAATTATACAATTTGTATAGTAACGTACCAGTGGTTAAAAGAATTCGCAGAGGTGCGAGGATGCAACTTGCTAAAGCATTATCATGCACTATTCAAAATTTTCTAACGAATTGTGAAAAGAGTTAGCAAAAATTATTTACATTCGCGTATTCCCATTTTCATTTTAATAAAACAATAAATAAATCAATTACGTCTCAACTAAAAGAAAATTCTTTTCAAAATTTGAATTGCCCGATTAATACTCTATTCTCTCGACCTTATCCTAAATTTGATTTAAAAAAAGTAGTTGAATCAAAAGTAATGGACGGCGACTTAAAAAATGCATCCCGTATTCCATTCTCAGATGACATCCTCGCTCCTCGTAATGTCGAAACTCTTGAAGGCCTTCGTCAGAAACATCCTTCAGTCAATCTTTCCCAGAATTTACCACTGCCTCCCAATACTTCTATGCAACCTTTACAAATTTCTGAAAAAGACACTTTAAACGCAATATTGTCATTTTCGAATGGCTCTGCCGGCAGCATGTTGTACCAATGTAATGTATTACGTTCTTGGGTACACATAAAGTATATCTTTAAGCGTATCTGCCGGTGACGCCGGTAGGGTACTTCTTAATGACATTACAAAATTATGTAATTTTATGCTTTCTGGTAATGTCAATCCCAATTTCATTCCCTACTATATGGGGTAAGATTGTGTGCCTTCAAAAAAAAAGGATAACGGTATCTGTCCTATTGCTATTGGTTCTACATTTCGACGCTTAACTTCAAAATTAGCTTGCAGGTACATAATCTCAAACCTTAATGCAAAATTTCAACCTACTCAACTAGGCTTTGGCACCAAAGATGGCTGTGAGGCGGCGGTACATTCGGTGCGTACTTTTTTAACTAATTCCAATGCAGATGTTCTTCTGAAGGTTGATCTTAGAAATGCTTTTAACTCTATTGATAGGATAACCCTGCTGAAATAAGTGGCTAACAATACCCCCGAAATATATCATTACGTTTGGCAATGTTACGTTCAAAATTCAAACTTGTTTTATCAAAACCATATTATTGAGTCCGCTGTCGGTGATCTATTGGTCCAGCTCTTCAGTTTGGGAATTCAACCCATTATTCCAAATTTAAAATCCAAGCTGAATGTCTGGTATCTGGACGACGGTACACTAGGAGATAAAGCAGATGATGTCCTCAATGATTTTACTCATATTTGTCAAAATTTTAAAAATATTAGTGTTGAACCAAATTTGGTATTTGTGAAATATTTATTTCTAATAATTTATCTAATTCTAACAGACATCTTAATTCAAAATTTCAATCAGATTTCTCCAGGAATAAAAACTGTCGATTCGGAATCGCTTTACCTGCTCGGTGCTCCATTGTTTTTCGATAGTATTAAACCTGTTTTAAAAACAAAATTTGATCAATTTTTAAATCACGTTGATAAATTATATATTTTAAATCCCCATATTGCCCTTACCATTTTAAAATATTGTCTCCTTGTACCTAAATTTAAATACTTGTTACGCTCAAGTCCAGTCTGGAAATGTTCGGATATTTTAATAGATATTGATACTAATCTTAAAATTGCTTTAGAAAAAATACTAAATTTGAGATTAAATACAATAGACTGGAATCAAGCTACTTTACCTATCAAATTTGGTGGTATTGGTGTAAGAAATATTTCTAGCGTCGCATTGCCTGCTTTCCTTGCTTCCGTGCATAGTGTCAATGATCTATGTAACACAATTTTAAATAATAAAGTAGACCTGTGCTTTGCTGCAGAGGAAAGACTAACGCTCTGTCCCGGCGAAAATGTCCCATTGGAAGTTAACCAATAAAAACAGTGGGATATTCCGTTGGTACGGAGTGTCCAGAAAAATTTATTGCAAAATTTCTACAGTCAACAAGATCAGGCTCGCCTTCTAGCTGTTTCGACTAAGGAATCTAGCCACTGGTTACATGCTCTACCATCAAGTAATCTCGGCACATTGCTTGATGGGGAAAGCTTGCGCATCGCCGTTGGAATCCGGCTAGGAGTGGCAATTTGTCAACCTCACCAGTGCCCCTGTAGTAGCAGCGTCGATGAGTTTGGGCTCCACGGACTTTCATGCAAGAAAAGTGCAGGTAGGTTTTCCCGTCACGGTTCGTTGAACGAAATCATCCGAAGGGCTCTTGTCTCCATAAATATCCCCTCGGTTTTAGAGCCTTGCGGGATATTTAGAGACGATGGCAGGAGACCCGACGGTATGACTTTGGTCCCTTGGGAGAGAGGTACAGCCCTAGTGTGGGATGCTACTTGCTTTGACACTTTGGCGGCCTCTCGTCTCAAGGGTACCTCTTTTAGAGCCGGGGCGGCATCGGAGGCAGCCGAATTTAGTAAATGGCGCAAATATGAGTCTTTGAGAAATGACTACATATTTGTGCCATTTGCTGTAGAGACTATCGGTCCGTGGGGTCCACGTGCAGTGAAGTTTCTAAAGGAACTGTATCCACGACTGGTCGTCGCTGCTGGTGATAAGAGGGCTGGTTCTTTCCTCGCTAAAAGGCTAAGTATAGCTATTCAGCGAGAAAACGCAGCCAGCGTTCTTGGCACTATACCACGGGGAGCAGGTCTTTTTGACTATTTAAATTTTTAGTTTTAATGATTTCTTAAATTATTTACATTCTATTTACTTTTACTTATTTTTAATTCCCGACGTTTCTGGTGCTTTACAGCAACCATGGTCACGGGGGGGGACTGAGATGTTTGACGTCCCAATGTCATTGTTAGCCCGGCTACCTTCAGTTTTTGAATATTACCAAAAAAAAAACAAAAAAAAATATTCAAAAACTGAAGATAAAAAAAAATATATATATATATATATATATATATATAGATAGATGCGAGCAGCCCCTCGCTATATATGGAACACAGAAAAACACGTAAAGGGTAGCGGCCCTTTGCGTGTTTTTCTGTATTCCATCATCCATTTTTGTAAGCGCCATTTAACGGGAGACGCCCAGACCCGCGCCGTTTCGTGGTGAGGCCATGTGCACAAGCAGGCCTTTGTATCTTCAATTTTTGCCGAGGAACGGCACTATAACTTCTTGGCAAGGTGAACGTAGCGGTTTTGTCACATACCATTACGACAGCGGGCGGTGTGGTCGTCAGTTTTCTACGCCTTTTTATTTTTATTATTATTATCATTACAAATTTCCATTTGAAATAACTAAAAATTGATGAAAAGCGACAGATGTTTCATCTGTCGCTTTTCAGGTGTAATTATCATTGTAATTGCCGAGTTTTTAATTGATTTCAAAAAAGAAGGAAGTTGTATATTCGATTAATATTATTTATGGAGTTCTTGAATACGGCTCAGTCGATCAATATGATTTTTTTATTATATAGGCCATTAATTTTTGTAATGCATGACAATGTATTGACAAAGAATAAACATTTTGTTATTGTTTGGGGGTATTAATAGAGTATTCTCATTTGATTGGGCTGAACAAATATATAGAAGGAAATGATAAATATAAACAAATATATATTTAATATACTAACACCAATAAATAAATAATACATAAATAAATAAAATTCCAACTAGATGGAGGACGGAGACCAGATGGAGACCAAACGGTCGAGGGTAAGGGAGAAAGGGAAAGAAACTGGCGGACGATGCGGGCCGTATCGAGGAGCACCACTCACTGCATTGAGCCTGGAGCGGTCTGTGACAAAGTCCCTCTTCAGATGACCCGGGACGCTGCCTAGGATTAGCCCGTTTGCAGAAACGACTACAGGAATAATTTTGGTCGGCAGACTACCCCACAACATGACATTTCGGTCACCCGGTGAGCCATTTACCGATATTTTGTTTGCTTATCTGTTCAGTTTTCACGAGGTTCTCGTCATATGGAATAGTAATGTCGACCAAAAATATCCATGACTGTGCCCGGTCCATCAGCACAATATCAGGCTTATTCGCAAGAACAGTCCTGTCTGTGATGATGGCCCGGTCCCAGTAGAGCCTGGCGCGATCATTTTCGAGCACGGCTTCGAGCAAGTAGTTGTAATACGGCAATTTCCGATCCACGGAAGGAGCTCGGCGGAGAAAATAAGAAAAATTTTATTGATAATAAACTATTGTAAATTTAAGTAAGTTAAATGTGATTTCATCGTATTAATTCATTCATTATTTTTTGCAGAACACATTAATAAAATAATATAATAAATATGCTGGCCGTATAAGGACGCTCAAGGTCACTAAGCGGGCTATGCTCAAGGTTTCTCTGTGTGATAAAATTAGAAATGAGGATATCAGGAGAGTGACCGAAATTTCCCAACGGATTAGTAAGCTGAAGTGGCAATGGGCCAGCCACATAACTCGAAAAACCGACAACCGATGGGGAAAAAGGTTCTCGAGTGGCAGCCTCGTACCGGAAGGCGGAGTGTAGGGCGACCCGCCACTTGATGGAGTAATCAGAGGAGCACCCGCCACTTGAAGGAGTGTCTCGTCTTTATAGCGGTAAGGAAAAACTTAAACTTCTCTGTCGTGCAAGGGGCGTAACTTCCGTCTGGTTCAGTCTAGGAAAGAGAGCTATATATATGAGATCTGCTATTGATGCCGAGTTTTTGGTATACTTACCTTAATACCGGATTTTTTAGACCTCGTACCGCACTGAATAAATAAAAGTTTAATACAGTGCGTTACGAGGTTGCGAACACCTCGTATCCCAGCACACCTCGTACCGCACCCTACGCTAGCTTCACGCGGTTAGTGTTATGCAAACGTTGAACGCTGCGCTCGCGACGATATAATAAGATGTCGAAACGTTGCCGAAGAAAGTTAATTAATAATATTATTGATGATGAAGAGGAATTTGGTGGTAAATCTAATTCAAAATTACGGATATTTGAAAAACAGGTAAGTTTCTGATCAATATTTACAAATTATACTCAGTCTAAGTGAAATAACTATGTAGGAATATAATAAATAAATTCAACTGACAAAAGCAAAACACACACCGGCCGTAACGATCCCATACTTAGGTATAGAAATGCTCCAATAAATCGCCACACCTAATCAATCCGCTTCAAAAATACACTATCAGTTTTTTTTATTTTCAGAACCCACTCCAAACACCATCATCTCGAAAAAGGATCAAAGAAGAGGAGATCTGTAGGATGCTACGAAAAACTTCGCACCTTCTTATCAAGTCGTGAGGCTGACAAAAAAGCAAACAAAATTCTCACAGAATATATCGGTTGCAAAATTATTTTTGTTTGACCTGTTTTAATAAAAAGCATCCATAAGAACAAGCAAATAAAATCGATATTTTTCCCATCACTAAACAATATGAAAAACTGCCCTTTTCAGCGCGGTATGGGGTACATAAGACCCCACATTTTATTTTACCTATAGAATCTAAACTAAATAATCTGCCCACAGGCGGCGGCAGATTTAGGTTGATCAACTCATTGATAATAATAATCGCGACAAAAACCGTACAATTCGCCTTATTTGGGGCGCCAAGAAAAGGATTTTTGTCTCATGTGGCGGTGGGGTTTACTAAGCCTCGTGCCGCTACAACCTCTGGTTCAGAACGAGGTTTCAAACGTCTCGTAACGCAGTAATGGAAAGTACAGATAAATCAGTGCCGCTGGGAACGTGTTAATACATTTCGATTGTTTAGAATATTACTTTTAAGATATTTTTTGACGATTTTATATAGAAATTTATTATTCTTAATAATAACACGCCGTGACATCATATCATATCGTATCATTTGACAGTAAAAGGCTCTCAGCCTACTTGTAGTCTATAAATACATGCAACAACCTTAAAAAATACCTATTAATAAATTAATACAGAAGTGCATGTTTTTTTAAAGGGTACCAAAAATTATAAAGAAAAATAAAAAATAAAAATTGCATGATTGCAATTGGCTCACAGCCTCAATAGATATAATGACGTCAGAAACAATCACAAGTCGTTTTTTTTTTCATTCAAAAATTTAACTTTTTTATTATTAATATTTACATAAAAAACTAGAATGGTTAATAAAAATATAAACTTTAAAGGAATTATTCTTTCATTTGTATATAAATTTGATAT
The DNA here is from genome assembly GCA_907164705.1 of Parnassius apollo. NCBI lineage: Eukaryota > Metazoa > Arthropoda > Insecta > Lepidoptera > Papilionidae > Parnassius > Parnassius apollo. Next base: position 2,118,277 of record CAJQZP010001352.1, read on the forward strand.
AAATGAATATATAAATTTGTGGCAAAAAAAATTAATGCAACTTCTCCATTGTCTTTGTTATTAGGATGTCACCTCTGAGCAAAGATTGTTAAATATATGTATTACAGACCTCCATATTATGGCATTAAGTTGTAATATATAAGTAAATATTTCTTGTTACGCTGCAAAGTGTGATAAGGACCCCAATTTTCGTAATGAGACGGGAAATACTCGACTTGGTAGATAAATATTTACGACGTTGTTTAATTCCCGTGTCTCAGAAAACACGTAAAGCTGTTGGTCCAGCGCAGCGCCTAATTTCTCATCACCGAAGTGGTCGTGTCGGATTGCCCTCCCATCACTCTATTAGAGTGGGGATCGAGACAAGCCAACGTGACCGATTTTCGTTCTAAGAGATAATATTTTGGAGTGAAAATCTTACGGTATTTATATTCTACAGTAGTTATATCTAGTGTATTCTAGTATAGCTCTGGTTTGGAGTTAATTATTTACGAAATTATTAACAGCAAATTGTTTAAGGTTTTAATAAATAAAACTTCGGAAACTTTATCGATTTTATTGTCTTAATTTTACAGCAATTGCCGAGTTGATGCTTTAAGATGGAAATCCTCTATTTTTCTAAATGAAAACAAACGTTATGCCTTCCGTTTAATCTCTGTCCAAGCAAATAAAACAACGGAACTGGGTGTTTGTATCAAGATTTAGCTTTAACAAGATTTTGATAAAATGAGTGTTTATTTACGTGAAGCTAACTTTTCTTTTAAAATTATTTGGGAATTGAATCTACAATAGTGGGAGCGATACCAACGAAAATGTCATACTGTACCATTACAGACTATTAAAGTCCACTGCTGAACATAGGTCTACTTTATTTTATTTCTTTTTAGTCATTATTAGGAAGACTATGCTGCCATCTGCTGATTTGTTTACCTCTTTTGGCACTTACGACACTCACGGGACGTACGGAGTAATGGATATTCTTACACCGTCACTACACGAAATTGTTCACCCCTTTAATTGGCAATATTTTATTTAGTTAAACCCTTTATACAGATTTCAACATAAAAACTCTCACGTCTGTTACCAAGAGTGGTAGACAGAGACTATAAATTTCCATTTACCATGTTTTTGACATATCTTCTTTCACATTCATATACTTAAGCATATATGCTCGTCGGTAGAGGCTATTCTTAATTTAAGCCATCTTCAACATATCGCCAATTGCATCGATAAACTTTACATAATCGATAAAATCGATAACATATTTTTAATTCGCAACGTTTTGACCTTCAGCTTTTAATTACCCTGCTGCCCCAGAAGCAGGGTAATGTTTTTCGAGTGTATGCACGTATTTAGGTATGTCTATTTATTTGGCACGTGCTGTTAGCCTAAACAGCTTGATATATTTAAAGATATTAGGTATGAAATATAGATGTCGTTAAATTCATTTTAGTTGTGGAAGTGACATAGAGTATACAAAAATTATCTTTTCAGTAAGCTTCTTATGTAGTCGATTCCTTTTAATTACTGTTTAAACCAGTAGGCTTGTTATTTATTTGGGATATTTACTACAAAGAATGAGACTACTATGTCTTAAACTTTGCAGTAGTGTACTTCAGTTTGTGTTAAATTTTATTAATAACGGGCCTAATTAAAAACTTAAAAAATGGAAAAGCTAACAAAAAGTTTCCCTATTAAATTTATCTAACTGCTGAATGCTTGAGTATTACTAATAAAAAAATTGTACACCATAAACAAAGCAGCCGTGTAGTGTATGATGTATGAGTGAGAGAATCCACTTCTCTATGCCATCTCTTGGGTGTGGTAAGAGGCTACAGAGGGAAACTGAAATAGGAGATGGGCAGCAGCATTATCCTAAAACAACTCGATAAAAACACCTGTTAACAACTCAATAATAATAAAAAAATATAAAACATAAAAAGACACTCTCTCCAAGCGTGGCAACTGTGGCAAATATGACTCCTATCAGGCAATCCGTGGATAAGGAAAATGTCCAGCAGTGGAATTTGACGAGCTGTAATGAATGAATGAATGAATAGGTTTTTTACTTGCATTATTGAATAAGCAATATTATAAAAGAGGAAAAATGCGGTTTATTTGAAATATACAATAAGAGCTTCTCGCTAAAAAAAAAAGAAAGAAAAAAGGCCCTTGTTACAGACTAAAATTCTTAACATATAATGAACAGTGTAAGTGCTTAAATTATTTTGTTGTAGTAAATTCTAAATTATTTAGCTTAAATTTGTTAATACTGAAATAATACCACTATATTATAAACAGACACGGCATTAAATTAAATACCGAAAAAGAAGTCTCTTTTTATGATATAAAGGACTACGCAAAGTAGCTTTCTGCTTTAAGTGAATAAAACTCCATCACCATCAGTCCGTTCATATAAAATGTAAATAAAATAATTTCTAATATTAATTAAAGATATTCTGAAACGTTACCTAAATTGTCTCATTATCACTGTTATCACGTATTATCACTGTTACTCGTAACCGTGACGTAATAAAAATGCCATCAAAAACATAACATACAATGCTTGCTTGGTTTCTGAAAATTCGGGCTTCTAGTTCTAATCATAACAAAGTTATAGGGAAGAAAGAAGGAGAAAAGTGTGGTACGGCCATGCCGCTTTTTTACTCGACTGGCGGGGGCCAAATATATAGGCTTTAAGTTTAATATTCGTACTCTTTTGCATCAATCCGATGTTTAATATTATGATCTTATTTCAACTTTAACTAGTAGTTTAAAGTTACTTTAGACTAAAACAGAAGACAATATTAAAGATTGAGCTTAGATAAGGTTTATCGAAGCGAAATATACTGTTTAAATAGAAAGTTTTATGTTATTATTGAAATTTCGTTAACAGTGTTTAAACATTTTTAATGTGATGAAATTGGAGTAATAAAGTTTCAGAATTTAAACTCTTTTTATATACAGCGACCGCTTCCCCCGGACCAGACCCACCCGGACAGTAATTACCAAATTAAATTACGATAATGTCAGCCAATGTTACTTAATTTAGGTTTATGCCACTCAGCAATGGTTTTAAAATAGAAAAGCTTACTAATTACTTCCTGTTTTAAAAAATGCAAACCATATGCCTAATTTGTTGCATGTTACTAGTCTAGAAGGATAGGGTGAACACACCACGAACCTATAATGACTCTATTTTTTTCTTATTATTAGAGTATCAAAGTATCTAACTGCCTGATGATACGTAGCTACTGCAGCTTTAGATCATCCATCCGCAGCTAGCAAACAACGAACGTCGTATATTTTTTCTATTTTTATTTTTATTTTAATGGAAGTATATTAAGCATTACTATAACAATACTAATATTCCCGGTAGCCATTTCATTAAAGACTAGGGTAAGCTTTAAATAAAAGCTTGTATTAGGAGTGGATTATGACAGTATCGTTTAATGATGAATTCGACGACACGTCATATAAGCCATAGTTACATATGTTTGTCAATCCTGAGGACTACGATGAGATCCCTCATGATTTGTGATCATATTCTTTTAGCCTTCAGACCGATATATTGCAGAAAGCAAAGAGAGTTGTGTACCCAGACGGATATTTAGGCAGAAGATAAACCCTTATACTAAGTAAATCGCTAGAAGACGTGTGCATTATGCTGATAGATTCCGATAGTGTCCCAGTAAGTAAATCTTAAGATGTAATATGACGAAGGTAATATATAACCTCGTTGCCAGCGAATGAATGGAGTAGAAACTCCATTCCGTTTTATCATACTTTAATCTATTCTATTAAATTGTATTCCTATCCATTCCATTTAATTTCTTCCATTCAGATCTATTCCATTCCATTCTTTTTCATTACATATCATCCCATCCCATTTCGTTCCATCACATCTCATCCCATGTATATGATGTATGGGATTTCCATTCCATTTTATTAACTCCATTCCGTTTCATTTCATTCTATTCATTTCTATACATTAGTATATGTCTATACAGTATAAATCCGAGGTCCGAATAGAGGGGGAGGATTCTCGAATCCAGCAACTTGTTCTATCACCGGGGGGCGACCATCTGTCCCAAGGAGGTGTCGGATTTATCGTCCACAAGTCTCTCGTCAACAACGTTGTAAAGATTGCGAGTGTGTCGACGAGGGTCGCGTACCTGATGCTCAGAATCACCAAACGGTATTCGCTGAAGGTCATACAGGTTTACGCACCAACCTCGGCACATCCCGATGAGGAGGTGGAGGAAATGTATGAGGATATTTCCAAAGCCATGCATTCCTCCAAAACCCACTACATGGTGTTGATGGGAGACTTCAACGCCAAACTAGGCACAAGAGAAAACGGTGAGCTGAAGTTAGGGAAATTTGGAGTAGGGCAACGGAACCGAAGGGGCCAGCAGCTGGCCGACTTTATGGAGAAAGAGGGACTCTTTATGATGAACTCTTTCTTCCAGAAGCGGCCCCACAGAAAGTGGACCTGGTCGAGCCCCGACGGTTCGACAAAAAATGAGATTGACTTCATTATGACGACCAGACGCCAACTGTTCAGTGATGTCTCAGTGATCGCATGGGTGAAAACTGGCAGCGATCACCGAATGGTTACAGGCACACTGAACCTAAACGTTAAGTTGTAGAGGTCTCGTCTAATAAAGTCAACGCTCTGTAGCAGCCAGATTAATCAAACCGAAACGGGAATAAATAATATATACTCCGCTGCTACCATAACGCGGAAGGCGAGAATAAATAAAAAAACATTTTATTTCCTAATTATTCTTGGCTACTGAGATACTGCGGACTGTATATAGATAAAACCAATCTTGCATCTCAGTCTTTTGTACAAGCAACCAATCTGCCCACAATAAGAAGCATAGATGTGCAACAACCGTATCACAAGATCCTCGAAGAATACCCTGGTATCACAAGAATAACTTCAATGAAATTAACACCAAAGAACGACGTTGAGCATTTCATCGACACCAATGGACCACCACTTCATTGTCGTGCACGTCCAATCGCACCACACCTATACGAGCAAGTTCGAAAGGAATTCGAAAACATGATTGAGCAAGGAATATGCCGTCCAAGCAAAAGCCCTTGGTCATCACCACTTCACATTGTACCGAAGAAGAACGGAGAATTACGAGTTTGTGGAGATTACAGAAGACTGAATTCTATTACCACTCCTGACCGCTACCCAATACCGCGAGTCAGGGATTTCACTCATCAACTATCAGACAAGACTATATTCTCCACCATCGATCTCAACCGAGCTTACCAACAAATAAGAGTCCGCGATGAAGACATAGAGAAGACAGCAATAATTACCCCAATGGGATTATTCGAATTCCCAAGAATGATCCCAGGATTAAAGAACGGAGGTCAAACTTTCCAAAGATTCATACACGAAGTACTTCATGGACTGGATTTCGTTTTCGCATTTATTGATGATCTCCTTGTTGCAAGCCCTGATAAAGAAACGCACGAAACCCATCTACGCACCATGCTACAGCGATTAGAAGACAACGGAATCACAATCAACCCTTCGAAATGCAATCACACAGAAATAATAAATCAGTATTCATTCATCAAGATTTGAAAACATGCAAACAAGTTTTTGTAAGAAATGACGCAATGAAAAAACAATTTCAACCTACCTACGACGGACCGTATAAAGTATTAGAGAGAAATAGCAAGACTTTTAAACTACAAATACCCGGAAGGAAATCTACGATTATATCGATCGACCGACTAAAGCCAGCCTATATTATTAACGAGGATACTGCAGAGGATTCATCATCATCATCAAAACCACCAGCGAGGAAGCTTGAAAATTCATCATCTACATCAACCCAGTTGAAACCTATTTTAAAAACTACGAAATACGGGCGAGTCGTCAAGCCTCCGGTACGCTTTCGCTGGGGGGGGGGAGAGTGATGTAGCAGCCAGATTAATCAAACCGAAACGGGAATAAATAATATATACTCCGCTGCTACCATAACGCGGAAGGCGAGAATAAATAAAAAAACATTTTATTTCCTAATTATTCTTGGCTACTGAGATACTGCGGACTGTATATAGATAATTTGACGTTCTTATAAAGAAACAAGAAGCAGCCGCAAATATCATTCAGAGCCACACCGACTTCACACGCCGCTATCGTCACGTATCCGTCGACCAATGGTGAGCCGTTTCTTCAACGCCGCAGTTCGTTTCCTCTTGCTGTTCCGGAGCTGTATTCCACACCGCCGCCGCCCGCCGACTACGCGTGCACACCGATCTGCATGTCTTATATAGCCCGGTCCAGCGACGTAGCTTCGTGAACAACAAACAAGTCTCACGCCGGGAAACGAAACGTAGATAATTGTATATTTTAAATAGTTTTCATTGGTCATAAAATAAGCAATATAATTGGCTAGGCAAAATATTAATTGTTACCATTGGCAAATCAATAGTGAGCCAGCCATATAAATATAGGCAAGGTTGATGCAAAATATATTCCATTCCGAATCCCATTCGACAGTACATTCATAAACATAAACAGTAGTTTCATTTCTCCCCTTAAAGAAAACCACTCGGAGTCTGTTAATAGTGGACAGTTCGTCTCCACTATTACAGCTCCGTCCCCCACGTGCTCTAATTCAGAATCCCGAAAACTTTCAGCTCGAGTTACGTAACCGCTTTCAGTGCCTACAAGATTGCAATGCAGTGGCATTGCAATCTTGTAGGCACTGAACTATATAAATGACAAGCTCGTGGAAACTGTCCATGCGGTCGGAGCTAAGTTCTGCAAGACCCGCCGCAGAAGAAAAAAACTCTTCGATCACACTCTTAATCTCATGGCTGTTAGACGGGAGATGAGGCTGCAATCGTCAACAGATTTGACAGCATACAGGCAACTGAACAGACAGATCTACAAATGCATGCGGCGAGACTTACGCAACTTTAATACTGCTCGTATTAAAGAAGCAATCGAGTGGAACCAGGGCTCCAAAGTCTTTGCCAGAGATCTGTCTGCCAGTAATAGCCATCTGTCAAAGCTGAAGACTGAGTGTGGCAGCATCGTTTCCGGGACACCTGAGATTTTAAGTGAGATTGAGGGGTTCCATAGAATATTGAGGTCCCATAGGCAGCTGTACACATCATCGTTGGAGCCACACGCAAGTGTGAGTAACGATCCAAGAGCAAGTCTTATCCGACACTATTCCGATGATATCCCGGACGTCAGTCTAAGAGAGATTGGAATGGCTCTCCAGCACCTTAAAAACGGCAGGGCCCCAGGCGAGGATGGAATTACAGCGGAGCTTCTGAAAGCGGGTGGAACACCGGTACTTAAAGTCCTTCAGAAGCTCTTCAATTCCGTCCTCCATGGTGGCACTACTCCAGAGGCGTGGAGCAGAAGTGCGGTGGTCTTGTTCTTTAAGAAATGCGACAACGCTCTCTTGAAGAACTACAGACCGATTTCCCTTCTGAGCCGCGTCTACGTGCTGTTTTCGAGAGTCATTACGAATCGTCTCGCACGCAGACTCGACGACTTCCAGCCTCCCGAACAAGCCGGTTTCCGAAAAGGCTTCAGTACCATAGACCACATACATACTCTGCGTCAGATTGTAAAGAAGACTTAAGAGTACAATCTGCCACTTTGCCTGGCGTATGTGGACTATGAGAAAGCCTTTGATTCCGTCGAAATTTGGGGGGTGCTACAGTCCCTTTAGCGATGCCAAGTTGACTGTCGGTATATCGAAGTGCTGAAGTGTTTGTACAGTAGGGCTACGATGGCTATCCGAGTACAGAACCAGAGCTCGAAAAATATCCAACTGCAGAGAAGTGTAAGACAGGGTGACGTTATATCCCCGAAACTCTTCACCGCTGCATTGGAAGACGTTTTCAAGCTACTGGACTAGAAAGAATACGGTATTAACATCAATGGCGAGTACATCACTCACTTTTGATTTGCCAACGATATAGTCCTTATGGCAGAATGGCTGGAGGACCAAAGCACTATGCTCAATGACCTCAATGGTGTCTCCCAACGGATAGGTCTTAAGATGAACATGGACAAAACAAAGATCATGTTTAATGTCCATCTCACACCTATGCCGGTAGTTGTTGGGAGCACTATACTCGAAGTTGTTGACGAGTACGTTTAACTGGGACAAATAGTCCAACTTCGACCGAGAGGTCAATCGACGGATTCAACTCGGCTGGGCAGCGTTCGGGAAATTACGACATATCTTCTCGTCAGGTATACCTCAATCTCTAAAAACTAGATTGTACAACCAGTGCGTGTTGCCAGTGATGACTTACGGATCTGAGAGGTGGTCCTTCACTGCTGGCCGTATGAGGACGCTCAAGGTCGCTCAGCGAGCTATGGAGAGGGCTATGCTCGGAGTTTCTCTGCGTGATAGACTCAGAAATGAGGATATCCGCAGTAAAACCAGAGTGACCGACATATCCCAAGGGATTAGTAAGCTGAAGTGGCAATGGGCCGGCCATATAGAAGAAAGGTTCTCGAGTGGCAGCCTCGTACCGGTAGGCGTAGTGCAGGGCGACCCCCCACTAGATGGAGTGACGACCTGGTAAGATATGCAGGAAATCGATGGATGCAGGTGGCTCAGGACCGTGCTTTGTGGCATTACTTGGGGGACGCCTATGTTTAACAGAGGACTTGTGAAGGGCTGTAATGATGATGAATGTTGATACATAAATGAAATTGAAGTGTCTGCCTATAATAGTTAAATAACTGGCTTCTATTAAGCTTAGGATTTTTTGCATCCTATTAAAACATTGTCAAACATATTTTTTTATTTGGCTGTCTGTCTGTCCATGCTCATATCTTTGGAAAAAATTAAAAATTGTAAAAATAAACGGTCTTGGATTAACTTCAGTCTAAATAACGCCACATCAATATTTTTTATTTTATTAGTAGTAAATGAAATTGAAAAGTCTGTCTGTACTATCGATACAGCTGCGTTTTATTGAGTCTGCCCTGGACCTTTTTATTTGCATGCCATTGAGACAGGATAACTATTTGTAATTTTTTTATCCACCTGCCTTTCTGTCTGCTGTCTGTCTGTAGCTAAACATATTGTGATGAAACTTTAAGAACAGACAGAGAACAATGCCAGGAGTGATCTAGAATATATTTAATCTAAAAAACTTGGAGTATTTTTTGGAAATCGGAGATATGTTCATCGATGATTATTTAAAAAAATGCAAATGACACCACATCAATAGATCCAACCCACGCTAAGCCAGAGCAAGTCGCTAGTTTTGAATAAAATCAAATAAGTACAAAGTTCTTTCAGCGCGTTTTTCGATTAAATGAATGCTGTGTCTGCTTTAACGAATATAAAAGAAAAAACGAGGTAGGGCAATATACACTGAACCCTGCTTGAAAAGCCTTTTCGAAACAACCAGCCAGAATTTAATTAGAAAAACTTGAAGTAAGTATGATAAATTTCTAGGAAGAATGCTTTTAGCATTGTATTAATAAACTGTGTGATATGAAATTTATTTCATCATTTTTGCAATAAAAGTTAGTAGGAGTTCTTCTTATTTAATTAGCACTTCCGTAATTTTATAAACATTTAATGTCAAGAACATATATTTGAATAGTAAAACACTTTTAAATGAGGTTACACTATTTCCGAGCTGGAGTAGCTAGACGCTGATGAGCTTTGATTCTAAAATTAAGTTCAATCAACTTTAGGAATTTCATTAAAGGAAACCTTAAACCAACATTTAAATTTAACTCTATAAAACATAGATAAAAACTATTTTTATAGAATATACCCATATTTAAATTTTTTTCGAGGGTATATTTGCCAAGTGTTTATCCATCCTTTGACCTCATGTCCCTTCTATACACACTGATAAGGGAAAGGGAGGAGTATAGAAGGTGACGCGATTCTTTCGACCAATGAGACGCGCGCCCGACCGAGGTGCTTTGGTGGGAAAGCCGAGGCAATAAAGTCCGCGCGCTGCCCTCGAGCGGCCTCTTCCTTCGTACCACTGGCCTGGATCGCATCTCTGGGGCGCCCCAGAAGAACCCACCTCACGTCGCATCACCGCAACGGAAGCGTCGTCCACCGCATCAGAATCATCACACCCCGGTAAGTGTTTTTCCTGTAATTTTGCTCCTACTTGAGCATTTTGTTTGTTAGTTAACCCGCCCCATTTTGTTTCTCCTAATATGCTCAAGTAGAATTCCATCCTTACCTTGGCAAGCAATAGATTTGGAAGAGCGAGTGCATTATCCAAGGTTGCCGCGTGCCACGTCCGCCAACTTGTTGAGGCATAAGAAGCCAACTGCGTATACAGTCCACCTAGTATAACATCTCGCACAATAGGGTCAAGGCTCGACCTGGGAATCGAACTCGGGAACCCCTAGGCCCGCCGCCCAACCATTTCTGGTCCTTCGAACCGGATTTGGAACTGGTGCCCTGTAGCCTCATCGAGTCGAACTGCTGAATCAATTCCTTGGACAATTTAATATTGGATAGATTTTATGTAGTTTTTGTTTTATTTCAAATTTAAATTTTGGTTAGGTTATTCGCATAGGTAAATAGATACATACATAATACATAAACACTCACGCCTGCCACCCAGAGGGGTAGGCAGAGACTACAGACTTCCATTTAGCACGATCCTGACATACCTTTCTCGCCTCTTCCACATCCATATACCTACGCATACAATAAATGGGGCTCTACACTCAATTGTGAAAAGTCAGAATGTGTCAAAAAAAGGCACGTATGGCAATTCACAGTGCTGTATTAGTCCCTACTTTAACGTATGGTAGTGAAAGTTGGGTGTGGCAGAAGAAGCACGAGAGTAGAATAAATGCAGTAGAAATGCGGTCGCTAAGGAGTATGTTAGGGCTGAATCTGAGTGACAGGGTGAGAAACTGTGTGATAAAAGAAGAGTGTGGTTTGCAAGATGATGCGGTGACCAGGATTAAGAAAGGAATGCTTCGGTGGTTTGGTCATGTAGAAAGAATGAATGCGGAAAGACTGACAAAGCAAATATATGTTGCAGAAGTGAATGGAAGAGTCGGAAAGGGACGTCCTAGGCGGAAGTTTGTCGACCAAATTGGCGATATACTAAAGGGTAAGGGTACTCTTAATGGGCCAAATTAAGAGTACCCTTAACCGACGAGCATGTAAATAGATACTTATTTATTTAAATAGTTAGACCCGCTTCATTTTATTTACCTTACCTGCTATTTGTATCATTATACGAGTTCTAAATTCCTACCTAGTCGACGCATGTGTTATCTCGTTTGATTGCAAGTTACCTATACGCAAGAAAAAAAATATTACTGACAAAGTGTTCAATTTAACGTCATAATACGGCACGATAAGACAATGGCGTGTTGTGAGATATAGTTGTGGCGCATTATGTTCATCTTCCAACGTTGTACGAAATTGTTCGTGATTAATCTAATATTAATTATAGTGATTCAAGATGGCAGTTAGTTGAAATGAAATTAAACTTAAAACTCTTTGCGCCAAGAGGGACGTACTCTTTTCACATATACAATATATAAGTGATCATATAAAAATATTAACGTAGTTTCAGTGCGGGAAACGTTTTCATGTGAAATCGAAACGGTGGACTCTTTGCGATCGGATTACGAAAATATATTAAACAAAATTAATAGTTTAGAATTACAAATCGACACTAAGTATACAGTGAACTATCAACCACTTCTATCATTTGAATACGAGTATATGTTGTGTCGCATAGAAAGGACGTCAAAGCTCTTACAGTCTCTAGCCCAAGGCGAAGCAAAACCAGAAATCCACGTGAATCACTTAGATTGCCCCCCATAGATATTCCGGTATTCAATGGAGATATTAAAACTCGGCCATTGTTTATTAATAGCTTTCAAAACACCATACATAATAATCCATTGTTATCGGACGCTGAAATATTGTATTATTTAATTAGTAAATTGAGTGGTAGGGCACAGTCCATTTGTTCAGGTTTCACACCAACAGCAAACAATTATTCGTTAATATTCGAAATGCTTAAAAACAAATATGAAGATAAGCGAATGTTAGCCTCTTCATATTTGGACCAGATATTCGATCTTAAAGCTATATCATCCGCGAACATCACTGGCTTAGAGCATTTTTAGATAAATTTGTAGCATCGGCGGCTGCGCTCAAGAACCTGAAATTTAATGACCTTATGGACGTTGTGTTCCTCCATGTTGCCTTAAAGAAACTAGATTCGAACACCGTGAGTGCGTTTGAAATGGAGCATCGTTGCTCTGAGTTACCGTCATTCGACTCCTTAGCTTTCTTTGTACGAGATCAAATTAAAGTGTCAAACAAGAAGTTAAGAAATGTGTCGATCGCAGACAGATCTCATCAACTAGGACCGCTGGGTCTCTGACGTACGTAACCGCTGCGCCTACATCGCCTCATAGCGCCTGTGTTCTATGTAAGAATAAACAACACGGTAATTTGTATAATTGTGCGGCCTTCCGTGAACATTCACCCAGCGAACGTTAAAGAATAGTGTAGCGGCGCTGTCGTCGCGCCACAAGCGAAAACACACCGAAGCCTAAATCGCGCTATCAACATTCCGAATCATAAACAGTATATATAGAACTTCTCCGAACTATCACATGGAGTGAGAGCCGCTCCCCGGACAGAACACCTTGCCCGGCGGGAGATCTCCTCTTTTCCTTCTACGGCCACAGTGGTGACCCCGACGTGATCTGAACACGCAACCAACAACCTTCGGAAACTACAAGCTTCATCATCGTCATAGAATACCCCACCCATTCGCTACCGAGCTGATATCGTCTGCAGTCTTCATATCCTGCAAGCCATCTAGCTTCACAAGGTTCATCGCAGCACTGGAATAATAATGCTTCCTGTTCCTTCAAGCTACTCTCTGCGCCATACAGTGTTCGGCATGGCTCTGAGCCTTACTGCTCGCCTCTGCTTCACGGCACTCCCGCAGATTACTTGCCTTCTTCTCGACTCACCGCAGACTACAAGGCAATCTCCTGGCACTTGCACATTCGTTGGCAATGAGGCTGCACTATCGACCTCCGGTCTGAGCAGGGGGTGATGTAGCGGCGCTGTCGTCGCGCCACAAGCGAAAACACACCGAAGCCTAAATCGCGCTATCAACATTCCGAATCATAAACAGTATATATAGAACTTCTCCGAACTATCACACGGAGTGTGAGCCGCTCCCCCGGGCAGAACACCTTGTCCGGCGGGAGATCTCCCCTTTTCCTTTCCCGGCCACAATAGTAAAGACGAACAACTTATGTTTAAATTGCCTAAGCGATAGACATTTAGTTGCTAAATGCAATTCTAGTTCCGTGTGTAACAAGTGCGCCAGCAGACATCACACGTTATTACATTTCGAAAGTGGCAACATATTCGCGTCGAGTAAATCGGACAAGGAAACTACACATACTAAAGTCGACGCTTCTAACGGTCGACCGGGTGACGTCGCCCTGTGCTCACTGACGAATACGGGAACGCAGTCTCCTTCCACCATGTTGCTGGGTATAGCCCGTATCGTAGCTAGGGATTCGCGTGGAAACGAACAAAGTGTTCGTGCGTTGCTAGACAGCGGATCACAGAGTAGCTTCATAAGGCGACGATGTTGCCAGCGTTTAGGATTGCTAATAAATAAGATACCTTCACGTCCCGTAGTTAAAGGCATCGGAGGTACTAATAAAATTACCCGGGGTTCTATAAATTTGAAATTTTATTCTCGGCTAGATCGTAGTATTAACTTTAATATAAATGCATTAGTAGTAGATAAAGTCAGCGAGCGTCTGCCAACCGTTTCGGTCGACACCTCGGCCATGATTGATTTTGAGAATTTGACTCTGGCAAACGATACTTACGCCGTCCTTGGACATGCTGGACATGCTCATTGGAGCATCGGTTTTCCCTCATCTTTTGTTACACAATAAGATCAGGGGCAACCCCTCGTATACCGCGCCTTACGCACTGGAGACCGCCTCGGGTTACGTCATCGTTGGTTCCGCCCCTATCATCGATAATATTTTGGCAACTTCTTATTGTTGTATGGCTGTCGAACTGCTTCAGTCGTTAGTTCGTAAATTTTGGGAGATGAAGGAGGTGAACGTTCCACCTATAGTTAGCCCAGATGATAGATTATGCGAGGAAATCTACGTCCGCACAACCGTTCGTGATCGCAACGGTCAATATAGTGTAGCGCTATCCTTTAAAAGGGATGTTTTGTCTTTCGGCAACTAGCGTCAAATGGCGGAAAAACGTTTCTATTGTTCGGAGCGTAGGATGCTCGCTTCGCCTAGATTGAAAGAAGCTTATGACTGCGTCATTAATGAATATATAAGGGAGGGTTACATATCACTTGTGACTCCAAAATTAGATAACTACGAAGACGCGCCGTCGTATTTCATGCCACATCACGGTGTCATTAGGGAAGAGAAACTTACGTCCAAGTTACGTGTAGTGCTCGATGCTAGTGCTAGAACTAGCACTCACCCTTCTCTTAACGATATTCTCTATAGTGGGCAAAATATACAGGGCAATTTATTCAATATAATAGCAAATTTTCGTTTGTTCAGTATAGCACTATTCGCCGATATTTGCCAAATGTTTATTTGCATAGGGATCCGTGAATACGACCGTCAATTTCAACGCATTTTATATCGCTTTGACCCAAATGAACCTCTAATTGTGTTTGAATTTAATCGCGTTTGCTTTGGTTTAATGTTGAGCCCATTTCATGCGCTACGCACGGTGAGACAACTCGCCTCTGATGAGGGTCCCTTTTATCCTAAAGCTAAGAGGGCAATTGAGAGTGGGTTATATATGGATGATTTTGTGTACTCGGTCGATAGCGTGGAGGAGGCCATCCTAACCACCGCTGAGGTTATAAAGCTCATGAAATCGGGTCAATACGATCTCGTCATGTGGACTAGTAATTCGCGTACGGTTTTGGATACAATCCCACTATCACACCGCCTTTCGGCGATAAAGGAATTCGGCGATTCTAATACGCACAAGGTGCTCGGTTTGTGTTGGTCACCGGCACCCGACGTGTTTAGCCTTAAGGTAAACCCGCCCGCAGAAACGTGCACAAAGCGCACAATGCTGTCATGCGTTGCTAGATTATGGGATGTCATGGGTTTCGTAGCCCCGATGGTGCTATACGCTAAGTTTTGATTAAACAACTTTGGTTACGTGAATGCGATTGGGAAGACCCGCCGCTTGATAGCATTGTTCGTTCGTGCCTACGTTTTAGAGAGGAACTTCCTTTACAAAGCGAAATTAAAATAGCACGACATATAAACGTCAATAGAAATAGCGCCATCACTGTCGTTGGGTTTGCAGACGCTAGCGAGAAGGCTTACGGGGGCGTTGTATATTTTCACGTCCAGAATAATGGTAGAAATTCGATCAGCCTCATTAGCTCTAAGTCAAGGGTCTCCCCCTGTAAGGTAGTCTCCCTCGCGCGCTTAGAGCTTTGCGCTATATTAGTCCTTGCCAAGCTTATCACCGCAGTTACCAGCGCATGTAGTGATAGAGTTCACTCTGACTCAACCGTCACTTTATGTTGGGTTCATTCTTCACCCCACCGTTGGGATACCTTTGTCGCGAACTGAGTGGCCAAGATCCAAGACGAGTTAGGATCACGGAACTTTTATCACGTGTCCGGTACGGAAAACCCTGCCGATTGTCTATCCCGTTGACTCAACCCGATGCAAATAATGGACCACCCGCTTTGGTTCCACGGACCTTCTTGGGTTCACTTGGAACCCTCGCAGTGGCCAATAACCGATTTCGACCCTTCGTCAGTATCCCAACCACCGGAAGAGCAGAGGCACGCTCTCGAAATTACAAGATTACAATCGAATAGAACTTGTAGTCGCGCTTTTCAACGTCTTAAGCCATTTTTACAAGATGGAATCGTTAGGGTTGGTGGGCGCTTGTCTAACTTGCAGTTGAGTTTCGATCAACGGCACCCTATAGTTTTACCGCGTAAGGACCATATCATGAATTTATTAGTTGATTACCACTATAAATTGAATTCTCACGCTGGCCCCGACTTGATGATGTCAATCTTGCGTCAGAATTATTGGATTCTTTCTGCACGTAATTTAATCCGCAATCGGGTGTACAGATGTATGGCTTGCTTTCGAGTACGTCCTTAGCCGTCATTTCCGGAAATGGCGGAACTTAGGTCTTGTCGA
Organism: Parnassius apollo; assembly: GCA_907164705.1. Taxonomy (NCBI): domain Eukaryota; kingdom Metazoa; phylum Arthropoda; class Insecta; order Lepidoptera; family Papilionidae; genus Parnassius; species Parnassius apollo. The sequence continues at coordinate 2,134,520 of CAJQZP010001352.1, forward strand.
GTAACACAATCCGTAAAGCCCTTTATGTACACCGGGTCTGACTTTGCTGGTTCATTTAAGGTCAAGCTCACTCGCGGGCGTGGTATAAGATCCATAAAAGTTTACGTCTGCATTTTCGTATGTCTGACTAATCGGGCTGTGCATATAGAACTCGTTGGTGATCAAAGCACAGCGGACTTCATGGGTGCATTTAAAAGATTTCTTTCCCGCCGTGGTCCTGTTAGTAAATTGTATTCGGATAACAGTACAAACTACGTCGACGCGAAACGTATTTTATCAGAACTACATGAGCTTTTAACCAGTAAATATATATGATTCGGAGTTCGCTCACATCCTAGCCGAGAACCGCATCGAGTGGTCTCTGAACGTCCCGGCAGCGAGCCATTTTGGGGGAAATTGGGAGACTAATATTAAGAGTCTAAAGAGCCATTTATACCGATTAATAGGAGATCAAATTTTGTCCTTCGAAGAGTTAAGTACTGTGCTCGCTCAAATTGAGTGCGTCATGAATAGTCGCCCCCTTTGTCGTACGTTGTCAAATGACCCCTCGGAGCCGCTGGCTCTAACTCCAGCACATTTTTTGAATTTAACGCCTTTGAAATATCTGCCCGCCATAGACATGGAAGAGAACAAACTTAGTATTTCTGCGCGCCATATATTATTGGACCGGTTGGTGCAATCGTTTTGGAAACGATGGAAGATGAAGTATTTGCATACGTTGCAGTCTTGGCAAAAATGGAACACAACAACTGAACCTACAACTGTCGGAACTGTGGTTGTGCTCACCAAGGAGAATACGCCGCCTTTCCATTGGCCATTAGGGATCGTCGAAGAAGTTTTTCCCGGTTCCGACGGGGTAACTAGGGTAGCTCGCCTTAGAACCACGACTGGGTCTTACATGCGCCCTGTTGTCCGCTTGTGCCCTTTGCCCATTCAATAGTTTGAATTAGCTTTCTAGATTAGAAATTATAGTCGAAAATTAGGTTTAATCTTAGCGTTAGCTATTTTCAAGGGGACCCTTCAAGCCGGGGGGGGGATGGTTACACGGAAACGATTCGTGTATTTTAATTTTCTTCGAAGGTATATTTGCCAAGTGTTTATCCATCCTTTAACCTCATGTCCCTTCCATACACACTGAAAGGGGAAAGGGGGGAGTCTAGAAGGTGACGCGATTCTTTCGACCAATGAGACGCGCGCCTGACCGAGGTTCTTTGATGGGAAAGCCGAGGCAATAAAGGCTCGTGCGCTGCTCTCGAGCGGCCTCTTCCTTCGTACCACTGGCCTGGATCGCATCTCTGGGGCGCCCCAGAAGAACCCACCTCACGTCGCATCTTTATGTACTTTTGCTCCTACTTGAGCATTTTGTTTGTTAATTAAAACCGCCCCATTTTGTTTCTCCTAATATGCCCAAGTAGAATTCTATCCTAACCTTGGCAAGCAATAGATTTGGAAGAGCGAGTGCGTTATCCAAGGTTGCCGCGTGCCACATCCGCCATCTTGTTGAGGCATAAGAAGCCAACCGCGTATACAGTCCACCTAGTATAACACCTTGCACAATAGGGTCAAGGCTCTACCTGGGAATCGAACTCGGGACCTTTAGAGCTTTATAGTCATATATATAACTATAAAGCTCTAAATTGACTAATACTTGGTTTAATTTGTAAAATGCATCGAATCGTGTACTGGGCTTACTTAGCTACTTAGTGGCTAGGCTTTTATTTAAATCAGTGCACTCTATTATCTTCGGCTGCATCTCCACTTTCCATCAATGGAATAGTAGTCAAGCACTGACTTAGAATAGTATACAAAAGACATTTTGATACCGAGTGCGTAGAAAACATCAAACATTATGTATGTGCTTAAGGTTAATCCTTGTAAGTTTTACCTATAAACCTATAAACTTGACTGGAATAACTTTCCCTCAGTGGTATTGAATGGTGCTGTAATACCTTACAGTACCGCCGTTAAAAACCTTGGTGTCCACTTCGATCCTACTTTCTCGTGGTCTCATCAATTGAAGGAAGTTAGTAGAAATACTTTTGTTGCTATGGGTTTGCTGAGGCTACGTACTTTTCTTCCCATTCCTACTAAGATTATATTAGTACAACCTTTACACCTCTCTATTATCGATTATGCGGGCGCAAATTATCTTGATCTAACTGAAGATCAACTAAACAAACTTATGAGTATTCAAAATCTGCTTCATATTTCGTTTGCGCAAATATGACCATGTCTCCGGATTCCGTTTAAAGCTCAAGTGGTTACCCATCCGCCTTCGTCATAATCTACAAATTGTTTCTCTTATGCACTGTGTATTATTCAATCCAATGACTCCTAGCTATCTGAAGGAAAACTTTAGGTTTTTTTGGTCATGACAGACCGGATAGAGTTCTACGGTCAGCCGAAGATCTTATACTCGCGCCGCATTATTATCGTACTAAATAGTTTAAGAGTTCCTTCTACTTTATCGTACTAAATACTTTAAGACTGACGTAAAAAATCACTAACTCTGCAGTAATCGCTGGTCATTATTTGCGACATTTAATTTTTGTATCCAGTCTGTATTTATTTATGTAATTATGTATCGGTTTACTTTATTTATTTAATATGTAAGTCTGTTATAATATATACCTCCACCCACTGTCCAATAGTACAATTTTTTCCTAATCATAAGGTTGTCTGGAAGAGATCGCTTTTTGGCGATAAGACCGCTTTATTGTACCTACCTCTTAAGTATTACTTTCTGTAATCTGTTTTATCATCGTTTTATGGTTTACAATAAAGTATATATCATAATAAATTGACTTTCGCAAATAAGGTACTACGCACATGTTGCATCCTATGACAAAAATCGATAAATGGTTCACCAGACTTAATTTTTGTTCCAACTAAATAGCTATTTAATCTTTCGAACGCGGATCGACAAAACGTTGAATTAAAATATCTTTATCAGTGTTCCAACATTTAATATCATCACGTTCACTTAACCACATAGCTGCTCTACCGGTTAATCGGCTGCTTGTCGCATGTAATACATATTATATTTGTGTGGCATTATAAGAGTCTGCGAAAGACCTGTATATGTACTGATCTTTCTTAATAATCTTTCCTCTCCTTCAAACTTAGGTATAAGACAGTAAATCCTTAGGTAAACGCAATTGTTCCCTTTTATTAAATATTATTATAAAATTTATATGATTATTACTTTTATAGCAATTGTTATATTTGTTTAATTATTTATTTATATAAATTGTATTTTTATAAATTCTCTTTAATTGAAATTAATTGTCAGTATTTAATTATTAAACATAGTGATATTTTGCCGCATATTGCATAATTGCATAATATAATGAGAAAAATAATTTTCTTCACCACTTACTGAATTTCAGATATCAGTAACTACAGTAAGCCTCGTTAAATTTGTTACAATAAATAAATTTTAGTACCTGGACAATCGGACATCACTCGGCGTTAGAACGAATTTTTTTTATTTTCTAGGCATGACATTTATCTAAATAAATTCGAAAAGTAAAACAACCTAAATAATCTAAATACAGAATTCCATCTAATCGTTAAAGCCATAGCCGAGAAACAAATTAAATATTTACAAGAATTGCTCGCGTGCGAAAGTAGGCTGACCAACTGACCTGTATTTTAAAGGATGTTCCTTTACTTAACCATAATTTTAGACATATGCATGCTACATACGTCTCACTGCTAGGTACAGACTTTTTACTTTTTTTTACTATAACTTAAAAAAGAACGAGAGGTAAATATTAAATTTTTACTCAAACCCTGTTTGTTATTGTAATAACTAGTAGTGAGAAATAAAAACAAAATATAGTGAGATATTTTAGGAAGGTGTAAAGAAAAAAAATTCATACCAAATTTCCATACGACAAATTATGACAATCTTTCCTCTTATGAGGCAATCCATGAGGAAGCCCATGATCACCAATGGACAATTGAAAGACTCATATAAAAAAATTAAGTTTATAATGTGACTGTGTGATAACAATTTTAGCAAGAAATCCTCTTTTGGCCGAAATCTCAAGAAAAAATATGTTTTAAAAATAAAAAAAAATATAAATTTATTTCACTTTACTACCTATTTTATTTTTATTAGGCAATATAAGTATTGTGTATTTTTATTTTTACGTATAAAGTATGTGTGATATTGACATTTTAATTTGATGTGATATTGACATTTTAATTTGATGTGATATTGACATTTTAAAGTGGGCCGAATATTCGTTTCATATTCGGCATATTCGGCAGCTTTACCGAATATTCGTATCCGGCCGAATATTCGGCGAAATCACCGAATAATCGATAAAGCATTATTCAAAGTGTCCACTGTATTGAAATGTACAAATTGAGTAATGCCATGTCTTTCATTATTTTACTGTAAAATGTGTATTTTATTTATGGGTTAAATCTTTTTTTACTTGGTAAAGCCAAGCTGCAGCTATAATATGCTACAACTATAGCATGAATGAGTCGGCTCGACCGGGGCAGGACCACGTTTTCACAGAATACCAGCGTAAAATAGCAGCGTAATACAGTTGTGTTTCGTATGGTGAGTGTAGAGAACCGGAGATCCTGTTTACTGGAATTGAGGCATTCCATCTTAGTCCTCAGGGGTGACAACGCATTTGCATTTTGATCCTCAATTGAGTATAAATGTGGATGTCTATGGGCCACGGCATCCACTTGCCATTATGTGGACTGTGTGCATGTTTGTCACCTAAAAAATATCTACTTGTATGGCGTTATGTTTTTGAGGCGCTGTAGATATATTTCTAATTATAGCAAACAAAAAGCTTGATTAAATGTTTTTATAATCAAACAAAGAAACATTACATTACACATACTTTGGTCGTCAGTTTCTCGACCAAACCGACCGATCGACCGTTATAGCAGCGGGGTGAAGACTTTTTTATAGAAAATGAAACCAAATAAAGGTAAAGCAATTTACCAAGAGTCCAGGAATTTTTAGCCACATCCTGCAATTTTAGATCATTTGTACCGTAAAGTTAGCATAGAAATGTGATCACCCTATGCGGAAGTCGGACCATAAATCTATCACAAACAACCTTAACGGTCCTTGATTTGTGTTCTACTAAATGCTCTCCCGCACTAATCCTACGAGTCAAACGTTGAACAGGCTTAAGGATTAAGGAGGCTCATCTTGGTTGTTTACCCTGGGTTACCCTGGGTCTGTGACATAAACAAGCTTTGTATAATTTATATGAACGTCTGATTGCGAATTCCATTTTTGTATTCTACATACTGCTAAGTGCTTTTGATTAAAAGTCGTTACAAAACTATTTTAGCTTCTTTAACGTGGTAGAGCAACTATTAACGGGTCAACGGTTCATCAGTACAGAAACGCAGCAAGAATAGGTCGACTCGACCACGGTAGAATCGTGCTCTCAGAGAATACCAGCGTGTAACAGCTGAATATGCTGCTGCGTTTCGAGTACCGGAGACCCTTTTTACTAGTAACAAGGCATTCCATCATTTTGATCAGAGGTAACAACGCATCTGCATTTTGATTTAAGAATCATCGATCAAGATCAATGGTAGATGTAGATGTCTCACCCCGAACGGATTTCCGCTTTATCGTGCCGAGGGGGAGGGGGGGTCAGTAGCCGTGTCTTGGTCACCCACTGTGAACTAAAAAACTGCGAGCCCTAATATGTAGGTCCCAAAATGGGGGACGGGCTTGGTGAGCCCACTTTGGATCTATGTTATTGTGCTACGGCGAAAGAGATCTCCTCTCTTCTTCGTAGCCGAAATAAAGTCTTACTTACTTGTTTACTATACGATGCTCCGATGGACAGACTGATCCAAATTTATAGCCCTGAATGCCATTAAAATATCAGTCAGTCGGTTCAATTTATTAATAAGTACCTAATCAATAGGTACCAAGTCAGGCAATACCTATATTAATAGGCACCAAGAAAGGTGCTTAATAAAAGTATAATAATTGACATTTGTGTATTAGAACAGTAACTATTAGATTTATTTTTGAAATTTTTAGATAGAATATAATAAATAAGTTTTATTTTATGTAATTAAATATTTTATATATAATATATATGAAATATTTAATTACAAAAAAAATATATACTTACATACATAATTACTTAATAAAAGAGATAAGGTATATATTTGAATATAAAAATAATCTTTTTTCCACAATCACTTATATTGTTTTTTGAAAATTGCACCATTTTTTACACAACATGTAACATTTTAGTGCACAAAATGAACGATAAAAAATACAATTAAAATATCTAGAGATATTATACAGGGTGGTCCAAACAGTGAGAATATTTATCATACTGTTACAAGGGTTTGGACTCTACTAGATGATCGTTTATTATTGAACAATATGCACTGGTGTTGTCTGAAATATTCTTTACACATTTAATTTATAGACGTACTTCAACAGGTCCTGATTTTGTATTCATCTTGTGGGGTGATTTCGGTGAGGCAGTTGTACATATTACTCACTTTGTTAAAAAAACATAAGTCTTTGTCTTTTAATCCTACTTACGGTAGTAAAAGAAGAAATTATAGTGTAGTTCCTATACGCAGTACGAAAACCAACTTTGCGAAAAATCAATATGAAAAACGATCAGAACACTTATATAATCAAATTAACAAAATATTGCAAATATATCCTTTAAAGACATACGATTGTAAGAAAAAAATAATGCAGTGGCTTAAGACACTTAATTACGATCAAACTGAAGCCTTATTAGAATCTATCCTATAAATGCATTCACTCACTGTCTTTTTCTCATACGTACACAGGTACATACCCACACACACACACACACACACACACACACACACACACACACACACACACACACACACACACACACACACACACACACACACACACACACACACACACACACACACACACACACACCACACACACTCACACAAACACAACCACACACACACACACACACACACACACACACACACACACACACACACACACACACACTGTTTCTCTTATGTTAATTGTACTTAGTTAAGGGAGGGCGACGGCCTTCTACCACAAGTATCTTTATACTTAAAAGAAGTCCTCAAACTCGTACTAATTTTAAGAAAATGTTGGAAAGAATAAACTTTCATTTCATTTCATTTCATTTCATTTCCTGATTTTAAAATTTCGTTTTATCGTGAACAATCAGCTACAAATAACGGAGCTTTATTTTTAAATATTTGAGGATCAAGCAACGGATCTACAGGAAGATCATAGAACGACTGACGAAATCTAGCATACATATCGTATAATTTGACTTCGTAAACTGTACTTATTTTAATCAATTTTCAAATTAAGAACATCGTACGGATAATAGTAATAATTTAGTTTTAGTTGTGAAGTTGCTTTGACAGACCATGTTTAGTATACTGCGGTAATAATGGATATTCATATAGATCCCAATTTCCAAATGTGACTTGAACAGGCTTGTCTTTCTCTAAATGTTTTATTAAGTAAGCTTTTGTTGGTCAGATACCTTGATATAAGGCATAATATGTCATTGCACTTTTTGTAAACTTACTCCAACAGAGTCATCTTTTTCAGACTTAATACTGTTTAAATTTGTAATAGCCCCATTAAGTATTAGCTCATGTTTACAGTTCATAATTATTTTTCTATAATCTTCTGACTTTGTTATATGGCAGCGAAACCTGGGTATGCCAGAAGAAGCATAAAAGCAAGTTGAATGTAGTGGAGATGCGATCTCTTCGTAAAATGTGCGGCGTTACCATAGCCGACCGAAAGCGAACAAAAAGATTCGCAATATAGCAGGATTGAAAGATGACCTTATCACAAAAATTGATAAGGGCGTACTCCGATGGTTTGGGCACGTTGAGCGAATGAGTGAAGATCGAATGATGAAGAAAATATATAGCGCGAAAGTAAATATTAAAAGGTGTCGAGGTAGACCGAGACTAACTTTCGAAGACCATGTGAGCAAATTACTCGAAGAGGGGAAGGTCAAGAGTACTCGGATACCTAGACGTGTATGTATGAAGAAGATAATGAACCTGAAAGAAGCGAAAGAGGTATGTAAGAATCGTGACACTTGGCGATCTGTTCTCTCTGGCTACCCCGTTAGGGATTGTGCGTGAAGATAAGTAAGTAAGTTCTGCGAAGCCTAATAGCTTGTACAAAAAATACCGTTTTAATCATGGAATCCATTTACGTTCCAACCCCATGTAGCTGCTGTTTAATTTTCTTCACTACTCATAGATATTAAGATTTCATTTTTGTTGTTATTGCAACATTTCTCACATGGTCTATTTCTACCCCATTCATTTCATATCTAGAAATCTATCCCTTAAATAAAGCGGATAAATTTTGTCAGGATGCATTTAATAAAATCTGCTTTATAGATTGTTGAATACGTGGATATTACCTATTTGTTTATACTGAGTAAAGAGAAACAATTTTAATATTTTTTTTAATATACTCATAGTTAAAGAATAAATATTTAAGAAAAACTAAGTTTCTTCATTACTTTTGATCTTATTATCTTATGTAACATTGCGTAGTGACAGCTTAAGTAAATCCACCTTACTTTACTATGAACGATAACAGATACATCTCATGGCTTCTTAAAGTATAACCACCTCGCTAACTAAACTTAAGCTGGCTATGAGAAGGTCAGTGATGTAAAATGATACTGATAACACAAATCCACCAGCTAAGTGTGGCGATTATAGCAAATTCTCTTCACAACGGCAGAGGTATTAATGCACATGTGGACTTACGAGCTGATGAAGAAGAAATCAAAGAATTTGTAATGCAAACCTTCTTGCTCCTATTAGAAACCAAAATTCGTCACTGTTCCGAAATTCCAAACTTGTAAAAACAAAAAGCTCCCCGTAATTCCCCTGCGAAAAAAGTACACCCTTTTAACGATGAAAGCTTTCGTGCATGTATAGCAGACATTAAGCTGTCAAATCCTTTCCGTGTCACTGCGTCCGTTGAACCTCGTACTATGCTGTACTTTTCACATTACTTGTATTTTGTATAATTTAATAATTTTTCATAAAAGTGATGTGACAAGCCATACAGTGACTGTGTAAGAATATCGACAAGTCCATATCGTCCCGTAAATGTCGTATGGGTTACAAAGGGAAACAAACCTGGAGAAAGGCCACAACGTTTTCCTACTGACATTTGTCTATTATATCTATTATTTCTGGTCTGTTTTTACGCATTGCTTTTAAACTAGATGGTTATAACGCCACGAGATCTTTCTGACATTTTCTGTATACACATCTTATAACGCCCACAAGACTAAATGGGGTAAATGGATTATCTTGCTCTTCCACCACACGGTTAGTTGTGTGAATAACAAAGGAAAATGACATTTTATTATTTATGTAAATACAATAAGAGGATGAACTTCAATAAATTTTATATTACTACTATTATCCTTAAAATTCCTCCCACCAACAAAATATCATCTCTCTTTTCTGAAGATAGAAACATGTGCTTTATCATTCACACCAGTGTATATCCAAGTCGGGTTAATTGTTCTTTATGAAATCGAAGATTTAAATCGTTAGATGCGCCTTCAACTTGAAAAACTGTTGCATTATTTTTGAATGTGTGCGTTTGCAAGACGCTGACGCGTGCACACTAATGCGTGCGCTACCATGGCATATCCGTCTGTTTATGTCTATTTCTAGATGATCCCTATGTAAACCGCTTTCTTGGTAGATCCGAGTATCTTATTAAATTGGTTAATAGAAAAGTACTGAGACAATAGTGTGATCTCTTATTATCTTACGGAAATGGTGTTTTTTACTTTCTCTCTCGCACAGTTTTCATTTGCCCGTAATTATTTCGTGGTATTTTCTGACATCGGAATAACACAAAATCAATATTTAATAAAATATAGATACTTAAGAGTGAAAAGTTACACCATGGGCTTTATTTGTGTTTCTAGAATTATTACTGCACTTTCGAAAGGCACACGATGTCATTCTGAGAGTTTTTTTTTTGTGAAATCAGCGCGCTAGTTCCAATGTGCAACGTCTGGCTGTTTGTATGAAACCCCGAAAATGTTTAAATACTGATCTTTCATAAAACCAATGTATTGAATGTATATGAAAATTTATTTTCGCTATTTAAACAAAAAAGAAATACATTATTTCATTGAAATTAAACCTAACTTTTTAAAGCTATCTAAAACCACCTAAAAACTATTCAGTAGTTTTTTAACACTAACTATTCTAAGCGATATTTAAGTACATGACTTCATAAGAATTGGAAACACTCTAGCCTTTACGTGGATACTAGAATTTAAGAGAAATGCTTGAAGGAGTATAGAAAGATTTCAGCGTCAGAGAATAAAATATTTATCGAGCCATTCAAAGTCGCAAATATTCTGCGCGACGTGATGTACGTACCTAAGATTCTTGACATCTCAAGAGCAAAATAATTTGGAATTCGGGTCGAATAATGTCATTCAGTACATAATATTATTCAGTACAATTCATCATAATATCATTCAGTACATAATATTCTTCAGTACAATTCTTCATAATATCATTCACATAACTATCATTCAACACAGACTATCAAAAGTCTACCGAACATAGGCCTCTCCCGGACATTGCATGATGATAGAAATTATCTACGGAGATTAATGTCCGAAAACATTACTCTACTGAAGCAAACCTTGTTTTATGTAGCGAAAAGTAGAATTCATTAGGACTCAGTTACATTCTTTGATAGAGAGAGTCATTTGAAGTTTTGTCCTCCTTTAATCCTTCTAAAGAGATAATTTAAGAAATAAAAGAGGACGAAAAAGGTCAGGCATGTGAATGTTTTATTCTTATATCATTCATCAAAAACTGTATGAAATGAAAACAGCAGACCTAATGCTATTTAATTTATAACTTCATTTTTACTTAAAATTTAATTACTTTAAATACTTTGATATATTTAATAGATGATATACGACGCTAATAGGAAAGTAAAATGCTAATACTTTTGTAGACAGTGCTCTATCCCCCTCTCTGCTATATATGCTGCTCATGTAATACTTGTTGGCTTTTATGAGTTACCTTATCATACATATCTTAATGGAAATACGGCACGTTTATTTTGGTACAGTAATTTATCTCTTACTTACATAAAGGTTCAATTTTTTTATGAATAAGCGTGATAAACGAGCACACTATCTACCTGACGGTAAATGGATACTATCACCCATAAAAATTATTGTATTATATTTAATTAAAAATTCATTTATCCTCGATTAAGAATCAAAATACCAATATTTTACCACTCTTGATGACTAATGTTTGCGGTCTATCCCTGTGCAATTTACCAGAAGTTTTCCCTTTCTATACGTATAGATGAAATTTCCTAAGTTGTTGAAGGAGTTCATGTATTAAAGAAAATTTTCCTAAGTTATGGAAGGTGTTCACGTATAGATGTCTTTTATGGAGGAAGCTGTCGGAGGTACATACCTGCAGTTGTACATATATATGGGGTGGTCGGGAGCCCGACTGCCTGAAGTACTGTAGCACAATGACTAGTCCTATATTAGGGACTTATGATATTAAACTCAATGATACAAAAGCAATACTAAAGAAGGTCTCCATGATGAATTTGCATTACAATAGTAGGGTCGTGGGTTCGAACCCTATATATTAATGACTTATGAAAGTAAGGTCTATGATCCAAAAGCAATACTATAGAAGGTCTCTATGAATAATATGCATTACAATAGTAGAGTCGTGGGTTCGAATCCTATATATGAATGACTTATGAAAGTAAGGTCTATGATACAAAAGCAATACTATAGAAGGTCTCCATGATGAATTTGTATTACAATAGTAGGGTCGTGGGTTCGAACCCTATATATTAATGACTTATGAAAGTAAGGTCAATGATACAAAAGCAATACTATAGAAGGTCTCTATGATTAATATGCATTACAATAGTAGGGTTGTGGGTTCGAACCCTATATATGAATGACTTATGAAAGTAAGGTCTATGATACAAAAGCATTATTATTGAAGGTCTCCTTGATGCATAAGCATTGTATGGGGTGGTCGGAAGCCCGACTGCCTGAAGTACTGTAGCACAATGACTAGTCCTATATTAGGGACTTATGATATTAAACTCAATGATACAAAAGCAATACTATAGAAGGTCTCCATGATGAATTTGTATTACAATAGTAGGGTCGTGGGTTCGAACCCTATATATTAATGACTTATGAAAGTAAGGTCTATGATACAAAAGCAATACTATAGAAGGTCTCTATGATTAATATGCATTACAATAGTAGGGTTGTGGGTTCGAACCCTATATATGAATGACTTATGAAAGTAAGGTCTATGATACAAAAGCATTATTATTGAAGGTCTCCTTGATGCATAAGCATTGTATGGGGTGGTCGGGTGACCGACTGCTCCTAGTACTGTAGCAAAATGACTAGTCCTTATTAGGGACTTGAAAAGGAATATTATGGTGGCGTGTGTGCTGCTTCACGAGCAATTGGTCCGAGGTAAACTTGGACTCGCTAACCGATGTGTCCTAGACATATCATCTTAGTGCCGGTGGTAAGCGGGTTTGTTGTAGCAATACGGCTTTCCCGTGGACATCGCACACCCATACCGGTTGTGGGCGGCGTCGTAGCGCATAGCGATGCGTCGTCTATCTTTCGGATTGGGAAGATGAGTGTGTTTGGTAGCACTTTTAAGTGTAACAGGCATACTCAACTTCATGTCTTAGTGCATTAGCGCTATGATACATGGAGTTTTGTCCACTGGCGTCTTAGTAGTATGCTACTATGATACGTTGGTGATATTTTTTATATAACAACAATAAAAACTTTGTTACCGAAATCGATAGGAGTCATGTGGGTGTGTTGTGAGGGGGCGCCACCCGTATGATAGTTGCGTTGATGCTTACTGCTACTTGCGGTATTGCGTCTTGTGATGGATCTGCGGGTGTGCTGCGCCTGATTCGACGCATTCTTGTGGTTCTGGTCGATGGAGGTATACAATTAACATCTTAGTGCTGGTGGTAAGCGGGTTTGTTGTAGCAATACGGCTTTCCCGTGGACATCGCACACCCATACCGTTTGTGGGCGACGTCGTTGCGCATAGCGATGTGTCGTCTATCTTTCGGATTGGGATGATGAGTGTGTTTGGTAGTACTTTTAAGTGTAACAGGCATACTCAACTACATGTCTTAGTGCATTAGCGCTATGATACGTGGAGTTTTGTTCATTGGCGTCTTAGTAGCGTGCTACTATGATACGTTGGTGATATTTTTTATATAACAACAATACCAACTTTGTTACCAAAGTCAATAGGGATCATGTGGGTGTGTTGTGAGGGGGCGCCACCCGTATGATAGTTGCATTGATGCTTACTGCTACTTGCGGTATTGCGTCTTGTGTTGGATCTGCGGGTGTGCTGCGCCTGATTCGATGCTCTCTTGTGGTTCTGGTCGATGGAGGTATGCAGGTGGTGATGTCTGCTGGGATGCATGGGGGACCTTGGAATGGTGTAAGCCCGACGATAGTCGTATTGATGCTTGTTGCGTTCTGCAGCATTGCGTCGCTGCGATGGTTGTTTGGTGGGACGTTATTCTCAATGGCGCTCTCTGCGTCTTGGTTTGACTCACACCTAAGTAGCTTTGTCCAAGTCGGGTCCCTTCATTGCGGGGCTGCAGACTGTCTGCCTTCCACGATGTTTTATATAACGACATAATATTATATCTCTGTAACTTTCCCACCTTTGAATGATTGAAGGCAACTTGTTGGTGGGTGAGACAAACATGATCGAAAATGCATTTACTCAACGTCAGTGACACAAACCCTTTCTGATGGCGAATTATTACTCTTATCTTATAACTGCCTTTTGGCTATATCTGCCGTTGTATTGGTTGGTGGAGCATATGTGTCGACCTCATGCGGGTGGTAGCTGGCGGGAGGATCTGAGGAGACTCTCAAGGCTGCGGCCGAAAGCCGCACAACGTGGGACCCCATTCCCTTGAGGTGAGCAGTAGACTCATGACACGCTCTGCGGCTAGTAGCCGTGCTGATCATGCGATTGGTGGTGATGCCATACACTTACATCACGTCTGCAGGAGCGGTGGTCTGGCAGGTGGTGGCGCTCACGGAGGGTTTACGGCCAGTGTGCCTATTTGCCTAAACCGTGTGACGTACATTCACTCTGGCTGGATTCGTTCGTATTCTGTTTGGCGTTTACACGCATTGACATGCGCGACTTCGGTCGATGTTTGTGCTTACGCACTAGCAAGGGGCCAAGCCTCTTTTACTGGTTCGCCAGTTATTTTGCTGTGGACTACGGTCCAGTTCCCGAATTAGCTTTCCCTTCGGGGGGAGTGCATCAAAATGGTTGGCACTCACCGTGCACGGCGTGTGTGGGGCCGTGTACCTCCCCTGCATTTTTTTAAATAAATGTAGGAGAGCGAAGCCCTTGTATCGGGTATTTTATATAAATATATTTTGAGCCTTTTCCGAGCGGGAAGGGATAATTAATAATGTAAACCTGATGCAAGTGGAATAGGGACGTTTTATGTTCTTAACCTTTTTTCGAGCCCTGTCTTCGTGAACGGGGTTCACTTAGCTTATAAGGCACTACCAACAGCTTTCAATTGCTCTAGTGAATATTCATTCTTCTAAAAGACACCTAAAAGAACTAAGTTACTAAACAAACACAACGTAAATAAGGGTCCTAACTAAGACGATCACGCCAAATTATTACAAACGGCCTATTATTAAACCTTTAGAAAGATCATTTAGAAAGATCAAAACATAATTTATTATTCCTGGTCACATATATATAATTTTTATCGAAAAGGGGTAAATTAATTATATCTAATATATTTATAATTATTATTATGAGAGAGGGGGGAGACCGTTACAATTTGGTGCCGTGACCAGGATATATTTTAAAAAAGAAGGTCGTCTGTATAAGAATTATGAAGTAGGCGTTATGCCTACAATTTGTTGTCCGTGAAATGGAGAGGTGTCTTGAAGGATGGTGTTTGCTGGGGGTGGTTGAGAGTCTGGGGGTGGGGCTTTAATATTAATATTTTTGTTTGTTATAGATGGTGTGCGCATAGAAATCTAAGACAAAATAAACTAATAAGTGAAATAAGTGAAAAGTACTCAGTAACATTTGTATAAGTGAAAGACATAACAGTGCTAAAATCTGGAAAAGTATAAAAATATAAAAATGGCTAAAACAAAGAAAAGTTCAAAATTAGTGAAGGCTAAGCCTAAAAATGAATTAAAAATACTTCAAAAATTAATTAAGAATGTAGTGAAAACCTTTGAGGTTAAAATAAAAGATCTCGAAGAAAAATTTATCAATCAAACAAAAGATCACCAAATTAAAGTAAACCAAGAAGAGGTGTACGGGGCGAGCACCTCATTTGTTACTGACCCCAAACAGAGTATTGTATATAATATACATAATGTGACAATAAACAAGCCGAAATTTGAAAATGGGAATACTCATCCAGTAACATTTTTAGAAGATCTCACCAATTATTTAAAGAAAGTCCCATCTAATGGACTTGAAATATCAATAGCGCAAGAGTGCTTAGTAGGTGAAGCCAAATATTGGGCTCGAATTAATAGTGTGCGTTGGACAACTTTTGATGATTTTAAAGCAGACTTTATAAGAGTATTTTGGGGTGAAGAGGAACAAAATAAAGTAAGAAGATTCCTTGTACAAAATAAATGGAGTAGATATACGCACCCCACCATGGTTGGTTATTTTCTTTATGTCACTGAAAAAGCACAGACATTATCATATCCGATACCAGAAAAACAATTAGTTGCTGATGTTATTAGACATTATCCTAAAACAGTGCAGCAGTTATGGAGAATAGCTAAAATTGAGACAATAATTGAGACAACAGATTTCTTGAGAAATTTAGATGACATTGATAAACAGGAAGAAGATCGTGAACCTTACAATACTGAGAAAAAACGAAAATTTAATAATAAAGCTGAGCGAAAACAAAAAGAAATACAGCAGTCATATAAATCATGGCGTAAACCTGAAGAAGGAAGAAAGGAGGTTAACGAAATGAATGAAATACAAGTCACTAACGAACAAGTAAATGTTTCAACTCCCGAGCCAAATTTAGAGCAATAGAGGTCGAACTAGTTCCCGGTTCGATCCCTTATAATGTAAAAGGGAACAAAGCATTAAATATATTATTAAAGTTGGGTTGGAGACCTGGTCAAACACTTGGTAAAAATAATAGGGGTTTGCGAAAACCTATTTCTTTAAAAGCAACTTTTAATAGAGAAGGACTTGGTTATAACAATAATGTAAATAGTATAATTAAGACTTTAAAAACCAAGTCAGATTTGCTCATAACGGAGTTATTCGTGCAAACTGTTTTCGAGGAAGACGAAGATAAATATCAAAAGGAATTTATAGGGAATATGAGGTCTGAACTTAAAGTTTCAATATTTGATAAAGAAATTGATGCACTTCTCGATACTGGGAGCGATATTACATGCATTTCAGAGAGTTTATTTTTACAAATTAAAAGTGGTAATTACAAAATATCAGTAATGCCAGTTAAAGCAATGCAAATAAAAGGTGCTGTTGGGCAGCGCAGCACAAAAATACAACAGATGATCATATTGCCTATAAAAATAGATGAAGTAGTCTTTGAAACACAAACTTTAATTGTTAATAATTTAATAAGACCATTAATATTGGGCTTTGACTGGCTCAAGAAAAATAAAATATTGATAGATTTTAGAAATACGGCAATTGGTATAGAATTTAAGTTGAAAAACAAAGACTACTTCATACCGTTTAAATATAACTGTAATTCAGTAATATATAACAATTGCGTTGAACAAAGTACTGATGATCCTTTAATAAATATAAAGATAGGATCAAAATTGGAGGCCTCTGAAAAAGCTAAGCTAAGTAAGGTTTTGGAAAAGCATAAGAATATATTTTCGAGCAAGTTGGGTAGAGCGAATTGCTACGAACATAAAATTGAAATGATCGATGATGAACCTATAGTTACTAGATCTTATCCGATTCCATATGCATATAGATCGAAAATGGAAGAGAAATTAAGTGAGATGGAACAAGCTGGTATCATCACAAGGGCATCGACACCTTACAGTAGCCCATTAACATTCACACTTAAAAGGGATGGCTCAATTAGAGTCTTATTAGATGCTAGAAGCATAAATAAGAAAATGATTGCAGAAACAGAGAAGCCACCTATACAATTAGATGTTTTGAATTCATTTCATGGAGCGAATTATATTACTACCATTGATTTAAATAATGCATATTTTAAAATTCCAATAAATAAAGATGGTAGAAAATATACTGGATTCACATTCAATGGAAGGTCATATGTATATAATGTTCTGCCACAAGGATTAAAAACATCGGTAGGAAGCTTTAGTAGAGCCATGAGCTTAATATTGGGACCAGAAGTCCAAGAATTTTGTGTGAATTACTTAGACGATTTAGCTATTATAACATCAGGAACATTAGATAAACATTTGGAGCACATTGACATTGTTTTAAGTAAATTAAACAAAGCTGGCTTAACGTGCAATTTGCAAAAATGTGAATTTATTTGTAAAGAAATTAAGATGCTGGGTTTTATAATTTCAACAAAAGGCATAAAGACAGATCCCGATAAAATTCGCGCAATTCAAGATTTTCCAGCACCCAAAAAGATTAAGCAATTGAGAGCATTTTTTGGGGCTTTGCAATTTTTATAGAAGGTTCATACCAAATTACAGTGTATGTATAATACCTCTTTGTGAATTATTAAAAAAGGGACGTAAGTTCCAATGGAGCGAAAAGGTACAGAAGGCATTTGATTTTATAAAGCAACAATTTATTAATACAATAGAATTGCATCACCCTGATTTTAGTAAACCTTATTATTTGCAAACAGACTGTTCCGGTGTGGGTATGGCCGGAGTACTTTATCAGATAGATAATAATAGTGAAATGAGAATATTAGGCTATCACAGTAAAGCCTTAAAAGGTTCTGAATTGAATTGGTCTGTCACTGAACAAGAGTTTTATGCTGTAATAAGTTGTTTAAAGAAGTTCGAGACGTATTTAAGAGGCAGCAAAGTAATAATATTAACCGATCATAAAGCATTATTGTTTATTAATAATATGAAATTATTTAATGGCAGAGTTACTCGATGGATATTGTATATAGAACAATTCAATTACGAAGTACAGCATATATCAGGTAGAAGCAATATTGTTGCAGATGTGCTATCACGTTACCCTCCTGATGGTGATTTAATACAAGAGGATAAAAATAAAAGTTTAGAAATAGCGTATACAGAAAGTGAATCGAATGACGAATTAATAGAAAAGTTAAAATCCATATCAGTATACCAAACGCAAGATACAGAGTCGTTGGCTATTATTGAAAAATTAAAAACGCTAAATACTTTGACAATAGAACAAAATGAAAAACTGAAACGTTATAGTTTGAGAAATAATATATTATATTACAAAACAAATTTAAAGGAAGTAATTTATTTACCTGTACCCTTGAGACGAGATGTTATAAACCAAGTACATATAGAAATGGGACATCAAGGGCCCTATAAAGTAATTAAATATGTGAGAGATAGATTCTTTTGGAAAGGATTAACAAAAGACATTAAAAAGCAATTAAGGGTGTGTCATTTATGCCAGTTATCAAAGAAAAGTAATATAACATATGTGGGTCCATGCAAATCTATAATAACAGAAAATATCGGAGACATGGTTATGGCTGACTTATATGGACCATTGGCATCAGGTACCTTTGGGTACACTTTCATATTTGTTATACAAGATTCATTTAGTAAATTTATCAAATTATATCCTTTAAAACAATCAACAGCAAAGTGTGTTGTTACGAAAGTAAAGCATTTTGTTCAGATTATAAAGCCCAAAGCAATAATGACAGATAATGGGAAGCAGTTTATAAGTAATCATTGGAAACGATCAATGAAAGAATTGAATATTAAACCGATATATACCACAGTAAGAAATCCTAGGCCAAATACAACAGAGCGTGTAAATAGAGAGTTGAGCAGATTATTCAGGACACTTTGTCATGCTAACCACAAAGATTGGGCAATAATATTGCCTAAAATAGAAGAATTGTATAATAATTCATATCACAATAGTACAGGATTTACACCATGTGAGATTCTTTATGGCGAGTCTAATGAAATGTCTTTCGACAAGATAATATTTAATAGTAAAAACAAACACAATGTCGAACAGATTAGACAGCAAGTGCGAAAGAATTTAAAAGAGGCAAGCCGCATTAGAAACACAAAATTTGATAAGAGCAATAGATTAGTGACATATCATGTTGGCGATTTAGTAAAAGTTTCAAGATCTAGTAGATCAGATGCAGATAACAAAGTTATGAGTAAATTTAATTTGGCGTATGAAGGGCCATATATAATAGCAGCCGTACCATTTGACAATGTATATACTTTAGCAAACCCAGAAACAAAAGAAAATAGGGGAAATTTTAATGCTATTCATTTTATTAAAATATTTTAAATAATAGGTTTGGCTTATACACATTCTAGAATAAATACTGTAATATAATTTGGTCCCGTGGGTGGCCGTTTGAAAAAAAAATATATAGATTAAAATTATTAAAGTTATGAGCAAGACACAAATTAATTAAAAATAAGAAAATGTTGTAATAATTTTATTAATAACTATCTGTAAATATAGATTGTAAGATAATTTTGTAAAATATGTTTTATTGAATAAATTTGGGGAGTTGGGTCAGGGTGAATGGCTCAATCACATTTATCCTGTGGGTGTGTAGCATCTGATTTTAACTCATAATCAAATTACTGTACATATAAAGAAAGCTTTGCTGAATTATTAAAAATATATTTTAAAGATTTTAAATGTAAGTCAAAAAGTAAAGAGAGCCACTATATTAACAACATAAATACAATACGTTTATCAAGATAACGATTTATGGATTATCGCATTGGGATAGTTGTGGTTGAAGGGGTGTGTGGCGGCGGCCATTCCCTGGGGTAGGTGGGATGAAAATATATACTGAATTGTAACAGATTGAAAGAGGAAAGAACAGATACACATAAGTTCAAAATTTTGAGTGTAGTGCATATGCTCTCAATATAGTAAAATTTTATATCAACGACTCCACTGTGTGGGTCATTAACATAAAATTTGGGGGTGGATTGTGACGGCCCAATATTATTATTAATAATTAAATTCAATATAAAGGGGCGTCAAAAATAGTCTTAAAAGATATATATTAAGCAATTAAGTTAAATTAATAAACATAAAGTTAATATATTTCAGACATTATCCCAATAACATAGTATATTAAAGGCAAAATTATTGTTTTTCGTAATAAATAAATTTATTTAAAAACTTGAAAAAAATATTTAAAATAAGATAAATAATAGAAATACAAGTCAAAAAATATTATAAAATTAAGTTAAATAACGTTTATAAGATAATTAGAAAATTTGTTAAAAATTGTTTAAGTCATGGGAGGTGTTCGTGTATAAAAGAAAATTTTTCTAAGTTGTGGAAGGAGTTCACGTATAGATGAAATTTCCTAAGTTGTTGAAGGAGTTCATGTATTAAAGAAAATTTTCCTAAGTTATGGAAGGTGTTCACGTATAGATGTCTTGTATGGAGGAAGCTGTCGGAGGTACATACCTGCAGTTGTACATATATATGGGGTGGTCGGGAGCCCGACTGCCTGAAGTACTGTAGCACAATGACTAGTCCTATATTAGGGACTTATGATATTAAACTCAATGATACAAAAGCAATACTAAAGAAGGTCTCCATGATGAATTTGCATTACAATAGTAGGGTCGTGGGTTCGAACCCTATATATTAATGACTTATGAAAGTAAGGTCTATGATCCAAAAGCAATACTATAGAAGGTCTCTATGAATAATATGCATTACAATAGTAGAGTCGTGGGTTCGAATCCTATATATGAATGACTTATGAAAGTAAGGTCTATATACAAAAAAGTCTCCGAATTGTATTACAATAGTAGGGTCGTGGGTTCGAACCCTATATATTAATGACTTATGAAAGTAAGGTCAATGATACAAAAGCAATACTATAGAAGGTCTCTATGATTAATATGCATTACAATAGTAGGGTCGTGGGTTCGAACCCTATATATGCATGACTTATGAAAGTAAGGTCTATGATACAAAAGCAATATTATTGGAGGTCTCCTTGATGCATAAGCATTGTATGGGGTGGTCGGGAGCCCGACTGCTCCTGAGTACTGTAGCACAATGACTAGTCCTATATTAGGGACTTATGATATTAAACTCAATGATACAAAAGCAATACTATAGAAGGTCTCCATGATGAATTTGTATTACAATAGTAGGGTCGTGGGTTCGAACCCTATATATTAATGACTTATGAAAGTAAGGTCTATGATACAAAAGCAATACTATAGAAGGTCTCTATGATTAATATGCATTACAATAGTAGGGTTGTGGGTTCGAACCCTATATATGAATGACTTATGAAAGTAAGGTCTATGATACAAAAGCATTATTATTGAAGGTCTCCTTGATGCATAAGCATTGTATGGGGTGGTCGGGTGACCGACTGCTCCTAGTACTGTAGCAAAATGACTAGTCCTTATTAGGGACTTGAAAAGGAATATTATGGTGGCGTGTGTGCTGCTTCACGAGCAATTGGTCCGAGGTAAACTTGGACTCGCTAACCGATGTGTCCTAGACATATCATCTTAGTGCCGGTGGTAAGCGGGTTTGTTGTAGCAATACGGCTTTCCCGTGGACATCGCACACCCATACCGTTTGTGGGCGACGTCGTTGCGCATAGCGATGCGTCGTCTATCTTTCGGATTGGGAAGATGAGTGTGTTTGGTAGCACTTTTAAGTGTAACAGGCATACTCAACTTCATGTCTTAGTGCATTAGCGCTATGATACATGGAGTTTTGTCCACTGGCGTCTTAGTAGTATGCTACTATGATACGTTGGTGATATTTTTTATATAACAACAATAAAAACTTTGTTACCGAAATCGATAGGAGTCATGTGGGTGTGTTGTGAGGGGGCGCCACCCGTATGATAGTTGCGTTGATGCTTACTGCTACTTGCGGTATTGCGTCTTGTGATGGATCTGCGGGTGTGCTGCGCCTGATTCGACGCATTCTTGTGGTTCTGGTCGATGGAGGTATACAATTAACATCTTAGTGCTGGTGGTAAGCGGGTTTGTTGTAGCAATACGGCTTTCCCGTGGACATCGCACACCCATACCGTTTGTGGGCGACGTCGTTGCGCATAGCGATGTGTCGTCTATCTTTCGGATTGGGATGATGAGTGTGTTTGGTAGTACTTTTAAGTGTAACAGGCATACTCAACTACATGTCTTAGTGCATTAGCGCTATGATACGTGGAGTTTTGTTCATTGGCGTCTTAGTAGCGTGCTACTATGATACGTTGGTGATATTTTTTTATATAACAACAATACCAACTTTGTTACCAAAGTCAATAGGAGTCATGTGGGTGTGTTGTGAGGGGGGTGCCACCCGTATGATAGTTGCATTGATGCTTACTGCTACTTGCGGTATTGCGTCTTGTGTTGGATCTGCGGGTGTGCTGCGCCTGATTCGACGCTCTCTTGTGGTTCTGGTCGATGGAGGTATGCGGGTGGTGATGTCTGCTGGGATGCATGGGGGACTTTGGGAGGGTGTAAGCCCGACGATAGTCGTATTGATGCTTGTTGCGTTCTGCAGCATTGCGTCGCTGCGATGGTTGTTTGGTGGGACGCTATTCTCAATGGCGCTCTCTGCGTCTTGGTTTGACTCACACCTAAGTAGCTTTGCCCAAGTCGGGTCCCTTCATTGCGGGGCTGCAGACTGTCTGCCTTCCACGATGTTTTATATAACGACATAATATTATATCTCTGTAACTTTCCCACCTTTGAATGATTGAAGGCAACTTGTTGGTGGGTGAGACAAACATGATCGAAAATGCATTTACTCAACGTCAGTGACACAAACCCTTTCTGATGGCGAATTATTACTCTTATCTTATAACTGCCTTTTGGCTATATCTGCCGTTGTATTGGTTGGTGGAGCATATGTGTCGACCTCATGCGGGTGGTAGCTGGCGGGAGGATCTGAGGAGACTCTCAAGGCTGCGGCCGAAAGCCGCACAACGTGGGACCCCATTCCCTTGAGGTGAGCAGTAGACTCATGACACGCTCTGCGGCTAGTAGCCGTGCTGATCATGCGATTGGTGGTGATGCCATACACTTACATCACGTCTGCAGGAGCGGCGGTCTGGCAGGTGGTGGCGCTCACGGAGGGTTTACGGCCAGTGTGCCTATTTGCCTAAACCGTGTGACGTACATTCACTCTGGCTGGATTCGTTCGTATTCTGTTTGGCGTTTACACGCATTGACATGCGCGACTTCGGTCGATGTTTGTGCTTACGCACTAGCAAGGGGCCAAGCCTCTTTTACTGGTTCGCCAGTTATTTTGCTGTGGACTACGGTCCAGTTCCCGAATTAGCTTTCCCTTCGGGGGGAGTGCATCAAAATGGTTGGCACTCACCGTGCACGGCGTGTGTGGGGCCGTGTACCTCCCCTGCATTTTTTTTAAATAAATGTAGGAGAGCGAAGCCCTTGTATCGGGTATTTTATATAAATATATTTTGAGCCTTTTCCGAGCGGGAAGGGATAATTAATAATGTAAACCTGATGCAAGTGGAATAGGGACGTTTTATGTTCTTAACCTTTTTCGAGCCCTGTCTTCGTGAACGGGGTTCACTTAGCTTATAAGGCACTACCAACAGCTTTCAATTGCTCTAGTGAATATTCATTCTTCTAAAAGACACCTAAAAGAACTAAGTTACTAAACAAACACAACGTAAATAAGGGTCCTAACTAAGACGATCACGCCAAATTATTACAAACGGCCTATTATTAAACCTTTAGAAAGATCATTTAGAAAGATCAAAACATAATTTATTATTCCTGGTCACATATATATAATTTTTATCGAAAAGGGGTAAATTAATTATATCTAATATATTTATAATTATTATTATGAGAGAGGGGGGGGAACCGTTACACAATGAAGAAGAAGTTAAATATTTTTGCACATAATAATGTCCTTTAGATCAAATTTCAGTCACGACGGCCAGTCTCATCAGACTAGACAGTATTATAATGCACACACAGCATGCAAGCACACTCTCACTCCCATAGTCCGGTATGATGACAATCCTACACGACCGGAGAGAAATCAGGCACGGAGCTATAACACCATCAACTTAGATGAACACAATAACTGATTTTGGCCCGGCCAGGATTCGGACCCAGGAACTCGTGATCAGCTATAGAACTAACGACTACTAAATGAACAAATTGATCACTTTCAGGTAATACTTTTCATTGTAATGTAATGTCTGTGTGGTTTATGTTTACCTCAGCAGGAAGTTTCTTTACCTACTCCTAGTAGAGTCTACCTTTCGAAAACATATTAACAAAAGGAAAACTATCTCTGTTTACATTGTTGGTATTCATTTCTATGCAACGAGTTGGTTTTGTATTTTTATTGCTATCGCGTCTCTATCACTATTCCGTAGTTTATGTTTTCAAATAATCATAAAAGCGAAGTTGAGATTTTAATACGTGGTAGAGGTGAAAAAGGTAAAGTCATTTCATGCATTTTTTTATAAAATAAATACCTTACTTTCTTATAAAGTTCTATAAATAGCAAAATGAATAATTTCGAAACGGTTTCAAAATTATTAAGGCTTATAATTTTCTTTACACATCCAATTGGGTACTGTTGCCAATTGAAATACATTGAAAGCGATGTCTAAACAAATATTTCTAAAGAAGTTGTCTAGAATCGAATATAAACTTGGTAGTTTGCATCTATATATTATAGTTTTACCATGGATGGGGCGGCTCAGGACCACGTTTTTATAGAATACCAGCCTAAAACAGTGTTTCGTAGGGTGAGTGTAGAAATCTGAAGACCCAGGGATGACAAAGCATCTTTATTTTGAATCTTAATCGAGAATAGATGTAGATATATATATGGGATATACATAATATTGCATCCTCTTACCATCAGGTGGACTGTGTGCTCGTTTGTCACCCTTATTATAAAAAAGGCCCATTAGTGTATAATAAAAATACTTTGGTACTTTAAAAAAGAAAAAATAAAAATAGATATTCTGTGGTTGTAACTTACCCCGAGTTGAGTTGTTAATTTTTTAATAAAGTAAAAAAATATGTAAACCGTATGCACGAAGATTTCTCATCCTCCTCTTTGCAATTGAAAACGCTGACTGACGTTGACTTTTAACTTTTAACAAACTACAAATAACAAACTTTTTTTAACCTTTAACAAAAAGTAAAAGCTGACGTTAAAAAATTAATTAATTTTATTCTTATTTATTCTTCGAAGTCAGCTTTTTATCTAAAAAAATATTTCTTATCCTTTTGAGTAAAGTTACAGCCTATATACGTCCCACTGCTGGGCACGGGCCTCCCCTCATTTCTGAGAGGGTTTTTGGGGCAAAGAAGTGTCCGCCGAGCTACCCCAATGCGTGTTGGCGAACTTCACATGTCTTCGAAATATTTTCTTATTCCTCAGACATGCAGGTTTCCTCACGACGTTTTCTTTCACCGCCGAGCACGTGGTATATCAGCACTTAAAATTGCAATTAACAATTTCATTGTTGCCGGCGGGGATCGAACCCGCCGGCACTACTCGCACACACCGAACTACTCGCGTTCTGTAAATTTTCAGCGAGCGTTAACCATCTGACCTACCACGGCTATCCTTTTCAGTAGACTAAGCAATATCACAATCTCAATGTCGTTATAATAGCTACATTAAGATCTTCAATTTTGCCATCCTTAGGGGTGGAATTATTATATTATTTAATGGAAACAAACAATCATTAAAATCGAATCACAATAGGCGAAGATATCGCGTAACATACAAAGAAAGAACATGCATTCAAATTGTACACCTCCTCCTTTTTTGAAGTCGTCTTAAAGGCCTTGAAACAAATATATTTTTGTCAATATCTTTTTTTTAAATTACCCTCCGACATAGGATTTTCTCATGTATCGTGGAGGCAGTTTACGTACATAAATTGCACAAGGAAAAACACCGAGAACCTGAATAATTATTTATAGGCGTTACAAATACTTGTGGTACTTGTGCTACTCGTACTATCAATATACATTTTAAATTTTCTGTTACATAAAAATTTTATTTTAATAGAAGTGACATTCTAATACCCATTCTTTCTACTCGTATATGTGTATTTTCCATAGAATTAATAAAATATTATTATTATTGTTATATGGTAATCAATACACATTTTAAGTTTTCTGTTACTTAAAAGATTTTTTCACTAATAGTATCATTCGTCGTACCTATTCTAATCGTCAAACAGCACACATATTAAATTATTTACTAAATAAGCAATGCAAATTATTTACTAAAAGTGTGTAATTTCATTAAATAATTTTTAATATACTTCTGCGATCCGACTCATAATACATAGGCCTACGAGGCTTCGACATAGAGCGGCGGAAAATAAAACAACATAAGGCGATTATACATTCAAAAGCGGATCGGTATTTATGTGTACTATAGAAACAAAATATTAAAATTTCTTTCCTTTTTTTACTTAAAAGTAGTTTTAATTAATGGATCTCCCTATTTTGCAAGAACTTCTTAAGGCGATTGAAAACTATGTCTCCGACACTCTGTGCCAAGATACGTTTACGTACGTTCGATCTGACTACAAGCTATCTAGGTGCCGAGTCGTGGTGCAGTAATTTAAATAAATTTGGTTACCAATTTTGTCAAGAGGCAGGTAAGGCCCTGAGCGGGTCTGCACTTTTCTGGTACAATACTTGGAACCCCACATAGGATCGGTCCTGAGAAAGATTTCCGACGGAGAACGGTGTAGTGTATCGTCAGATGGGCCGAACGTATTGTGGAAAGTACAAAAATCTTATATTCCACGGTCCAAAAATCAATTTCATGCATTTTTTTACCTCTATTTTTTTTTTAAATTTTTGTAGAATATTCAAGAAGCTTAATTAATGTAAAATTGTTATTAATTAGTGTAAGGGATAAAAAGTAAGATTATTGTTTACCAGATTTTAAATACTGTTGTTTGGTTCTTTTAAAGTTAAACTTGTGAGTAATATTTATAGCATTGTGACAAAGCAAATATGTTATGAATATAAATTAATGACGCTAATAGGTAATATGTAAACTGATTTTGTTGTATTTACAATGCTTGGATTAAAGTTAATGAATTAAACACTTACAATATACATATATCACATCATCACATAAACGTACACATTTTTAAGATATGTACCTAAGTAAGAAACATATCTATTCAAAAAATATATGACCACTGATATCCTGTAACTTGGTGCCGATTTGTCTCATTTACTGTGTGTGAATATTTTTATCAGCATGTCTATGTTACAGTGGCTAGATTAAGTAATAATCCGCTGATCGCAGTTGCTTGGTGCCAATTTGTCTCACTTGCAGCGGTTGAATGCTGCTGGCATGTCTAGGTATCTGGCAATTATTACTTATTCGCTGAGCTTACTTTTTAGGTGTTGAATCTATCTCAGTTTCAGCAACTAAAGGGGATCAACGTGTTTATACGAATAATGTACGCTGAGCTGACTTGTTTAGTGTTGGATCTATTGTCTCATTGTCAACGACTGAAAGGAACCAACATGTCTATGCGAGTATTGTTTGTTCGTTTATTTGAGATTGAAATAAATAGTTCGATAAAAAACATATAGACAATCATATTTTTTTTAAAACCTGGATAGATAGATCTTTTACCTAATATTGAATATCTTGCAATCTTCGGATGTCCAACCATCAATGGATGACTAACTATGCAATCACAATCATAAAATCATCGTCCATATTTACTGGCAGAAACTAGACTCAATGGCTAGCGGCTCTCAACTGAGCCTTGTTATTCCGAATGCAAACAAACGTATGTGTGTAATGTAATTACGGAATCCCAAATTGGAATCCCGAAACGGAATTCCGAATGTATGTGGCCGACTTAACGCTGCAAGCCGGATTGTTTGATAATTTCAGCTTTTAGATTTTTTTAGAGCGGATTTTTCAATCTTTAGATAAAATTTATTCACCGGTTACGAGTAACATATTACATAAACAAATTATAAATTACAGTTTTATGAATAAAATAATTCATTTATTTCACTTTTAACGTTACGTTTTTAGTCGTACCTTTTAACGTTATAAAAATTGTATCCTCACCCCCCCCACGTCTGGCTTTTCCTGGTTAGGATCTTTTATTTGCTGCATTTTTGTAGCGTATTAAGTTTTGAGATATACGAAGACCATCAGTCTTTTTTTTTCTTAAATCTCCAAGTTTCTCGGATAAATTGAATCTTTTTAATTTGCGTAGGCTCTGCTCGTAAGGTTTGTCCGCCATTCAAAACATTAACCCGAGCAATAGATAGACATTTTTTTTTTAATTTTTATTCCTGTCTTAATGGCATGCTAATAACCCCCGTAATAATCATCTCACAAAGCAGTTATTTCAATATTAAAGACAAACACTTTAATTTTACAAATATGATTTAACTAGCTATGCGCCGCGGTTTCACCCGCGTATATCACGCGTCTCGGCCACGCGATATAACTTAACACCTATTTCAAGCACTTCAGATAACAATGTGTGGAATTTTTTTCAAAATTAATGGAGTACTTTTATTAAGTAACGTGTTTCCTTACGAAAAAACGCGATCGGGAAATGTATCGTAGGGAACTGTGCCCGCGGAGAGGGGGGCACTTACCCGGGAGTATGGAGAGTATGAGTGTATAAAATGTAACTTTGCTCTATATTGTAAATATAAAATTACAGCCTATATACGTATACCATTGCTGGGCACAGGCCTTCTCTCACTTCTGAGAGGGTTTTAGGTCCAGGAAGTGTCCGCCATGCTGCCCTAATGCGTGTTGGCGGGTTTAACATGTCTACGAAATATTTTTTATACTTTTTATTTTTCACTATATGCAGGTTTTCTCATGACGTTTTCCTTCACCATCGCTTAAAACGTGATGAAATGGCCAGATTATTTTACGCCGCCTCTACATTTACTTTAAATTTGTATTTATTTCTTTTTTTTACAATGAAACAAAATGTGCCCTCATTGTGTGCTGATGTACTTTTGTATCTTGTGTACTCACAGCATATGTTAGGTAAAGAAAATCAATAAAACATTAAGACAACGTCGCTCTGTCGTTGAATTACGTCTGCTCAGACGTGGAATTAGCTCGTCCTTGTGACTGTAACGAGTAAATTTTACAAAAGGAAATATTTAAATTGGTTTTATACATATAACATTCTATTGAACAAGCACATTTTATGTTTATAAAAGTTAAAGTAAAGTTACAGCTTATATACGTCCCACTGCTGGGCTCAGGCCTCCCTCATTTCTGAAAGGGTTTAGGGCAAGGAAGTGTCCGCCGCGCTGCCCAAATGCGTGTTGACGAACTTCACATGTCTTCGAAATATTTTTCTTTTATTATTCCTCAGACATGCAGGTTTCCTCACGATGTTTTCCTTCACCGCCGAGAACGTGGTAAATCAGCACTTAAAATTGCAATTCACAATTTCATTGGTGCCGGCGGGGATCGAACCCGGGTTACTCGCGTTCTGTTATATTTACAGCGAGCGTTAACCACTGAGCTACTACGGCTCTATTACGGCTATTTTATGTTTATAACACCAGTCTATACAAAAATAGTCAGTATGTTTTTGTTTTTATTTAAACGTCTATTATTATAGTTCCAATAACCTTAATGTGATAAAGTTTTATTCTGAAAAAATAAGAGTAATTGTGGTAAATGGATGTGACCAATAGATTACTACATTTGTCGTCAATCAGGAATCAAAATGTAGATTTTTGTGAACTATGAGGATTAACGGCATGCCTCGTTATCAGTAAAAAGAGTCTCCTGTTCCACACTCATAATACGAAATATAGGAGCATTAAGCTACGATTTTACGCTAGTATTCTGTGAGCGCGTGGCTTTTCACCAGTCGAGATGAGTCATTCTTGCTGCAACCATAATCTTTATTATACTTAGCAGCATGCAGCATAGTTCTACAAGATTAAAAAATTGTTTGATTATACCTATAAACTGTCAATGACATCAGTAATAATGGGTGTTAGTAACATGCTTTTAACCCTCGATGTTATTCATCAATGTTATTACAGAATTCCACTGCTCAACATAGGCCTCTTCATAGATTGCCCAGCTTTGGTTCTAAACCAAAAATATCATCAATCAACCTACGTTTTAAAACGCAAGAAATTGATTGATGACGACGATTTCCTTTCGAAGGGCCACACAACACTTCACTTGCTAATAACAGACTATCCATTGCGAACATTTTTTTTTTGTTGGTTCTCAGTTAATGCGTTTTATATCTAAATAAAATGAATATTCTTATATTATTATCTTATGACTCTTGTCTTGTCCATATTCATCTTAAGACCTACCCGTTTGTATCTACCGCAGTGTATCCCACGCTATTGAGATCGTACACCATAGAGCTAAAGTCCTTCTAGTGCTAAGGATTTTCCATAATGACTATATCCTTTGAAAATTGAAGCGAACAATATATTTGTCATCAGTGTAAATATCGCATCCTTTCCAGAGATAGATATATTAAATTTCGGCGATAAAACGTCATTCTGTCGTATCATTATTATGTCTATACACGGATATCGCATATTGCTAATAAACTATTCTAAAAACATGGAATGATAACATGATTTTTTCATTGTAGATAACGATGCTAGTAGTTAGATTGTACCAGTTCTGGCGCACTTGTAGAAAGGTTGTACCAGTTCTGGCGCACGACGTTCGTCGACTCACAATCCTAAAATAAAAAAAAAAATAAAAAAAAAAAGGTTTTGGCATGCTCTGATCACGAATCTGCGGTCCATTTTTGCGTAGGATGCACGGTTCCGGAGATGTGCAGATCAATTAACTCTTATCTAATTGATATCCGCTGCGAGCCTCAACCGTCATTAGCGCTCCATTGTCCTTATCTACTTATCTATTGTTGATTGACTACCGTCATTATCTATTATTCGTCAGCGCGTGGGTCGGCTTATGCTATTGTATTATATTCCTTTGTTCCTATCTACAACACTAATCTGAATCATCAATAAAACACATTACCTAATTTTGTTAAAATTTTTATTTATAAAATACAAAATCTTATTACTTATTATCTATAAAATAGGAGTGAAACATCTCATCCACTAACATATCGTTGTACAATGTGTTCTCTGTAAATATACTCGTAAAACTACACATTGAACATCCCTGAAACTTATATAGCAAATACATTAAGCAATATTCGCCACAAACTGAAGTCCTATCAACATTCCAGTTCCATCTTTGAAACACATTACCTAATTTTGTTAAAATTTTTATTTATAAAATACAAAATCTTATTACTTATTATCTATAAAATAGGAGCGAAACATCTCATCCACGAAAATATCGTTGTACAATGTGTTCTCTGTAAATATACTCGTAAAACTATGCATTGAACATTCCTGAAACTTATATAGCAAATACATTAAGCAATATTCGCCACAAACTGAAGTCCTATCAACATTCCAGTTCCATCTATAAACACATTACCTAATTTTGTTAAAATTTTTATTTATAAAATACAAAATCTTATTACTTATTATGTATAAAATAGGAGCGAAACATCTCATCCACTAACATATCGTTGTACAATGTGTTCTCTGTAAATATACTCGTAAAACTATGCATTGAACGTCCCTGAAACTTATATAGCAAACACATTAAGCAATATTCGCCACAAACTGAAGTCCTATCAACATTCCAGTTCCATCTTTTACAATTTCGTACAGGTGCCCGTCCATATGAATCAAAATATTCACCGATGTCATTCGTATCGATATATAAAGCTACCCAATGTGACCCTGGTTTATCATCTGTACCCAAATTGCATATTACCTAGTCAGGTCATAAATTCTATCACATGTTTAATGTAAAATAATTGAAACAAGTTTATTCATCATGTAACCATTTATATACCAAAATGAACTTAACAAAACATAGATTCTTATGACACTATAGTTTATTCAAAATGACCTCCGTAATTTTGAATACAGGCCTTCAATCTGCGCGGCCAGTCGTCTATCTCACCACGAACGAGGTCCATGTCATATCGGCGGCTGCCTTAATTAAAGATGTCTTGAGTGACTCGAAATTGGGATGAGGCTTTGAGCACACCTTTTCCTCCAAGTGTTACCATATCTTGTAATCTAACGGATTCAAATCTGGACTGGTCTTTGTGTCGGATGAAGTCGATTTCACGCGCCGCCAGCCAGTCTTTTTTTTTTGTTTTTAAAGAACGTTACCTCCACACTAGGTTTTTCTCCTGTATCGTGGGGGCAGTTTACAAACACAAACATCCAAACTCGGAACAATTACTTGTAGGTCGTACAAATACTTGTTCCGTGCGGGATTCGAACCCGCGACCCCCAAGCGCAGCCACTCATTGCTAAGCCACTACGCCACGGAGCTGTCAAAAAGTCTTTGTGCTCTTCGCTCTATGAGCTGACACCGAATCTTGTTGGAATACCCAGTGCCTGTTATTGAACATGGTATGAGAAACAGGTTACACAAGGTTCGTCAGGACTGTATTTTGATACACAACTGCATTCGTTTTTAACCTTTCTCACAAAAATGTACCTCTGTTAAGCCCCAATAAGAAACTCCCAACCATACCATGAGCGAGGATGGAAAATGACCTCGTTGGACACGCGGAATACGGTTGCTCGCTTCTTCACTACTGTGTGCGTACACCTTATCATTTTGTTTGTTGTAGCTCTCTTCTACGGTAAAAATTTTTTTATCCGAAAAAAGAATTTCCCGATATTTTTTTCCCGCGTACCGCTTCACCAAAGCGCGGCATCTCTTCAGTCTCAGATCCATTAGACGAGCATTCAAACGATGTCCTGTTTTTCTTCGATATGCCCGAAGCCCTAAGTCTTCATTTAACGCCGTGGTTCTGCTTAACCCCATCTGAAGGGCCAACAGTTTCTGCTTACGTTTGGGATTTCTTTGAATTCGCACCTTTACAGCTTTTATCACTGCTGGAGTCCTAACAAATCGAGGGCGACCACTTCTTGACCTGTCATCTACACTAGAGTCTTCATTGTATCGTTTGATGGTACGATAAACGAGTCTTTTGGTTATATTCAAATTTTTCAGTATATCAAAAAATTTAATTGGCGCGTAATCGCAACTGCAACACGGTCTTTTTTAAGCGTCCACTCCATATGTAAAAATGAGTAAAATTCTAAAAAGTATACAGTTTTATTTTCATGATCAATTCGAATTCAATAAACTTTTTTGTGGCCAGCATTCTAAAAGAAAAGTTTTTACTGTGTGACAATACTTATGACCTGACTAGGTATATACGTTGGTACGTGGCACGTACGTGGTAAGGCATTTCTTAATGCCGTATTACTAGGTTTAGTGACGTTAAATCTCTTAAATAAAAAGTTACATAAAGTAAATAAGAACTTTACTAATCCCTTAAAATTCTACCAAAACATCATTATCTATCTATGCTTAAATTGTGTCGACAAGAAAAATTTGCTGCTTACTTTGTATTCGTACGCACATATTATCATACTTTTTCTATTATTTTAGTATATCAAAATTAAAAAGCATACCATGTATTATTCTGAAAATATGTGTTTCAAATTTTGATTTAACATATTGTATAAAATAATTCTGTATCACACGTTTCTATTTATTAAGAATGACATTTTTAATTCAAACACTTATTACTTACCCTCTTTTTAAGTACTCACTGTACTAATTAGTAGTATGTTTCTGTGTCTTTTCGTGCATATAATATAAATTAATAAAGAAGTAATTTTCCTTGTATACAGAGTGTCCTGTCACGGACTAGCGATATTCTAGGTACTTATAATACAGCTATTTTAATACAAAAATACACTACACACTGAGGTCTAATCCCCTCCCCCTCTATGTGACAGCCATTTTGTTTTTTTTTTCGCATCATATGCTATGTTCAAACAACAATGATTTTAAAGTAATAAATATTCAGCTGTAAACTTAATGTTATTGTTACTTACTGTAGCTTAACTCAAAATTTGTCGATCTAGTAAAAATAAAAAGGGTAGACGGGTTTATTTTTGCAGTAAATTACAATAATTTGCTGATTAGCGTAATTTTTGATATTTATTTGAAGTAATTTTTTTTCTTTAAAGTTACGAGTATGTGAACAATTTTTTTGGTAATGTAAACGATAGACAATAGAGTTGCCCTCTGAATGAGTTAATTTTTATCTCAGTAAGACCAAAACTTTGAGAGATATGATGTTTTTGTAAACACGTCTAGAAAAAACAAAATGGCTGCCACATAGAGGGGTAGGGGATTAGACCTCAGTTTGTAGTGTACTTTTGTATTAAAATAGCTGTATTATAAGTACCTAGAATATCGCTAGTCCGTACCCGGACACACTGTATATGGCAATAATATTTTTTTAAAGTACATCTAGATTGGACGACTTTTTCATGTTTTAAAGACCACTCAGAAATTAGAATAAGGCTTCATGTGCCGCGGTGAGTTGTTTACCGACTGTTACTGCACCGTTACCTTAACTTTAGACCCTACTCCTTTTAAAAGGCCGGCAACGCACCTGCGACTCTCTTGAGTTACAGCTGTTCATGAGATCGACACTTACAGTAAGGTAAGCCGCATGCTTGTTTGCTCCCTCTTCTATAAAAAAAGAAAATTTATAACACTGAATTTATTGCTTTTGAGATCATAAGTCATCCAAAACCATTATAAAATTCAAGTAAGGTTTGATATTGTCTACGCACTCGGTACCAACATGTCTTTTATGTACTATTCTAAGCCAGTGCTTGATGGTAAGTGGAGTTGCAGCGGAAGATGGTATAGCGCACTGACTTAAACAAAATTCTATCCACTAAGTGTGTGCCCAGTACACAATTTGATGCGTTTAACAAATTAAACCAATTGTAAGTCAATTCAGAGCTAGTTAGGTCTAATCTATGTTTTGGATAATTACATTTAAATGTTGGTGGTTGAGCGAATGACAAGAATCCAGTACGAAGGAACAGAAAAATGGTTGAGCGACAGGCTGTCCCCTCGAATCCAGCTTGAAGGAACCAGAAAAATAGTGGGTCCAATGACCAGAAATGTTTTCGGCGATTGGGTTCTTGGGTTCGATTCCCAGGTCGAGCCTTGACCTTATTATGCGAGATGTTACTATGTGGACTGTATGTGCGGATTCTTACAACCAAAACAAGATGGCTGATGTGGCACGCGGAGGCCTTGGACGATGCACTTGCTATTCCAAATCTACTGTTTTGCCAGTGTCTCGAAGGAGTTTCCACTTGAAACGCTAAGGAAGAGAAATACGACAAGGAAATAAAGAAAAGCGGTTCTAACAAAGGAACGTACTAAGTAAAAAAATTTAAATTTTGTTTAAAATAAAAAAATACGAAATGTATTTTATTTTTTATTAAACACTAAAATAACCTATCTTCCGTCCATTAACTATATTAGAAAATACTTTATAGATTTTTGATAAAATATAAAATATCCGTGGATTATGTTGATGTTTTTATATCGGTCTAAAGGATCAACATATTATATAAAACAATTATATATCACACGTTTCTATTTATTAAGAATTATATTTGTAATTCAAACGTTTATTACTTACCCTCTTTTTAAGAACTCACTGTATGAATAAGTAGTATGTTTCTGTGTATTTTCGTGCTATCGTGATATGATAATAACATTTTCTTAAAGTATGTGATCACAAATAGGGAGGCATCTCATCGTAGTCCTCAGTATTGACAAATTTATGTAACTGTGGCTTAAACTTCGTGTCGTCGAATTCGACATTCAACGATACTGTCATGACCCGCTCATAATACAAGAAATTTTTAAAGTCTACGCTAAATTTTACTAGAATGGCTTACGGGAATATTATTAGTGTTTATAGTATTGCTTTATATTCTTACATTCAAATTTAAATATAAAAATAAATGGTGTTCATTGTTTGCCAGTTGCAGATGGATCACCAAGAGCTGCAGTAGCTACGTATCATCAGCTAAGCATCGGCAGTTACATATTTTGACACTCTTATAATAAGAAAAATATTGATTTGTGATAAGTAGGTGACCCTATCTTTCTAGACTAGTAACATGACAACGTGTTTTAGTGTATCAATAAATTTGCAATAAATTTGCATGTGATTTACATTTTTTGAACAGGAAGAAATAAGTAAGCATTTCCATTTCAAACCCATTGCTGAATAGCGGTTAGCTGAATTAAATAACACAGGCTGACATTGTCGTAATTTAATTTAGTAATAACTGCCTCGTGGGTCTGCTCCGAGACACGCGGTCACTGTACACATAAAAAGAGCATAAATTCTGACTTTCAGCTCAACTGATCAGTTCAAACTAAAACTGTTGATATTTTTTAGTATATCGGATTTTCAATATATCGATAAATAAAGTTATACATAAAACTCCGATATTGATATATTTTTAATTATCGATATATCGAAAATCCAATAATTTAAAAAATATCAAGAGTCCTAGTTTGAACTGATCAGTTGGAATGATCAGTTGATTTGACCGTGTGATTTTGATCAGTTGATGTTACAATGCTTAAATGTTGCTAACCAAAATTCAGTAATAACCTAAAACTTTGTTTTTAAATAGTATATTTATGTTATATATACTATATTTTATACGTCTATTTTGCTTTGATAAACCTTATCTAAGCTCAATCTTCAATATTATCTTATGTTATATGTCTTTAATACTTTAAACTACTAGTAAATTGGTATTAGGTCATAATATTAAACACCGAGTTGATACAAAATAATACACTAAATTTCCGTCTTATATTCATTACGAATATAAAACTCATTTAAAATAAGTTTAGCCATTCAGCGAGGAAACGCAGCCAGCGTTCTTGGCACCATACCACGTGGAACAGGACTGTATAGTAATTAAAGTTTTAGTTTTGTTTAATATGTTAATAAAATTGTATATTTTAATGTTACGCAAATAAAAATGTATTAATATTAATATCTTAAATTTAAAATATTGAAATCCCCATGATCGTCTACATATCTAACTTTTTGCTTATGATTAAACGAAGATAGGAGAGAACCTCTCAGAACTCGACAAGGCTGCTATTAGAAAAGTTGATCGAGGGCTATTCGATATCGATGAAATTATCATTTATAGTTAGATAATTGATAGAATCTGGCGGCATCATTACTTTGCGGAAATCTATTATAATAAATGATATTAATAGTTATTTTGCAACCATCCGCTAAATTTAATAAAATGATGTGTCTTACTTGGTTTGAAGAGCACCTCCCGCCCTCCCTCAATTGCGTCCACTAACCTCGTCCCCACCAATCCCAGCAGCACTACTCCCAACACCACTATTCCAGGAAAGACATACCATCGACGATAATACGACTCGTGTTTCGCCTCTACACGGGGCATCTTCAGGTGATGTTGACTCTACGACGGCTAACCGCTAAAGACTACTTTAGCGGTCAGCCGCCTTTTTTCATTTTATTAAATTTTGTGGATGGTTGCAAAATAACTATTAATATCATTTATTTATAGTTAGCTAAATGTTTAATCTATTTCTATATCTATCTCGAAACAAATGTTTTAAGCGTGTTAGAGCTACGCTGCGGCTATATTATGATTGTAGCACCAATGGGTCGGCTCGACCGGGTTAGGACCACGTTCTCACAGAATACTTGCATAAAGTAGCAGCTGTGTTTCGTATAGTGAGTGTAGAGAGCCGAAAACTCTTATTTCTGGAAACGAGGCATTCCAATTTAGTGCTCAAGAATGACAACGCATCTGCATTTTATTTCTTAATTAAAAATTGAAAAAAAAATGTGGACTTCAGCATCTTCTTACTTACAGGTGGTCTGTGTGCTCGTTTGTCACCCTTATTCGATAAATAAATAAAAAATAGCGGATAGATCTATATTTGAGACACACAGTGGGTCACCGTCCCCAGATTGTGAACGCTTCATGAAGACGAGTGTTTTTACTAGCAACGGTTAGTTTAGGCTGAGTTACATATGAGTTATATATGAGATATACGTCATATGCAATAATAAAATATCACACATTTAGTATCTCAAAAGCAACAGTATAAAACATTTTTGCGACTGTTGGGATCATATTATGGTTATGTTGGTGGGTCGTTTTCTGGTCGCTCCTCGTAAAATCCTCGATACAGCTCCAGTTATTAGACCAGCAAAAACGTTTTACACCTTGTTCGATACAGAAGTAGTCGACAGTTGGCGACCAAAAATTGCAACTGGTTGCCATCAGTTAGCTGATGTATATGATGTTCCATGACATGACAGCATCAAATGAATTCTTCCGATTATCTGAATTATAAATGTTGGTATATCTAGGTTCAACTGCAACTATCTATCAACAATAGAAAATTTTCAATAGAAAATGTGATGATATAAAAGGTTTTCACTATTGTTAAATATATCCAAACAATGGAAATTTCCAAAAATCATTAAACAAATTTATAAAAATAACAATGCTCTTAAATGTTTTCTTGTAAACCTATCTCGAATCTCATTGTTAAAAAAACGCTCGAGAATACTCTGTTAGAAGACATACCTTAATTAATTTTTAATCTCTTATATTTTTTTATTAATCAAGCACTCTTGCTAAATTGTATTCTTTCATTAAATGTATTTTTATCATACATCTCTTAAATTGGCTATACATACAAATGTCTATACATTTATTAATACTTTATTTTAATAAGAGACGAATTGTTCTGTTCTTAGTAATGGGACGAGTTTCACTCCGAAGTTACTTCGTACCTTTACACACTTGTAAATTTATATAACATAGACCCACTATTGAGTTCATGTTCCTTGATTTTATATTTTCACGTTTTAATCAACATAATATTTGGAATATGAGTCATTTTATCATGCATGGCTCTCAACCATCGTCTCAACAAAATAAAAATATATTATATGAATATGACTTCAACTGGTCGAGTCGCTTAGAAGTTACACCATCACTAACAGACACACCAATACTATGCCTACTACATTATATACACTTTACGCGCTATATTTTTTGTAGCTTGACTTAAACTCAAATCGATTAAATTCTTCAATTGTATGAGGTATCTATGTTTTAATATGCAATTGAAAGTGAAAAAACAACTTGCTCAATACACTAACTTAAAAATTTAATAAATTATGGCTGAATTTGCACCACTAGGTGATAACTTATTCTTAAAAAAACCCATGTAGCTTTAACAATATATTCAGCTTTATACAATGAAACTGGTGTAACTTAATCCGATAATAACTGTCAAGTCGAGGCGTGTCCGGTCTGGGGCTTACGATCACTACCAAGTATAATAAATCAGTGTCACTACCATAGATTTATTACAATCACGTTATTACTACGCATAAAAAGACAGCATAAGTTCCGGCCAGCTACAGTGTATAACCTCATAATAATATCTATCGCATAAAACAAATATATAATATAATATATTTATTTTCTGTTACAAATTATTACCATTAAATTAACGTAGGTACAAAATTCAAGATGTAAAAATGATCTCAATTATATAATTCGATATGTGAATTCCATTATGTTTCTAGATGATAGAATTACTAAGCAAAATAGTAGTTCTCGTTTTAAATTACTTTATTTTATTTTAATAATGTAGTGTAGTTACCGTGTGGTGGCGGCGTAAGAGAAAGATTACCCCATTTCCTCTTGTGAGTGTCGTAAGGGAACCTCAGAAAGGTCTCATGGCTACTCTTAGATGGTGATATAACTATCTCGTTTGTCCCAGAAGGTGTCTCCAGAAGATATATAGACCGAAATAGGGAGCAGCGTCAAAAGCGCGATAAGTCTGGCGTGACCTGCGTGGCTATTAAGGCAAATCCTGCCAACATATCCAGTTGTAGACTTTTACGAACTTGTGAAGATAGAATAATATTAAGGGTTCACAATTATTTCATAATACATATGATGTAGATATTGTTTTTGGAGTAGCTTTCCGCCAACTGGATCGTCCGAGCCCCTTCTGCCAATTAGCACATGCAGGTTATAAAACATTAACATTTGTATTAAAACTTATTGCCATTACTAAATAATGAAAATAATCGTCGATTCTCTAAAGCTGCCACCACAAGGTATTCATAACAATTTTATGAGTAGTGAAATTGCTCACGTAATCGGCGGAAATGAAATTTCTTCGCATAAGCTGAGGAATAAAATGTTTCAGGTACAATTGAAGTTTACCAACGTCTAGATTGTACGACTTTTTTTACTCCAAAGACCACTCCGAAATTAGAAGGCTTATACACAATGTCGGATTGTTTACAGACTGTTACTTCACCGTTACTTTTAATTTATTACTTTTGAGATCGTGTCACCTAAAACCATAAATAAATTTCGAGTAATGTTTAATGTTGTCTACGCATTTGGCATGCTTGACTACTATCCCACTTGATGGTAAGTAGTGATACAGCCGAAGATGTTAAAGCGTACTGTCTTAACAAAAGCCTATTTACTAAGTGTGTATCCAGTGCTGGTGAAAATATTTATTTGTTAGGAAATGTAATCATCTTTCTAACATTACCTACACGTTCAATACATTGTATATTTCGATCACTACGAGTACTATTACTCGATTAATAAAACGAATTACGCTGAGGGACGCTACCCCAATGCGTGTTAGTGAATTTCACATGACATTAGGTTACCTAAAATCACGTAATAATGAACAAAATTTATAACTAGAAAAACCTAAAAAAATTATCCTAATATAGTCCTTAGGGTAATGCGTCAGAACGCTGGCTGCATTTTCTCGCTAACTCGATACTTAGCCTTTAGAAAATAATGAGTCAACTCGTCACAAGCGGCGACGACCAGTCGAGGATACCTTTAGAACTTCACCGTGTGTAGATTTCACCCCATGGATCGATAGTCTGTACAGCAAATAACACAAATAAATAGTTATCTGTCAGAATGCATATTTGCGCCATTTACTTAGTTCAGATGCCACTCGGGCTCTAAACGAGGTACTATATGAGAGGCCGTCAAAGTTTCTACCCACATAGCATCCCACTCAATGTCTTTGGCCCTCTCGCAATCGTCCAATATCACTTATACTACATAATATATTGATAAAACATAATCAATAGGAATTAATGCAGAAAGCATGGGTTTTTACC
Organism: Parnassius apollo; assembly: GCA_907164705.1. NCBI lineage: Eukaryota > Metazoa > Arthropoda > Insecta > Lepidoptera > Papilionidae > Parnassius > Parnassius apollo. Next base: position 2,176,071 of record CAJQZP010001352.1, read on the forward strand.
CATCAAATTAATTCCGAAGCAGAAAAATAGTCTACAAGTGGCATCATTCCGACTTTAAATTATAATATCTTTTAGATTATATGATTAAATATTTATTAAGTACCGTCAAATGGCGATGTGAGAGTATCCACTACCCCATATTTTACCCCCCCGTAGTTATCGTAAGAAGCGACAGAGGGAAAGTCTTGCCAACCCGCTTGCCAAGGGTGACAACTATGGCAAATATGCCCCTATGAGGCAATCTATGGTGGAAGTCTATGTTCACAAGGAGACTTTAATAGGCTGTAACAAATATTTGTTTTTGTATTTACAACGCTAATAAAAATTTTGCTGACTGAGAAAGTTTAATTTCATTCGCTTTGTAAGTACGTAGTGCTCGGAGAACAAAATGCTGCGAGAAATTTCATTACCAGAGATTTGATGTAGATTACTCGCATTCATCCCTAAAGTTTATCCTTTGTGGAAATATTTCACAAAACGTTTGAAAATTTTTAGAAGTTTTTCACAATTCGGTTAATTATTTTAAATTTTAATATAAATAATAGTAAGCCTATCTTTTTTAATAATACCATTAGCATAGACGACATTATTCCTCAGTTTTGATAGTACATAAATGTTAGTTAAATTAACCATTAATTAATACTTTACAAGGTAGTTTAATAAAAAATAAATAATTTTAATAAAAAATAACTTTTATTTGTATTTACATTAACAACACAATAAAATTTACTTGTCGTATATTCATTGTTTTTGTGGTTCCTGTTTATATCATTTGGCCTATAACGCACACTCCTAAGGCAGACTTCATCATAGTAACAGAATTTTCCATCGGGTAAGACCTACAAAGATGCCTACGACGTATTTCTGTTGTTTGTTTCGCCTACAATGTTTTAAAAGTATTTATAAATTGCTATAGTAATAGATAAAATTTTTCTTTAATCTGTTTTGAACGTCATGTAGATAAAAGCTGTCATTCGCAACAGTACAATAGGTCGGTAATTAATATTGTACGTATTTTCCTCTCTTGTGAAAAGGTTTAATTATTAATTCAGGTCAACTCAATCGGCCATGTATATCCCGTAACTTCCCCATAAATGATCACACCACGGCACGACAATGTGGAAGAATCGTTATGATAATATTTAACCTGTCATTGTCTTAAAAATTCAAACGTGTTTGTATAAAGTCAACTAATTTATCCCTGCGCAACTTAAACGGCGATATCAAATTCTTAAATTCTTAAACTTCAGAAGCTATTTAATAGCAATTTCTTTTTTCAATGTTGCTATGTTTCGTATGGTGATGGTAGGGAACAGGAGACCCTTAGTCCTCGACGGTTACAGTGCATCTACATTCTGATTGTTAATCGAGATAGATGTAGATTTCTATGGGTCACAGCTTCCACTCACCATCAGGTGTATTGTGTGTTTATTTGTCACGCTTATTTAATAAAAAAAGGATTTTTGATAAATGAATTAGTTTTTCAATAAAAAACCTCTTTTAGTGTTCTAGAGAACACGTAAAATTTCTTTGGAATGAAAAGCTCTTAACATGTTCAAGCGTTTTGTACAATCTTGCCACAAACTTGCATGAAGTATGCGCTTATGGAAATTATTTTAGTCCTTTGATAATTTACGTTTGTTTGAGTAAAAGTCTACATTAGTAAGGGCAGAAATTAAATAATAGTACTTAGTAATGGCGATAAATACTTAAACCTTAATGTGAATCAAAGTTTTTACTTATTCTCAATTATGTAGTTTGATGAATTAAATTTTTTTTTATTTTATTATTCTAGTAAAGTATTTTGCAATTCTATTAAGCAGCAGAAATAGTTAACAGAATGGAGGTGACCATTAAGATGGACTCTTAGGTGGAAAAGAAATGTTATTACCTAGTGTAAATCTTAATTTTGAGTTTGACATAGATAGAGTTTTTATAAATGTTAAAGTTAATATTACAGCATATATATGAGACGAACTGCTGGGCACAGACCTTCTCTCATTTCTGAAAAGAAAATATTCGCCGCGCTGCTCCCAATGTGTTTTGGAAAACTTCATATCTTCGAAAAATTGTTATTTCTTTTTTCTCAGACATGCAAGTTTTCTGATGGTGTTCTCACAATTTCATTAATGCCGGCGAGGATCAAACCTGAGTTGCTCGCGTACTGTGAAATTTACTTGCTCCTTTGCTTTTTGAATTACTAATACTATCTCATCTTTTTCTGATTTCCAACAATATTTCATCCTACGCTGAGATACAATTTAAAGTGTACAGAATTCGGTCTGTATTAATTAATGTTATATTTTATTACTACGGGCTGTAAGATCTTCCATGTTAGTGTTCAGAGCTTTTTAATACATATTACAGTATTCTATGCTCAAGGGTGACAACGCACTGACAAAGACAAATATCTAATTCATCATTGGCTTTGTCTTTTTTTATTATGTATAATTTTTAATTTAAGTTACAAAAATTATAATAAAGAACTTAACTAAAATAATAATTAAAATTATAATATTTACGATTAAAACTAATTATATACAATATAAAAGAAGAAACTATAATATAGAAAATCTAAAACTAAAAATTTAAATCGTCAAAAAGACCTGCTCCCCGTGGTATAGTGCCAAGAACGCTGGCTGCGTTTCCTCGCTGAATAGCTATACTTAGCCTTTGAGCGAGGAAAGAACCAGCCCTCTTATCACCAGCAGCGACGACCAGTCGTGGATACAGTTCCTTTAGAAATTTCATTGCACGTGGACCCCACGGACAGATAGTCTCTACAGCAAATGGCACAAATATGTAGTCATTTCTCAAAGACTCATATTTGCGCCATTTACTAAATTCGGCTGCCTCTGATGCCGCCCCGGCTCTAAAAGAGGTACCCTTGAGATGAGAGGCTGCCAAAATGTCGACGCAAGTAGCATCCCACACTAGGGCTTTACCTCTCTCCCAAGGGACCAAAGTCATACCGTCGGGTCTCTTGCCATCGTCTCTAAATATCCCGCAAGGCTCTAAAACCGAGGGGATATTTATAGAGACAAGAGCCCTTCGGATGATTTCGTTCAAAGAACCGTGACGGGAAAACCTACCTGCACTTTTCTTGCATGAAAGTCCTTGGAGCCCAAACTCATCGACGCTGCTACCACAGGGGCACTGGTGAGGTTGACAAATAGCCACTCCTAGCCGGATTCCTACGGCGATGCGCAAGCTTTCCCCATCAAGCAATGTGCCGAGATTACTTGATGGTAGAGCATGTAACCAGTGGCTAGATTCCTTAGTCGAAACAGCTAGAAGGCGAGGCTGATCTTGTAGAATACGGAAATTTGAAAATAAATTTTTCTGGGCACTCCGTACCAACGGAATATCCCACTGTTTGTTGGTTAACTTCCAGTGGGACATTTTCGCCGGGACAGAGCGTTAGCCATGTTTGCCTTGCCTCCGCAGCAAAGCACAGGTCTACTTTATTATTTAAAATTGTGTTACATAGGTCATTGACACTATGCACGGAAGCAAGGAAAGCAGGCAATGCGACGCTAGAAATATTTCTTACACCAATTCCACCAAATTTGATAGGTAAAGTGGCTTGATTACAGGCTATTGTATTTAATCTCAAATTTAGAATGTTTTCTAAAGCAATTTTAAGATTACTATCAATATCTTTTAAAATATCCGAACATTTCCAGACTGGACTTGAGCGTAACAAGTATGTAAATTTAGGTACAAGGAGACAATATTTTAAAATAGTAAGGGCAATATGGGGGTTTAAAATATATAATTTATTAACGTGATTTAAAAATTGATCAAATTTTGTTTTTAAAACAGGTTTAATACTATCGAAAAACAACGGAGCACCAAGCAGGTAAAGCGATTCCGAATTGACAGTTTTTTTTTGTTTGTCTTGATGGTTGTTACAGGTATTTACACCCAGACTATAAGTAGGCCAAGAGCCTTCTAAAATAATACCTTGGCACATTGTAATATAGGAATAGGAATGAAGGAGACGTGTGGTTGGTACTAAAACTTTAATGAGACCTCATTCTTCTACCTTAACACTAAAGTATATTAACGTGGGAGCACTACACTACACCTCCCACCGACAAAAGAATAAAAATATATGCTATCTATATTTTCTTTCAATTCTAAGATCCTTATGATTATTCTAAAAAAAGGTTTAATATCATTATGAAAACTGTAATCTAAGACATATCTAGCACGCAAAAATGCATAGTCACAGTAATATAATTGACATAATCGGGCATAATTATGTATAATATAAAATTATGTTTTGATTTTCACGAAAATTTACAATATTATTTATTCGTAAAATTTACAATATATATATATATATATATATATATATATATATATATATATATATATATATATAAATTACGTGTCACTTATTTTGTCGGCGATGGGCTCCTAAACTACTCAACCGATTTTAATAAAATTTGTACGCCGTGCGCAGTTTGGTCCAGCTTGAGAGATAGGATAGTATTTTTTTAAACCATGAGTGACTTACATATTTTTGCAAATTTAAGGATTTTAATAGGCTATGACAAAGGGTCGTCGAAAAGAGCAGAACAACGTCTGCCTGGCTCTACTAGCCTACTACTACTACTACTACAACTCTAGTATTATATATAATATTCTCTTAATCTTCATAATCTTTTACATTTCAATATTTTATTTTATTCTTTTTTTTCATCTATTTACTTCATTCTTAGTTAACCATTACTTATTTATTTTCCTATTTTATCCATAACTAGTACTTTAGCTATTCATTACACATGTATGTCATTTCTTTCACGTACACGGCTCGCGTATATACATGATCAAGATAATTACCAATATCATTTAATTCACTTCCTTACATTTCAGCTTATGTAATTCATTATTTAATTGTACCATAACTTTCACGTACACGGCTCGCGTACATACATGATCAAGATAGTTGACAATATTCCTACACAATTCATAATAAATTATCATTTCCCTCATTAAAATAAATTAAAACTTATTCCGCATTTAATCGCGTCCGAAAAACCTTAAAAAATTATTCGGCTATTAGGTTTTCCAAACTCTCAGCTGATCAGGCTGATTGTATGTCGATATACTAACCTCCGATAATTTTCTTTATCTTACTCTCGCAACTATACATTATCAATATTTTCATTTATAATTATGTATTCCGTAACTTAACCATACATTTAATCACATCTTTTACTTTATATCATAAAATAATCTCGTATAATATTTAGTTACAGTGTCAGTCAGGGATTGAGGTTCACAATATGGGAACAACAAACTTTAAATCAATTAGTTGTGTAAAACATTATATATGTAGTGAGTTTCAAAATCGTATTATCCGAAGAAAATACTTTCATAATCTACTGAAATTAGTACTGTTTTCCAAGAAAATAATAAATTATAATAGTTAAAAGCTTATAATTAAAATTCAAACAATATAAAACCAAAAATAAATTATTATATTTCACATTAAGATAAACAGAACAAAGAAGTCAATGTTAAGCAACGTTATCATTATAATTAATATAGCAACACACAGATCAAAATACAAATTGTAATCCTAACACCGCAAATAATTGGAGACAAGTTTGTTTTAAATTCCAAAGTACGTATAAGGCATCGTTTGTAATTACATCGGACTAGGATGACACGGTGTGATTCACGCCTAATTTCAAGATAACTTTTGCAATATTTTGTAATATGAATGCAAGTAAAATGTACCTTAAAAGGATAGCTTTAAACATTTCCTTAATTTACACAGAAGTTTAGAAATAGTTACATTTTTAATATTTATGTTACTTTTACATACATCACAAAATGCATTAGCTTTTTTTAAAAAAATACTTTTGCTATAAAAAAATGCTTTTTTAATATTTTATTTAGGTTATTATATAAATTAATGATTAGTAGTAGTTAGATTAGTCCGAGTGTCTTGACGTGTATTTAATGTCCTCAAGACCGAATTTCAGTCACGGTGGCTTATTTATTATTGTCAAATATTATCCGTATATTATCTTCATTATTTAATTAAGTTTTTTTTTTCACTTTTTAACTTGGCCCGGCGGTGCGCATGCATTGTTGCAGCGCACCGCCTGGCAGGGTCGCCATGTAATATAGGAATAGGAATGAAGGAGACGTGTGGTTGGTACTAAAACTTTAATTAGACTGCCTCATTCTTCTACCTTAACACTAAAGTATATTATAATAACGTGGGAGCATTACACTACAACGTATTTCACTTTTATACAATAGAAAATATCTGGGAAATACTTTTAATTAGCTTACTAAACATTTATCAACAACAGATCAAATATTTACTTGCACTAGTAGTTGTTCTATTGTTACAAATAGTGGTCAAGCTTCATCTAGACGAACTAGAATGCTTTAAGTTCTCCATAAAGCACAACAATCAATAGCATTACATGCAAGAATTTGAATTTATCGGTTGCACTCAAAGTATTGTCATACTAGTTTTTTTACGCTTCGCTCGCGTGGGCTTGAATTTAGAAACATCGATAATACTATTTCGTACTAAAATTAGCAAAACTGGATGACTTGACGAGACACACGTCCGTATTTGTGTCTGTATTGGCAATATTATAGGTTTCGGTTATTTCGGTTATAAATTATGCTTAGAGAAGGGTCCTTTTAGCGAAAGAAGTCCCTTAGCCGCTGCGTCACAGACTTCGCGATGTTTCACATTTTCTTAACATACATTACTGCACATAGTAGTGGAGTAAAAAGAGAATAGAATCACGAAGTTTATTAGATGCAACGCTGTGGATAGTGATATCGATTCCAGTAGAGGTAACCTACTCGTATTTGTATGGCTGCCGAATAATTGTTCACAAATAATTGCTATGGTGTTTATTCGCGTGCCTTTATGTTTGTTAAATACAGAAGAAATCCTATCGTGGGAGTGGAGTTATTAAATAAAAATTTTTGTCAACTCTTGCGTGGGCCGATCACAGAGCTAATAAAGAAACAATGTGCTCGTAAATGTTACTTGTAAATTTATGAAATTTTATCCAAACCAATATTTCTTGACTCTCTCGTACGTCTCGTACTCGTACACAATGACTTTTTTTATAATCACACAAATACTATCCATTAAATAAAACTAATTTAAGGGATTTTATTGCGTTTAATTTCCACAAATTAAACACGATAAAATCTGTAAAAGTCGTTTTATTAAATTTCTTGAATTATATAAAACCTGAAAAACACCTACAGTTCTTATTAATATTTTCGATGAGACCAATATTATAACGACAATAGCCAAACAGAAACCCTTCTTAGAACTTAATTTGACTCAAGATCCATGTTCACAGTAGTCTAATCGTTAGGATTCAGACTTAAAAGTCTTGCGTTCGAATGCGCCATTCATCTACGTTGACAGCCATTCTAACGCAAGCATATGAAACTTATTTGGAATGGTAGACGGGAACATTAATTAAATAAAACAAATTAAATTAAATAAAAAAAACCTTCTGCAACCGTTAGGACATCTATCACTCCATATCGTCCTTAGTGTGTCGTAAAAGGCGACTATGTAAATGCAAGATAGACCTAATCGCTTTCGATAGACAGCAGTAGAAGCATACCGTTTACGCCAGACATAAAATATCCAGACCAGCGATGGGTAGCAGGGTCAAATGTGAGAGACGTCTAGTACCTACAGCGATCGTCAATCTGGCTGCCAATGGTGAAAATTAAAGCAAATCCTCCCTGATGCGATCCCTGCAACCATGAAAAGGACCATGTCTTTTACGTGCTGATGACAATGATGATGAATAATACTATCAGAAGTTTCAAATTGTATATATTACATTATTTGTATTATTATTTCTTTCAAATAAACTAAGAACTACGAAACTGAGATATTATACAAGAATTTCTATGAATTCGTTATATAATAATATATAATATAATAATATGATATTATAATATTATAAATTCATTTTCATTTACTTTTAACCGTTATACTTTTGACGTTAAAAATCTTCCATGATTGAAATTTCGAACTTTTTAATTCCTGAAATAAGTATAAATATTTATGTGCCTTTACATTATTGATTTTAACATACAATTTAGATGGAATATTAATATAATATGTCAAGGATCTTTTAAGTCGATATTAACACAGGAAAACATAAAGATCCGATATGGGGGTTGGTAGGTTGACCGAAATTATTTCTGTATTCGTTTCTGCAAACGGGTTATTCCCGATTAACCACTCTAATCATCTGATGCGATTGTGACTCCGTGACGGTCCGTTTCGGGCTTAAATGCTCAGGGCGGCGCTTCTCGACACAACCCACATCGTCTGCCGATTTTGTCGCTTTCCCCTAACCCTTGGCCGTTTGACCTTCCCTGCCGAGCTACAGCTACACTCTTGTTGGATCATCTAAATTATATTTATTTTTTATCCCAACCCGACGAGAATATAATAACAAATATAACAAACGGAATAAGATTACAAGAAACTTCTTACCAAACCCTCGCAGCATATTACCTAGCTGCTGAAATTTTCTTCGAAAACCATCCGAGGTTTTCGAAGAAAATTTAAGCTTCAGAAAGAACACGACCGCACCATTATGTCTTCAACCGTTACTATATCTGATGGAATTGTTTGTCACTTACGATTTTAGCAATCCTATACATATGTTAGAAGCACATAGTGCGCGACACTTATTAAACGACACATATCATACGACAGTACCCTAATGGTTAATGGTGCAGACTGCAAACTCCGAAAGTTGTGGGTTCGGATTCGGTTCACCACAGTAGTCAATTTGTTTTTACAAATTTAAAAGTTTTCCATTATATTCTGGGCATAAGATAAACTTCAGATAAAAAATATTACAAAGTTCGTTCTGAAAAAATAAAATATATACCGAGGAACCTTTCATATAATCCAGGCATGCATTACGAAATTTCGAATTTCAGGATCCTAAAATTTAGGAATAATCTATCCGATATTTCAATTCCGAAACTGATGATATCGATAGTAATATCGTTATTATGATATACAACTAGGTAATTTTATACAATCAATTAATTATTTAAAATTTTCAATAAGCAGGAAAAGCTGTAGCGAAAAATGTTTTATTTTAATATCCAAAATAAAACATTTTATAAAAAATTACAGGTTAAAGATCAAAACACCAAAATTCAGATATCAGATAATAAATCGAATAATAAAACTACTAAGATTAATTTAAAAGTAATATTTGCTATAACCACCACATTTCCAAGCGGATTGTCAGTTAACATTTATCCACGCAGTTTTTTTATTATTTACTTAATTCATAACCTTACAAGTTTCAACGAAGCCTTTTCATAGTAGCACATGCACATGCACATCACAATATTTCAATTCCGGCACTGGTTCCTAGAGACGGAACCTTAAAATTTAAATGAGGCTGTCGATGCTCCACTAAAGGTTAAAAAAACAAACCTAACACATACTCGTAGATGCTGAGGGACGGATTATAAACATCTTGCTTAATTATGGGAGCACAAACGTTATGGACGTTCAACGGAAGACTACTAAACCAAATACCCGGATATTTCGAGATTTATAAGACACTAGCTGTTACCCGCAGCTTCGCCCGCATGGTCACTGGGGAAGGAACTGATCCATTGCTTTTTGAATTGAAAGAAAACTGAGTTTTATAGAATTGTCAGAGATGCAGCCATTAAAAGGAAACTGAGCAAAATTGATTCGTCAGCCTATTTAAATGTTTTGGAACGCAGTTTATAGGAAAGCATGAAAATAGCCTGTTTATTCCAAATGGAAATGTGATATTTTTTTTATTAAATGAAACTGAGCATAATTATCCCTCAGGGATGCAGACTTTTGAAAAGAAACTGAGCTAAATTGATTCGTCAGAGATGCAGTTTTCTGAATTGAAAGGAAACTGAGCCAAATGAAAGATCCATCAGAGATGCAGCCTTTTGAGTTGAAAGGAAACAGAGCTTAATAGGTCCGTCAGAGGTGCAGCATTTGGAATTGAAAAGAAACTGAGCTAAATAGGAAAATTTGAATGGAAAGGGAAGGTCTGTGGGAATTCTGATTAATTGATTGTTGTAATTTTGGAAAAAAAAACTAACTGAACACTATTTTAAGACGCTACTGTACACAATGTTATATGTTTTTCCATTCGGGGAAAGAATGTGGAGATTCTGGGCATTTGACACACGCGAACATGCTACATACAGGATTTATTTTATGCTAGTAATGCATAAACGAGCACACAGTGTATCACGTAAAGAAATCTATATCAATCTTCTATTAAGAATCATAATGTAGATACGTCATCACTCATGAGGACTAACCTTAATACAAGAAGAATGGATCATTGCTAATTTGAGACATTTTATACGTGGTAGAGTCACGATGCAGCTATATTATGTTTGGAAACGCTAGTAACATGAGATTCTTCGATAAAGATTTCGTGGGCTGTATGTGGTACATACAACGAACGGAGCAAGGAAAGTGGACGAGAGTGGAGTGCACGCACTAACCTTGTGAGGGACTGCCTCGCCTTCCTCCAAGTGGTTCAGCGCTTGAACTCTTAGATCACTTCCAGGAAGTCACACAATCCTTAACTCTTGACTTATTATAATCGCGTAAAGGCGCGTCACATTCGTGAAATTACTAGGATTCAACTTCTGGTGATGAATAATGTTAAAGAGGGGTTTGGAGGACGCAATATCCTTCGTGCGATCGCTAATTGATTATAACTAATTGTCGCCGCGCGGCGCTTGAGTCACAGTATGTGCATATGGGAAGCATTAGGTAAGAGAGCGTGGTATTTACCAAGTATTTTATTTTATTTATACATTAAATTGTTAACTGGTGTTACTAATATTTGTAGCACGAATGGCTTTGCTCGAGCGGGGAACGACCACGCTCTCACAGAATATCAGCGTAAAATAGTAACTAATTTCATATCTTGCTGCGTTTTGCATGGTGAATATAGAGAGCCGGAGACCCATTTTACTGGAAACAAGGCATTCCATCTTAGTCCTCAGGGTTGACAACGTATCTGCATATAATATGTTATATATATATATATATATATATATATATATATATATATATATATATATATATTATCGTCTCTTCTTTCTGAAGATGAAAACTGTGCTTTAAATATATCATTCACAAGATTGTGTATCCGAAGCGGATTGATAGTTCTGTATGAAACTCCGAAATTTTAAATACTAATCTTTCTTATAATAAATTTATTGAATGTATTTCAAAATTTATTTTCGCTATTAAAATAAAATATGAACACATTATTTTATTGACATTAACCCTATTAACTTTTTAAAAACATCTAGGCCACCTCAAATCCATTCAATATTTTTATAACACAAACTATTCTATGCGATATTTAATTACATATTTATTAGAGTAAATTACAGCAATTATTATATACGTAACATTAAATAAAAATAATAATTAAAATTATAATATTTACTATTAATACTAATTATACACATAAGACTTCATAAGAATTGGAAACATTCTAGGCCTTTACGTGAGTACTAGAATTTAATAGAAATGCTTGAAGGAATGGAAAAAGATTTCAGTTCAGTTCAGGCGTTAGAGAATAAAATATTTATCGAGCCATTCAATGTCGCAAATATTCTGCGCGACGTTATTTACGTACCTAAGATTCTTGACATCTCAAAAGCAAAATAGTTTGGAATTTGGGTCGAATAGAACTATCAATAAGCGAGTTAAACTCCAGTCACTGATTCTATTTCTGAGTAATTCATTTATACTTTATACGTGGTAGAGCCACGCTGCAGCTATATTATGGTTGTAGCACGAATGCGTCGGCTTGACCGGGGAAGATTCACGCTCTCACAGAATACCAGCGTAAAATAGCACCTTAATACTGCTGTGTTTCGTATGGTGAGTGTTCTTAGTCTTCTTATTCCTCTGGGGTGACAACGCATCTGCGTTTTGATTCTTAATCGAGGGTAAATGTAGATGTCTATGGGCCACATCATTTACTTATCATCAGGTGGACTGTGTGCTCGTTTGTCACCCTTATTCTATAAAAATGATACAGGCTAGGCAGCCTATCTGCCAACTGCACTGAAAATAGGCCTCTTCCATAGATTGCCTCTTAGGCAGGATTTGCTATAATTGCCATGCTTGACAGGCCGATTTTATAATTTTTTAGTTGTTATCTGGAAGATGATTATTATCATCATTATCATATCTAACTACCTCGTTGGTCTAGTGGTTGTATTAGTACGACTGCTGATCATGAGGTCCTGGATTCAAATCCCGGGTCTGGCCAAAAAAATCAATTATTGAGTTTTTCTGTCACGAAATTATCAGTACCTGCCGGGAGTCTGGAAGTTGGCGGTGTCTCACTTCCGTGCCTCGGAAAGCACGTAAAGCCGTTGCTCCTGCGCCTGATCTCTTTCCGGTTGTGTTGGTTTACCGTCCCATCGGATTATGAGAATGAGGGAATAGAGAGTGCACCTGTGCCTGCGCATACACTTGGGCACTATAATCCTGTCCTGCGCCGATGGCTAGCCTCCGTTGAGGCAGGCCGCCGTGACCAAAATTCGGTCTGGACATTATTATCATATCTAAGGACTATAACAATCCTAAGAAGAATTCGTTTCATTTTGATGGACCGGAAACAACTAAATGTTTGGCTGCGGCGCTCTGGGGCTGCGGGTTCCAATCTCGCACCAACCAAGTGTTTATATAGCCTACTAATAATTGTCCTGCGTCTTGATATTTGTTGACGTGCAATTTATGTATATGAGAAACTTGCATGTTACAGGTGAACATTTAAGGTAAATAATAATTTTAATATCGTTTATCAAAATTCTTATGTTACTTTACGAACATATAAAGTTTACAGCACAATAAAAAAGGTATTAAAACTTGTCCGCCACGTAGGTGTTAGCTGCCATGAGACAGTTTACGACTGAAATACCATTTGCAATCCATTAGATCGTTTCTTGACCTAATTACTATCTGCAAAGTGCTATCTGCTCCTAGAAATTGTTGCAACTTAATATCTTTTTTGGACATTTTTAGAGCTACGTCATGATATTTAATATACAATATGCCGTGTGGTAACGGCGTAAAATTATCCATTACCATATTTAATCTTGTAGGTGTCGTAAATGCCAACTATGGGAAATACTGGAGAAATCTTACGGCATTAGTGACATATGAAGTCCGGCAATATGCACTGGAGTGGTGCGGTGGACTAATTACTTCATAATCCTATCACTGACTGCCTCGTTGGTCTAGTGGTTGTAGTAATGCGACTACTGATCATACCAAAAAATCAATTATTGAGTTTTTCTGTCAAAAACTTCTCAGTAGCTGCCCGGAGTCAGGAAGTTGGCGGTGTCTCAACCCCGTGCCTCGGAAAGCACGTAAAGCCGTTGGTCCTGCGCCTGATCTCTCTCTTGGTTTACCGTCCCATCGAGCTATGAGAGTGCACCTGTGCTTGCGCATACGCTTGGGCACTATAATCCTGTCCTGCGCTGATAGATAGCCTCCGATAAAGCAGGCTACCGTGGCCAAAATTGGGTCTGGAGGACAGAAGGTATATCGCCGAATCCGCTTTCCTCAAGCATCAATTCTTTGCTTAAGGTCGTCTATGAGCTCCGTCAGTTTTAGCATTATATCCGGCTGGGACAAACTAACATTTGTCCCAGCAAACTCCATTCTGACGGTGCGCACAATCCTTGGCCTGGTATTGCCTGACCTGAAGCATATCAGTCTGCCGATGAGAGCCCTAGCCCTTGCGACACGTTCTTCAATTACTACTTTGTCCAGTAGCACGTCCAGCCGTGGAAAGTTAGGCGCCTATAATACGGCAAAATGCCAGTGCGGCGCCAAAAAGAATTGAGTCCGTCTCGCAAAGGTCCCGGCTGGCTTCCAAATAGGGCACCAGCATTGGGCTCATTATTATTATTAATCCTATCAAAAATGTAAAGGGGCCTGTGCCCTGCAGTGGTATGTTGCTATGCATGTTCACCTATTTTAATATGTTGCCGTAATATATTGCGATAGTGATGATAGAGCTTCTATTTTTTTACTATTCTAAGCCAGTGCTTAATTACAATCCCACCTGATGGTAAGTGGTGATGTAGCCTAAGGTAGTGAAGCGCACCGACTTAACAAAAGCCTATTAACTCTTGCCTTGAAGACATCCATATTGTAATCGAATGGAAATACAGATGCTGGTAACCTATTCCACTCCTTTGCTGACAGCATGAAGGAAGTTGTAGCAAATTGTTTGTTTCGAATGAGTGGCAAGTCAACAAAGAAAGAGTGGCTGAATGTCTGGTTGTCCGATGGTGGAAGGGAGAGGAAGGAATTTAATTATGTAATTCCTGCGCACACTCTCCTAAATGCATCCTGTAGAAAACCGCAAGGCTTGCTACTTTGATCCCGAGGCTAGTTAGATTGGTTTTAACTGGATTCGGTTCACCAATAAGCCTCTTAGCACACATTTACATTGAGTTCAAATCTCCTAGATGAAATTTTGCAGCACTAGCTCACATGGCAGCAGTACTCCATGTAAAACCGGACTTGCGCGTTATGTATATATATAAAGTAAGCAGCTGTCCTGACGTGAAATACTGCCGCACCTTTGCAAGACCTCTGCTCTGACCTTGGACACAATGACCTGCCCGAAGTTCAGGTTTGAGGATATCTCAACCCCCAACAACTGAAGGCTGTCGGTACATTCTAGTGATACATTTCGGAAAGAAGGTGCCAAGGTGAACTGGCCCCCTTTTGCACTGAAGAAACACACCTGTATTATTAAGGCGTTGAATTTCACAAGATTGGCATCGCCCCAGATCGCCTGTAGTGTGAGATTCAAACGATCAACCATAGCCTCTCTTTCGGACTGGATTAGAACCTGAATGGCCCGAGGACTTTATTGGTATCTCTCCACAACTGTGCTGTCGTCTGCGTACCCATAGATACCAGACATAAGCAGATCATTAATATCCAGCAGCAAGAGAGTTGTGGAGAGAACGGACTTCTGAGAAACACCGGCGTTAGTTGGCACAGGATCGGATGAGCAGCCATCGACGACTACTCGGAGAGACCGTTCACTCAGAAAGTCCTTTACAGTCAGACCAGGGGATAATCCATACGCTGGAAGCTTACCCAAAAGGCTAGCATGCCTAACTCTGTCAAAGGCATTCGAGACATCAAGGGAAATTGCAAGTGCTTCCCACTGTTCTCGAGTGCCTAGCCCCATACGTGCGTAGAATACGCCAGAAGGTCCCCAGCTGACCGATTTTGGCAAAACCCGCATAGGCAGTCACTGAGGAGACCGCCAGTGCGGGTTCTTTTTTAGATATTCCATTAAGCGGGCATTCAATATACACTCCACAATCTTGCAGTGTATGGAGGTAACTGAGATTGGTCACTTATATGCCTCTCGTAGTTATCATAGATGCCATTTGAGAAAATGTCAAAAAGTTCTCATGGGCTTTGAAAGATAACGATTTTCCATTAAATTTACGGAACTCCCTACATCGAACGATTCTCAGCAGTTAACGTTCATGGGCTGCTCAAGAAGAAGTAGTATGTAGTAGAATATCTGGTTTCTGATTATGTTAGCTTTTTTGGCTTTTACAGTCGCAGGGCGCGCGGCCTACAAGTCGCGAGCTGTAAAAAGGGGTATGTGGTAGACGCACGCTGCTGCTATATTGTGGTTGCAGCACGAATGAGTCACCACAGTCTGTGTTTCATATGGCGAGTGCACAGTACCGGAGACCTTTAGTATTGGTAACGTGGTTCTATCTTAGTCCCCAGGGGTAAGCAACGCAAATAAATTTTAAATTTTAATCGACTTTAGATGTAGGTGTCCATGGGCCACAGCATCCACTTACTACTACAAACAAACACGTACAACAATACACGAAGAAACAACGGCTAGTTTAGAATTTAAATGACTGGTCTAAAAGAAGGTGCTGCAAAAATGTTTACTAAAATTACTTTAATCTACAGGAATGTTCGAAAATATTAGTCTACAGGAATGTTCGAAAATATTAGTCCATTGTATTAGTTGAATGTTTACTAAAAATGTTCACTAAAATTACTTTAATCTACAGGAATGTTCGAAAATATTAGTCTACAGGAATGTTCGAAAATATTAGTCCATTGTATTACGTAGTATAAAATCTGATTTCTGATTATGTTAGTGCTGTTCACCTTTTTTACTTTTAAAGTCTTAGAGCTTATGGCCTACAAGTTTTAAAATGTGGTAGACCCACTCTGCAGCTATATTATGGTTACTACTGGTAACGTAGCATTCTATCTTAGTCTGTAGCAACGCAAATAAATTTTAATTTTTAATCGACTTTAGATGTAGGTGTCCATGGGCGACAGCATCCACTTACTACTACAAACAAACACGTACAACAATACACGAAGAAACAACGACTAGTTTAGAATTTAAATGACTGGTCTAAAAGAAGGGCTGCAAAAATGTTTACTAAAATTACTTTAATCTACAGGTATGTTCGAAAATATTAGTCTACAGGAATGTTCGAAAATATTATTCCATTGTATTAGTTGAATGTTTACTAAAAATGTTTACTAAAATTACTTTAATCTACAGGAATGTTCGAAAATATTAGTCTACAGGAATGTTCGAAAATATTAGTCCATTGTATTACGTAGTATAAAATCTGATTTCTGATTATGTTAGTGCCGTTCACCTTTTTTACTTTTAAAGTCTTAGAGCTTATGGCCTACAAGTTTTAAAATGTGGTAGACCCACTCTGCAGCTATATTATGGTTACTACTGGTAACGTAGCATTCTATCTTACTCTGTAGCAACGCAAATAAATTTTAATTTTTAATCGACTTTAGATGTAGGTGTCCATGGGCGACAGCATCCACTTACTACTACAAACAAACACGTACAACAATACACGAAGAAACAACGACTAGTTTAGAATTTAAATGACTGGTCTAAAAGAAGGGCTGCAAAAATGTTTACTAAAATTACTTTAATCTACAGGTATGTTCGAAAATATTAGTCTACAGGAATGTTCGAAAATATTATTCCATTGTATTAGTTGAATGTTTACTAAAAATGTTTACTAAAATTACTTTAATCTACAGGAATGTTCGAAAATATTAGTCTACAGGAATGTTCGAAAATATTAGTCCATTGTATTACGTAGTATAAAATCTGATTTCTGATTATGTTAGTGCCGTTCACCTTTTTTATTTTTAAAGTCTTAGAGCTTATGGCCTACAAGTTTTAAAATGTGGTAGACCCACTCTGCAGCTATATTAAACTGGTAACGTAGCATTCTATCTTAGTCTGTAGCAACGCAAATAAATTTTAATTTTTAATCGACTTTAGGTGTAGGTGTCCATGGGCCACAGCATCCACTTAGTATTATACATATTTTAATATATTATATGTTTTTTATAAACAACGACTGTCTTAGAATTTTAATGATTGGCTTAAAACAACTTGCCGCAAAAATGTTTATTGAAATTAATCTACGGAGAGGAATGTCTGAAAATATTAGTCTACTGAAGCAGAGCTTGCTTTATGTAGCGAAAACTGGAATTCGTTAGAACTCAGTTACATTCTTTGTTAGAGAGAATGATTTGAAGTTTTATAATACCTCCTTTAATCATTCTAAAGGGATATTTTATGCTACTACTAATGAATAAATAATATACAAAATGTTACGTAAATTATATTAAATAAAACTATAAATAAAAATAAATATAAAATAATACAATAAATAAAAATAATACAACGATAGTTACGCATAATGTATATAAACTAATACTCATATAATAAAATAATATGTATTAACAGGACGCTAATAAATTACCTCTAACACATTTACACATTCACATGTAAAAGTTTCGAAATTTCTTATACAACATGTAACATACTTAATTAACGCACTTTGAGAAAGTAGTTTGTTCAGAATCGTTTACTGAATCGATTGCTACCGTTTTAATATAGGTAATTTTTTATCCCAAAAATAATTAAAACTACGTAAATTACAGTCACACTAAATCTGTACAGTCAAAACAAACTGAAATGGACCGTAACCACTGACCTCTATATATACAAGTACGCTGGACTGGCTATACCATACAAAATGTCTGTGCCAATTTGAAGCATCCCTAACGGTCGTCTTGGAAACTAAAATTGCATAATATGCCGAAGTCTATTGTCGTATTTGTCTTATTTAAAAAAATCTGTATTTTGAACTTTTGACTAAAAAACGAAAGCATTTTATGTTGTTTGATTGTGTATAATATTAGTTATATAATAAGAATTAATTTTAATAACAATGAGAGTGTGCGTAATCTGTAAAACTCGTTACCAAAAGGGACTGGTATAACATTTCACAAGTAAGTGAATTTGCAGCTAATATTAAACAAATTCAAACTATTTAATAATATAAGTACTTAAAAATTTGTTACTAATATTAATACCAACATGTTTGGCTGTATATTACTGAGTTTTGATAAACAATAACATTCAATAGGGTTGTCGAGTTCCTTGTCTATAATACTTATCGATGTTCTTTCCTACAGATGATTATCAAATGTTTATTAATTAACAGGTTTTCAACTAATCTTAGACTAAAATTATGGCTTAAAAGCATAAATATTGTGAATTTGCGTCCGAAACAAAATGATCATATTTGTTCTGAACATTTCACAGACGACTGTTTTATTAGACATGAGAACTTTGAAAAAGTGCAGTAGTTCGACAATATTTTCTGGTAGTACCAGTAAGTATAAAAGTATTAGATTATTATTTCAAATGTTTTTCTTATTTCTTCTTTCCTCATTTTCCCCTAAACTCAAGGGCCATAGCCAAGTGTCAAAAGGTCGCCTGATGATGTCGAGCCACGTTGGATGTGTGTTAGTGTGCTGCAGCTAGAGGAGATTCCTCTCCTTGTACCGCTGTAGTCGAGGTGGAGTCGTCAGGGAAGAGGAGTGGTGGCATGGCGATTGGCGATGCGATGCCACTCGACTGTTCTTCGTGACTTTGGTGAGGCTGCACCACTTGATGCTTCAAGTGGTCGTTTTTTTCTGACTCCATTCACATATCGGGCTCGGGAAATCCGTAGTGCAGGTGGAGTCAGAGGCCACGAAGGGCAGTGTACTTTGTGTTTCTGGTGCGTCTTATCTGAGAAGAAAAACGGGGGGGGGGAGACGTCAGCAACTAAGGACTGGCTGCCAATGGGCGGCTGGCGCCGGAGGGGCCGCGGATGTGCATGAAAGCGTTTGCGTGGCCCTGTCAATTTGCGGCGGAGGTAGAACACCATGGGGTTTTAGTAAGTGCGAGTCTAGAGATTTAATTCTCTCTCGAGTCTCAAGATTAATTTGTGCTTTAACTTCGTAGTGGCCCTACTTTAGTTTATTTTTTATTTACAAATTCTGGCCATCGTTTACATTCGCAGTTTTTGCGAATGTAAACGATGGCCAGCAGGCAGCTTTTGGCATTTGGCAGCTTCCTCTTGCTCAACATCCAACGTCCAAAAGCAATTAAGTGTTCGATCAAGAACCCATGGATTGCGATACGTCAAGCCTCCTAGAATACGTGGCACTGCCGAAGCTGGAAAACTTAGGAGGATAAACTTAGGAATGAGGATATCGGCAGTAGAATACCAGAGTGACCGACATTGCCCAACGGATTAGTAAGCTGAAGTGGCAATGGACCGGCCATATAGCTCGAAGAACCGATAACCGATGGGGAAAAAAGATTCTCGAGT
Organism: Parnassius apollo; assembly: GCA_907164705.1. NCBI lineage: Eukaryota > Metazoa > Arthropoda > Insecta > Lepidoptera > Papilionidae > Parnassius > Parnassius apollo. The sequence continues at coordinate 2,195,898 of CAJQZP010001352.1, forward strand.
GGCAGGCTCGTACCTGCAAGTGAAGTGTCGGAAGTTCCCCCACTAGATGGAGTGAAAACCTGGTAAGACATACAGGAAGTTGATGGATGCAGGTGGCTCAGGACCGTGCTTTGTGGCATTCCTTGGGGGAAGCCTATGTTCAGCAGTCGACTTGTGAAGGTCTTTAATGATGATGAATGATAATGGCATTCTATTAATATGATACATAAATAGAATGGACGTTACGGGTAGAGTCCATCTATCCATAGGGTCCATTCTATTTATTAAGGTACAGGTAGGGTATAGAATTTTTATCGATATATTTTGTCACACTGTCTTATCCCTATTATTAGTTCCGCTGACGTGCACTTCTGCTGTCAGCGCCAAAATGGCGCAAATCAAATTGCCTCATCATGTCACGGTGTATAGCCAGTCCAGCGTACTTGTGTATATAGAGGTCAGTGACCGTAACTAAGGGCAATAAGACTTTTAAGAGTACAGTTTTATTTGTGTTATTACTAATTCTGTCATTCAATAAAAATAAAGAAAAATGAACTTTATTTCAAGAAAGTTAAAGTCTGCATTCGTGGATTTGTAGTGTGACCAGAACATTCTTCCGGAATTAGTATAACTAATTTGATAAATAATCATTGCATAAAAATGTTTAACTAAAAATTCAGTGTATGTATTACTATTATAACATAATATACAAATTGGGGTGTCTGAGGGTGTGTGTTAATTATGTTATATTCTATAACCTAACCGTGTGATCAGAAAAGGAGTAGGAGTAAAAACCGGAATTAACAGACGAATAGAATTTAAAAAAAAACATTTGAATTAAATTGACTATGTAATGGCAGTGTAAGAAAATTCACTACCCCATATCGTGACGTGGGAGTCGTAAGAGGCGACAGAGGGAACTAAGAGATGGGCAGCAGCGTATTCCTAATAACAACTTTAAAAAAACTGTGATTGCCAACATGCTTACCAACAACCTGCTGGCAACTATGGCAAATATCTCCTCTATGAGTCAATCTATGGGGAAGGCCTATTTCAGCAGTAGACTTTTGACAGGCTGCGTCGGTAACGGTATCGCATGTGAGTATTGTATGTAAGTGAGAATATAGTTCCCTTCTTACTTTCTTTTTATTTTAAGAAAATTAGGCAGTGGTATTTGTTTTCCATAGTATTTTTGTTTTCGAAAATGTAGCATGATTCATAAAGTAAAAGAGACTCTTTACGTCGACATTTCAATTTAATTACAGCATAAAATATCGACAGGCTTACCCCAGCGACACTCATCTTCGTCACGTAATGCGTGTTAGCTTTTATGAGTGCATAAGTTACCTGATCATAAATAACTTAATGGATATACTTTACCCGAGTTTATGGTTCGCTATTTCGTTTCCTAATAACGTGAAGATATTTAGTTACATTAAACAAAATTTTAAATTTGCTGGTTCATTCATTCACGAACAACGTTCTTTCAGCGCAGAGGAATATTCCGTCCAAATATTACTCCCACACCAATGAGAGAATAGTTGAGCCCGGTATTGCAATATTTATTACAAAAAGTTTCAACTCTACGTTGAGTAAGTTATTTAATTTCCATCGTATGTAAACATTTGCTTACGGCGTTTATTTTGGTAAAGTAATTTAGCACCTAACTTACATAAAAGTTCAATATTTTTAATGAATAAGCATGATAAACGAGCAAAAAGTCTACCTGACGGACAATTGATACTATAACCCATAGACATTCAACTCTATCCTCGATTAGGAATCAAAATGCCAATGTTTTACCACCCTTGATGACTAACGTGGATTGCCTCCTTTCTAGTAAAGAGCATCTCTGGATTCTCAACATACAACATACGAAATACAACAGCAGTAAGTTGTCTTTTTAAGCTGGTATTCCGTGAGAGTGTGATCCTTCCCCCGATCAGACTGGCAAATTCATGCTACAAACATAATATAGCTACAGCGTGACTTTTGTACGTAAAATTTCATCACAATGCATTTAAATGTAAGCACCTCGTAACTAATTTTTACAATGTTTCATGACCATGTATTTAAATATCGCTTAACACAGCTCCCGGCCATAAAGCCAACATAAACGCTTTAAATAAATTTCTTCACAACTTTATTATTATATTGGCATACATACAATGTTGAAATACGCTCTGTAGTGATTAAATTGAAATTAACAGTAATAATAATCCTTCGGACCGAATTTCGATCACTTAACGGAGACTAGCTAATATGAATTCCCTCACTATCTTAGTCCGATATGACGGTTATTAGAAACGACCGCAGAGAAATCAAAAAACATGATGAAACACCGCCAACTTCCTGGCTCCGGGTTTCTACTGAGAATTTCTTGATAAAAAACATATTAACTAATTTTAGCCCGACCTGGGAATCGAACCCGGGATTTCATAATCAGCAACTGCGATCACGAGACCAAAGAAGCAATCGTACACACAATGAAATTAATAAAGAAGTGGGAGCAATAAATATTTTTGTCTGGTGCTATACCAATTTTATTGTAATAAGGGTAACAATGGGGATATCCACGGTAGAACAGACTAACCTACATAGTTCAATGGATCAGTAAACTGAAGTGGCAATTAGCCGGCCATATAACTCGAGAAACCGATAATCAATGGCGAAGAAAGGTTCTCGAGTGGCAGTCTCGTACCGGTAAGTGAAATGCTGGGTGGTCTCTAACGAGATAGAGCGACGAACTGATAAGAGATGCGGGGAATTCCATGAGATGCAGGTAGTTAAGGACCGTGCTTTGTGCATTCCTTTAGGAAGGCCTATTTTCTGTGGGCTTGTGAAGGGCTGCAATGATGATGATGATGATTATAAAGGGTGACAAGAGAGTACATAGTCCACCTAATGTTAAGTGAATGTTAGCCCATAGACACCTACATCTATCCTGGGTTAAGAATCAAAATGTAGATGCGTTGTCACCCCTGTAGACTGAGATGGAATGCCTCGTTAGCTATACTCGATAAAATTATAAGCAGACTTCAAAGAACGAAAATGAATTAAAGTATTTGCCACGTAATAACTTCAGAAATCGGTGCTTAGACATAGTACGTAGAAGTATTAAAGCCCCGGCTTCAAAAGCTATTACATATTCGGAAATTATATTAATCATTTTCGTTTTTTGAAGTCATCTTTGACTTCTTATTAAAAATCTATTATTGAACCTTTTGAGAAGACTTAGAAATATCATAAGCTTGAACTTCGTCTAAATAGTTACACTAAAATTTTCTTTTTCATGGTACGCTGGTTATGCATGTCAGTTTGTTTATGCTAGAAACGGCTTATATCCCACCAGGGACAAAATATTCATGTAGCACAAAATAATGACGCATTTTAACCATTTTACGTGATACCCACGTTGTACCTGTAATACGCAGTATGTAGGTAGTACGGGTAGGCCCGATCGGTGAGGGATCAAAGTCTCAACCAGCGTGAAATAACAGAATAATGATGCTGTCTTTAGTATGGTGAGTCAGAGAACCGGAGACACCTTGTTATTGGTAACGAGGCGTTCCATTTGAATCATGTTTACCTCTACATTTTGATTCTAAATAGAAGATAGATATGTTGTCTATGGGCTAAATGTCTAACATTACTGATGTCAGTCTTAATATTTTTCATTGCTCTTTATGAGGTGTGTAATGGTGATAACTGATAAGCCTTTAAAAACCATTACTTGCACATCGTGATTCTGTACTGATTGGCGAACAAGGCGATATCAGCTTACTGACTCATAGGAAAATCCATCCAAAAGCGTTGAACCAATTTGGTGAAATGAGGAATTAGATATGCACTCATCATTTCCTTTCGAAATCTTATCGATTTAATTTTCTGGAAAAGTTTCTCTTTTCGTATTTATAACAGATAAGTCGTACTTATTAAATATCTCTAAGAAAAAAAAATTTATGCCCAGTTGCTCCTTTTTAGCAAACCATGAAATTTCCCGGAATTTCGAATAAACTCATAAAAGTAAAAATAAACGTAAAGAACGATAATTTTTATTGTCTGTTGGTCTTTTGTTTGTTATTAATCGAAGCTTTTGGCAATATTCCCAAATGGCATTTGGAAAATTTCCAGTACAAAACCACAAACTGTCTCGCCTCAAGTTTATATCATATTGTGTCTACTTACTTTGATAAAAAATATATGACAAATTTCTAGACATCAGAAAATTACCTTTAGTTTTAGTTTTACGATTTATTCCTTTCTGTCTGTCCTAATATGTCACATAACTTCACGGGTTTTCACTAAGTTAAATGTTTACGTCTGAGCCCATCAGTGTGACGTAACAAATTATATTATTACTATTACTATTATATTAATACATAATATATTAATAAATAATAAATAATTATATTGATACTATTAATTCAATTTTTAGTTCTTATTAGCAATTTAATTTTGACCCTTTTATGTCGACCGTAGAATATCACGAACTCGAAGATGGAATTTCACCTCCTTTAGGGGTGGAATTTTTTCTCCTTATTTATGAACCACCCCTGAAACATAACCTATTTAATAAAAAAGGATCATTAAAATCGGTGCATAATTCACGAAAATATATACATAAAAGAACATACATACAGACGACTTGAGTAAATCCTCCTTTCTTGAAGTTTCCTAAAAACAAAAGCTTTTTGGTTTTCAGAGAACTGTTTACAGTATTTATTTATTATATTACCGACACTACATCGCAAAAGTCGGCTTAGGGTCTTAAATGGATCTTTGCCTTCCTTTTCTAGAGTCGCCACTCCTTATCCATTTTGCGCCTTATCTATTTTGCGCGACCTCTCACCTAACTTGATCAGGGGAAATTTTATTCCATATCTAATATCGGCCAGATGGAGTTTTGATATTACTTTATTTATACAAAAGCTTTGTAGCAAAAATGAAATAAGCATTTACAAATATAACTTAACATCTATGTTATAAACTTATCAAAACATTTAATCTTTTGGAATATGGTCGAATTATTTTGAAGTTATTTTCGTGGTAAAAAGAAAGTCGTCAATGAATTCAAAAAGTGACGTGTTCACTTTTGGATTAACTTCTACGAGGACAGTAGTGATTTCAGCATAAAGTAATGTTTTCTCATAAAAAAGTTACCCATACATTGAATAAAACTAAAGTTACGGTTTTATTTCATGTTCAATTTTTATCTAAGGTTTAATAACCGACGTTTTAAGTGATTTGTAGCACACAAGATCAAGGGGGACTGAAAGGATCTGCGTCCTGATGTCATTGTTAACGTGGGCTCCCTAGCTATTAATTACTATTTATACTTTGTTTCGATCTAAGCCAAAAAGCGCTCAAAATAACAAGTTAAAAGGAAACAAAATAAAATTCTGGGTATTTCTATGATATTTTCATCTGTTTTTTATTAATACATACTATGTACAATTAATAAACATAACACTAAAATGAAATATTATAATAAAATGTCTATTTATTTATATATATATATATATATAAATAAAAAAAAGACACTACTTACATACAACACATATCAATATAATAGACAAATAAAACAATATCAGATGGAAGTACTTTTGACCTGAGAAATTAAACGTCCTACGGTCCCTGTTAAAAACCTTTATGTATATATACAGTTATCTATGAACCTCTATACTGCCGTGTATTACTTTTGAATGTTGGCTAAAGATAAAAAATGATTTCCATCATGATACTATGGCAAGCACCTTCATGACCTACAATTTCGGATGATGCATTTTGTGTGACGTGTCATAACGGTGCAAAAAAAGCGTTTAGATACATTAAGGCCTTTTAAATATAGTAAAGTAGGTAAATAATATGAGGATTGGTATACCTAATCAGATATACGCTAAAATCAATTATTTTGATTGTGCAAAATGAAGTTGCGGTTACGAATAATAATCACATATTAGTCTCAGCGACATCTATGTTTTATTTGTTTTATTTGTTATATTGTTTAAACATACCGATATATGCGTACATCACGTACGCATATATCGGTACAATCGGTCAATATTTTTGTTAGTAGTGGTTCACTACAGTATTAGAATGATGGATTAGAACCTACGGCTTTCGGAGTTTGCGGTCTGCACCTTTAACAATTAGAATATTGTCATTTAAGATAATATCGTCGTGCGATCGTGCGTCGTGCATTATCTGTTCCTAACACCATTTGGATAGGATCGCTAAAGTCGTAAGGGACAAGCAATTCCATCAGACGGCATTGGCATTGATGGATGGTAGGACATACAGGATACAGGTTGAAGTCGTCTATATTTAAAACAGTGTGTTACTTTTATTCCTCCTTTGCGAAGCTGAAATTGTCTTCAGAAGACATCTGGTGGAGCCACGTGTCTAAGGCAGCCGAGGCCTAGTTCCCCGGTCGAACCTTAAACCTATTATGCGAGATATTAATCTAAGTGGACTGTATCTACTAAATGCTTCTACACTTATATATGCGGTACAATGCACTCGCTCTTCCCTAAAAACGAACTATTATTTGCCAAATCGATGAAAGGAATCCTGCTTGATTAGGAAAACACAAAATTGGAGCGGGTTAAAACAATTATATCAAGCAGGCTATACTATTAGGAAAATGTTGACTCACCGGGATGTTTCTTCTATGCGGTCGAGCACTATAACTGCGACTTCTGGAACTTCTTCTGGAACACTCCGGAGAGAGGCGGTGCGCGACTATATCTCACACGAGGTGAGGCGGGTTTCCTGGAGCTCGATTGCTTCCAGGCTAAAGCGGTTTCTACTAGTGGTGCGGTTTCAACAACGGGCGCGGCGGGAAGAGACTATTATCCTAGGCGGTGTGGTTCCAACGGCGAGCGCGGCGGGAAGAGGAGCTCTTTAGGACACTATTATCCTAGGCGGTGTGGTTTCAACGACGAGCGCGGCGGGAAGAGGCTGCGTGTCGGTCGCGCGTGCTTTATATATCCTCGGTTCCGATGATTACGTGATGTTCTAGAATCATCTTCTTTCCCCTCCCACCCCACCACCCCGATGTGTCGATAAGAGGGTATGAATGATATCGTTTTGGAATGGGATAACCGATTTGGCACCTACCGTCAAATATAAAATAAATACGAATGGTTTTTCCGCGCAACCAACATCTAATAATATGCTGTAATAGATTGAAAAAAAAATTTTGTCATCTTTTTTTTTTTGTTATTTTTATATTTGTTATTGTACTTAATCTCGTCTGGTTGGGAAAAATAAATATACATAATTTAGATACTAGATACTAGTTAATCGACTCCACAGAGTCAGTAATTCATTCATGGGGGTATACGCTATTACAACAAAGTCCCTGAAAATATACAAAGTTTAAAATATTTATGAAAAAATAAGGTTATAAATGATTACATAGTTGATATTAACCCCTGGGAATATGGTAATCGCTTGCAAGTTAGCAACATGGCAAATAGCCCTCGTGTAAGTAAATCTATGGGCGCCGCCTATGTTCAGCATTGGACTTTAATAAGCTGTAACCATAACAGTAGGTACCAGACGTCTCTCACCTTTGTCGCTGCTACCCATGCTGGTCTGGATATTATATCTGGGTTCTATTGCTGTCTATCGAAAGCGATTGTGTTTTTCTTCCATTTACCATAGCCGCCTCTTACGCCATACTAAGGACGATATGGAGTGATGCATTTTCTAATGGTTAATTTTATTTATTTATTTTAATTAATATTCTCGTCTACTAATTACTTATTTGGAGTGGCCAAATAAGTTTCATATGCTTGCGTTTGAAGTGGCTATCAACATTAGGCGAATGGCGCATCGAACCCAAGACTTTTAAGTCCGAATCCTATTTTTTTTTAGGATGCTGTAATTACGCTACTGTAAATATAAATCTTGAGCTAAATTAAGTTCTACGAAGGGTGTCTGCAAGACTATCGTTGTTCTGATACTGCTTTCAGCGAAAATATTAATAATAACTGTGGGTGTTTTTCAGGTTTGATATTATTCAAGAAATTTAATAAGACTAGTTTAATTTTGTGGAAATTATAATTAATATGGGAGTCACTTAATAAAATATTTGTTTTTTATTTATAATATTCGCTCCATTTATATAATTTTTTGAAAAATTCATAGCTGTAGGTTTCCTCTACAATTATCACCTTAAACTTTGCAATTTTTACAATTGTCATTACATATTGTAGCTGCTGTGTTACGTATGATGAATGTAGAGAACCGGTGACTCACTTGTCACGGGTGACAACGCATCTGCATTTTGATTCGTAATCGAGGATAGATGTTTACTACTTACCATCAGGTGGACCGTGTGCTCGTTTATCACCCTATCCTATAAAAAAAATTCTTCAAGCGTGGAATTGAAAAATATGCCATCTACCTCAAATGACATACAAGCTGCAGGTTCAAGTCATTGTTTGAAGGATTCCTTAAATTCTAGCTATATTGAAAAACATGTAAATAATATTTCAACTTTAGTAAGAAGGAGTGATCCAACTGGTGAAATAACCAATGCTCTTAAAGTATCATTTAAAAATTAAACTATATTTAGAAGAACCGCTTTTTAAGTCGTCGGAAATTGTTTTGAAATTCTATGAAGCGAGATTTAAGTACTCGTATTTAATTACATAGTTTGAAAATCTTAAAACTTAAAATCAATCAGATCAAGTTATTTAATTTACTTGTTTATCTATACAGGTAAATCTCGCGACAAGCTTTTATACCATATAAATTGTGTAATTACGTTGCGTTGATAGTAAAAGTTTTAACGGAAAAGTTTTATTTTATTCTTATAAGCGCATTTAAATAAAAGCTTGTTTATAAAAAAGTTTTTTTTCTTTGAATTTATTTTTTACTTTTTAGTTATTACTGGACAGGTTTCTCAGTATGTTCATCTCATTTAACGCATCATTGTTACAAGGGCGTTTGCCGGTTAATTTCGAACAGTCTAGCTTTTCAATAAGGAGACCTAATGATTTCACCCTACTTAAGATCACGTATGCTTGACCAGCAGTGAAGAGTTTCGAGTCTAAGTATATAACGGAATGGTCAACAGCGGAGTTTATGATCACCATCTTATTTTTTAACTAACATTCATATTCTCAGCAAGTCCTTTCATTTGATACCCATATTGTAGGAAAACATAAAAAACTTAGGCCGCCATCTTAGATTTAGAGTGACGTCATTTCGTTTTTCGAGTTAATCTCAACAAGCCCTTTCATTTTATACCCGTATTATAGGAGAACGTTAAAAATAACAAGTCCGTCATCTTAGGTGTTCCGCCATGTTGGATTTAGAATGACGTCACATAGCTAACCATGTATTATCATCCAAGTTAAACGTGTATACAAATTTTCAGCTCAATGTGTTGAAGATATCTGCTTCAAAATTGAGTTGCAAGATTCCACCCGAACAAACATATTTACATACATTGCAAGTTAATTAAAAGCTTTTAAAATTGCACCCGTGCAAAGCCAGGACGCATAGTTAGAAACATGTAGAAAAATATAGAAATATATTTGACATTCCGAGTTGTATGTACTTATGTAAAATCTGACTGTCTCGGTTGATAATTCAATTACTGCGCAGACGATCACAAAACCTAAGCTTTAGAGAGTAAAAGAACATACGAGTAAAAGAGATGGCATAGAACAATAAATAATAACAATATTATTTTGTGATAACAATATTTTGAAACGTTTAATTGACAAATTTATTGTAACGTAATTATAACGTTATACACATGCAAAGCTTTGTATAATATCGTTTTTATGTATCGTTTCTCTTAAACATAACGTTATCTCACGTTTGCGCAGATAACGTTACTGTATTTTACCGATATTTAAGTCCCTGGTTTAAACTAGAGTATGTTTAACAGTAGAGTCGTCCCCTGGGAAAAATGCGTACTAAAATATTAAGTATGGAATTTAAGAGCAATGTCAAATTTCGCGAAGACTGTTGCATAGCGGTTAAGAGACTTCCGTAGCTAGACGGACTCTTCTGAAAACACAATTTTAAACCTGAAACTATCAATAAGTCACTTTTTGTAATAAGATGGTAAACTAACTTGATCATAACAATACATTAATCGAGATACGTATACTTTTGTATTATAGAAAAAAATTCAAAAACGGATCAGTCCAATGAATATTTCCTATGAACTTAATCTCTTTATAATATTAGTTTTGATACTTGTTTTTGATTAATGCAAGACGTGAAGATCAGAAGGCACAACCCATCTAACCTAATCATGCAAACATATAAATAAAACATCAAGGCAACGTTTTTCTGATATTGTATATCGTTGAACGTGTAAATAAGCTTCTCCTTTGTGACACTAACGAATTAATATCCATAAGGCGGAAGGAAAAATATGAACAACTTTTGCATCCGAAACAGGTTTTATGTATTCTGGAGGTGCTTTTTGCAAAATTGTAAGGGAGAAGTTAATGAAATGTGTTTTCAAAAAACCATAATGTGATTGCCTGAAAAAAATACAATTATACAATGTTACGCTAAGACATTAGCATAAGGGGACATAGTAAGTCAGCTCAAATTCTAATTTCGCCCCCACTTCCCCGCTCGTCGTATGTTATGTACCGACATGTTTGTAATCACTGATACTGTAAGTAGATAGGTCGTTAGATACTTATTTCATTAGGTTTAACATATTTATGCCTGTTGCTTTACGCCAACTCAGTCGCTTCTTATTTTTATTACGGTTATTTCCCATTTTAATTTGACGTCGTCCTGTTGCGTAATGTGTATTCTGATCGTAAGTGACACATCTTTCCCCTTCAAAGGCCGAATCGACACTAACTAGGCGGCAGGAAACAAGCTTCAAGACGCCGATAGTTTAGGTAATTTCTTTTTACAGTGAAAATAATGGTAATTTAAAAAAATAAAAAACATAAGCCCTGCTTTATAGTTAGTTCAGTCAGTATGCAAAGTTTCATGATCTAATTTAAAGTATTTTATGAATAGCAGCGGTTTATTGTTCTGTTTGGAGGTAGCTTTGGATTTTTTTTCTAGCGCGAAAATTTTACAGAATCGTGTTTTCGTCTGACATAGTACTTAACATTATTACTATTTTTAATATTTCTCCTTAATTAGAGATTGTACGTAGTATAATTACGCAGTAGCCTTATTATGGCTGCAGCACAAATAGATTGGCTCTATCAGGGAAAAACCACGACATAGATTAAAGAAAAAAACTCACATAAAATGGAAGCATAACGATTCTTACAGAATGCTCACATAAAATAGAAGCATAACGATTCTTACAGAATGCTCACATAAAATAGAAGCATAACGATTCTTACAGAATGCTCACATAAAATAGAATCACAACGGTTCTCACACAATGCTCACATAAAATAGAAGCATAACGATTCCTACAGAATGCTCACATAAAATAGAAGCATAAAGATTCTTACAGAATGCTCACATAAAATAGAAGCATAAAGATTCTTACAGAATGCTCACATAAAATAGAATCACAACGGTTCTCACACAATGCTCACATAAAATAGAAGCATAACGATTCTTACAGAATGCTCACATAAAATAGAAACATAACGATTCTTACAGAATGCTCACATAAAATAGAAGCATAATGATTCTTACAGAATGCTCACATAAAATAGAAGCATAACGATTCTTACAGAATGCTCACATAAAATAGAAGCATAACGATTCTTACAGAATGCTCACATAAAATAGAAGCATAACGATTCTTACAGAATGCTCACATAAAATAGAAGCATAATGATTCTCACACAATGCTTACATAAAATAGAAGCATAACGATTCTTACAGAATGCTCACATAAAATAGAAGCATAACGATTCTTACAGAATGCTCACATAAAATAGAAGCAAAAGACGCTTACGAATGACAAAACGATTCTTACAGAATGCTTACATAAAATAGAAGCATAACGATTCTTACAGAATGCTCACATAAAATAGAAATATAACGATTCTCACACAATGCTCACATAAAATAGAAGCATAACGATTCTTACAGAATGCTCACATAAAATAGAAGCATAACGATTCTTACAGAATGCTCACATAAAATAGAAGCATAATGATTCTCACACAATGCTTACATAAAATAGAAGCATAACGATTCTTACAGAATGCTCACATAAAATAGAAATATAACGATTCTCACACAATGCTCACATAAAATAGAAGCATAACGATTCTTACAGAATGCTCACATAAAATAGAAGCATAACGATTCTTACAGAATGCTCACATAAAATAGAAGCATAACGATTCTTACAGAATGCTCACATAAAATAGAAGCATAACGATTCTTACAGAATGCTCACATAAAATAGAAGCATAACGATTCTTACAGAATGCTTACATAAAATAGAAGCATAACGATTCTTACAGAATGCTCACATAAAATAGAAATATAACGATTCTCACACAATGCTCACATAAAATAGAAATATAAAGATTCTCACACAATGCTCACATAAAATGGAAGCATAACGATTCTCACACAATGCTCACATAAAATAGAAGCATAACGATTCTTACAGAATGCTCACATAAAATAGAAGCACAACGATTCTTACAGAATGCTCACATAAAATAGAAGCATAATGATTCGCACACAATGCTTACATAAAATAGAAGCATAACGATTCTTACAGAATGCTCACATAAAATAGAAGCATAAAGATTCTTACAGAATGCTCACATAAAATAGAAGCATAACGATTCTTACAGAATGCTTACATAAAATAGAAACATAACGATTCTTACAGAATGCTCACATAAAATAGAAATATAACGATTCTCACACAATGCTCATATAAAATAGAAGCATAACGATTCTTATTGAATGCTCACATAAAATAGAAGCATAACGATTCTTACAGAATGCTCAGATAAAATAGAAGCATAACGATTCTTACAGAATGCTTACATAAAATAGAAGCATAACGATTCTCACACAATGCTCACATAAAAGAGAAGCATAACGATTCTTACAGAATGCTCACATAAAATAGAAGCATAACGATTCTTACAGAATGCTTACATAAAATAGAAACATAACGATTCTTACAGAATGCTCATTTAAAATAGAAATATAATGATTCTCACACAATGCTCACATAAAATAGAAGCATAACGATTCTTACAGAATGCTCACATAAAATAGAAGCATAAAGATTCTTACAGAATGCTCACATAAAATAGAAGCATAAAGATTCTTACAGAATGCTCACATAAAATAGAATCACAACGGTTCTCACACAATGCTCACATAAAATAGAAGCATAACGATTCTTACAGAATGCTCACATAAAATAGAAACATAACGATTCTTACAGAATGCTCACATAAAATAGAAGCATAATGATTCTTACAGAATGCTCACATAAAATAGAAGCATAACGATTCTTACAGAATGCTCACATAAAATAGAAGCATAACGATTCTTACAGAATGCTCACATAAAATAGAAGCAGAACGATTCTTACAGAATGCTCACATAAAATAGAAGCATAACGATTCTTACAGAATGCTCAGATAAAATAGAAGCATAACGATTCTTACAGAATGCTTACATAAAATAGAAGCATAACGATTCTCACACAATGCTCACATAAAAGAGAAGCATAACGATTCTTACAGAATGCTCACATAAAATAGAAGCATAACGATTCTTACAGAATGCTCACATAAAATAGAAGCATAACGATTCTTACAGAATGCTCACATAAAATAGAATCACAACGGTTCTCACACAATGCTCACATAAAATAGAAGCATAACGATTCCTACAGAATGCTCACATAAAATAGAACCATAACGATTCTTACAGAATGCTCACATAAAATAGAAGCATAATGATTCTTACAGAATGCTCATATAAAATAGAAGCATAACGATTCTTACAGAATGCTCACATAAAATAGAAGCATAACGATTCTTACAGAATGCTCACATAAAATAGAAGCAGAACGATTCTTACAGAATGCTCACATAAAATAGAAGCATAACGATTCTTACAGAATGCTCAGATAAAATAGAAGCATAACGATTCTTACAGAATGCTCACATAAAATAGAAGCATAAAGATTCTTACAGAATTCACATAAAATAGAAGCATATCGATTCTTACAGAATGCTTACATAAAATAGAAACGTAACGATTCTTACAGAATGCTCACATAAAATAGAAGCTTTAACGATTCTTACAGAATGCTCACATAAAATAGAAGCATAACGATTCTCACACAATGCTCACATAAAATAGAAGCACAACGATTCTTACAGAATGCTCACATAAAATATAATCATTACAATTCTTACAGAATGCTCACATAAAATAGAAGCATAACGATTTTCACACAATGCTCACATAAATTAGAAGCATAATGATTCTCACAGAATGCTCACATAATATAGAAGCATAATGAGGCTGATGAGGAGCAGAGACTTTTTTTTTCTAGTAATGAGCCAATCCGTTTTAACGTTTTAACTATTTATAATGACAGTGGTCAATGATTAACGTGATGGTAAATAGTGTTATAGCCGAATATAGTAAAACGCACTAACATAACGCAATAACTCTTACCTATTGTATTTCTGCCCTACTACTACTCTGGGAAACAGCATAGTGACAGGCTGTGAGGCATTTCATAACCTTTAAAGGTGACGCCTCTATCCTCGTTCCTCTCCACGAGACTCCTCTTATATTTGTGCGAGGGTAAGGAACGATCAACGAGCCGCACTGTTGCATTCACCTTGCAGGATTTCACATGTTTATATATATTTATCTATCGAATATCATTTCAAATATAATAACATATTATAGGTACCTATATACTTTAATGAAATATTCGGGTTTTAAATTTACTTTCGTATTTCCACTTAAACACATATTATATATATATATATATATATATATATATATATATATATATGTATGTATATATATATATATATATTATACATACAAAAGCTTCACTGCTATATAAATAGTACAAGCGAAGTTCTTATATTCTTATATATATATATATATATATATATATATATATTATATATATAAATATATAAAATATATATATATATATAGGTCATATATAGGTCGTAATTTATTTAAATAATTGTTACAAACTTCCTGTTCTAATTACACCAACTAAACATAACTAAAATTATTAGTGTACCGTATAATGGGTTGTAACAGAATTCATCATCCCATTTCATCCCATAAGCGTCAAAAGAGACGACAATGGGAAATGCTAGAAAAGATCTCATGGCTACAACTAGAAGGCGTTATAATCGGTTCGTTTCACCAGCCGCAAAATAGCCAGACCAGTGACAAGAAACTGTATTTGTCATTTGAATGGTTTAATATCTGAGCCAAGCGCAACAATTAAGTCAAACTGGATGATGCAACAATTAGGGTTTTATCCAAAGGCCTCAACTTTGCAATTACACCCCGCAAATTACCGTACGAAGAAATTATCTGTAGTGTCGAGGACTGTTTATTTAAAAACAATATGCGGAAAGAAGATTTGGAGGCGATACGTCAAGACATCTCGTCTATGTTACGTCGATGTTCAGTGCCTAAACCGAATCTTCCCAAAGACGAATTTATAGCGTTAAAGAACCTACGCAATAAACACGAACTTACGATTCTCCGCGCAGATAAGGGAAACGCCACGGTAGTCATGGATACGTCAGATTATAATTCTAAAATACAAGAACTTTTGTCGGATGTAAGTACTTATAAAAAGGTTAAAAACGACCCAACAAATAGCACACTAAAAACAACTAGTGACCTCATAAAGAAACACTCCGAAAAATTAAATCTGGACGTAAAATGGATAATACCTACGTGCGCCAAATCACCAAAATTGTATGGGTTACCAAAAATACACAAGCCCAATGCTCCATTACGTCCCATAGTGAGCCAAATCGATTCACCAACTTACAGATTGCCTCAACACTTAGCGAAAATACTCTCACCGCTCAGGGGACATACAAGAGCACAAATAAAGGATTCCTACCATTTTGTCAGCGAGATTAAAGACCTACATCTGGCAGACAATGAAACTATGGTCAGTTTTGATGTGCAGTCATTGTTTACATGCTTACCTGTTGAAGACTGCATCTCAATTGTAACTTGAAGGCTGGCAGAAAACAACATGCCCATAGAATATGCAGTATTACTCAGACACTGCCTTACATCTGGCTACCTATTGTGGAAGGAGGAGTTCTACAAGCAAGTAGATGGTGTGGCGATGGGCTCACCTGTATCTCCCATTGTCGCCCACATATTCATGGAAGACTTTGAGGAGAAAGCCCTGCTTAGTTCTCCCATAAATCCAAGGTTCTACAAGCGGTACGTAGACGACACTTTCACAATTCTACCTTTAGATAAAGTAACTGCATTTTTAGACCATCTTAACTCTATAAATTCTAAAATTCAGTTCATAATGGAGTTAGAGGCAAACAATTCCTTAGCTTTTCTAGATGTGTTAGTAATTCGGAATCCTGATAACACCTTGAGCCATACTGTGTATAGAAAAAAGACCCATACAGATAGATATTTAAACGGTGATTCTCACCACCATCCTTCACAGTTAGCTACCGTGGGTAAATCTTTGTTTCAGAGAGCACGAGGGATCTGTGACAGTAAACACCTGGCTGCAGAGCTCCACCATGTCAAGCAAGTTTTGCATGACAACAAGCTTCGAGTCCCGCGCCTACGTCACAGTGAACGAGTGAAGCCGGCCACAGTCGAGCGTGTACCTGCTGTACTGCCATATGTTAGAGGAGTCACTGACAAGATTGGCTACATCTTGAAGCGCGCTTCCATTAAAACATACTTCAAGCCGCTGAAGAAGTTTGGTCAGTTTTTACCATCGGTCAAGTGTAATGTCCCTCTGCAAGATGCAGGAATGTACAAGCTTGATTGTAAATGTGGTCTCTCCTACATAGGACAAACTAAAAGATCAATAAAAACCCGCGTTAAAGAACATATAGCTGATGTGAAGAATCGACGCTCCGGGAAGTCTGCAGTCTGTGAACACGTACAGGATCGCCCCCGTCACTACATCAGATTTGATAGACCGCAGATCCTCGCTAAAGAACACCGATTCCTTCCAAGGATGATTCGCGAGCCTATTGAAATCAAAAAACATCCTAATTTCAATAGAGAAGATGGCTGGGTGCTACCATCTGCTTGGGATCCTATAATAAATAAAATTAAATCCCAACCCAAGCATACAACTGCAAGACTTCAAGATACCATAAGTTCATACTGCATAGATCGGAACAAAAGTTAAATTTTAATCTATGGTAACCGCGGTTAACTATGACATATGGACGTTGAACATCTCAGTCCTGCCCGTGACCATGAGTGCTGTAAAGCGTTCGAAACGTCGGGTAATTAAAAAGTTAAATATACGCGATAAATTCCGTAAAAACTAGTATTATTTCAATTAAGTCAAATCTTCCATGCAATGCGAGAAGACTATATCCAGTGTGTAATTTATTTATGTTGTAATTTAATCTGTATGTTTCATTTTTTTTTTCGAATTTATAATGTAGATGTCCATGGGATGTAATAATATAAATTAAAAAAATCAATTAAGGACATAAATTTTATATCATCTTTTCTAATTTACTACCGCTTCGAAATGTTTCTTGACTGAAGAAGAAAGGGTGAAAAAAGCTGCAGATAGAGCTGTTCTCAATTTTATATATTTTTAAATATTACAATAGCATATATATAAAATTTCGAACAGTGAAGACCCATAGGTAACTGAAGCGTGTTCCATAATCTACTCAAAAAAAGACGTGCTTCCCACCCTCTCTCAAGCAGCAGGTGCCATTTCACAATTATTGACGCATGTGGCAGCCATCGCCCTTCTCAGCTGTCTAAACGTGAAGTGGAGTGGAGTGTCAATACCTAAGTCCATCAGACACTGAGATGTTTTCCTAAAATTCACAAAATTAAGACGACTTACGGATTACGTAACACACTTGTACTTTCCCACGGAATCATTTACAAGTCTCTCCTAAAGAACTTATCAAGTAGCTACATACTGTGTACAAGCTATGCCCGCAACTACGTTCGCATATAATCTTTAATTGTTTTATGTATACAATTATCTACTATCTCGTTAAAATAAGCATAGTATAAACATTCATGTCACATACGTACATAGCTTGGAAAGCTCCTTTGTCATCTTTATCATGTAAAGATAATAAATATAGCTTCAGATTATAAATATTTTTATGTGTTTTTTGAATTTTCTTTCGGAAAGATCTGAAATATCATAAGGAATTCTATTATGTTACCCATACCTGTCTTAATTAATCCAAATTTCTGACGTCAATTTTGTTACTATTTCTTAATATATGATGATGTTGATCATTATTCTTTGGCATAAGAAAGCCGATACGACTGTTATAGGGCTAAGAAGAACACCACACTATCGCAATGCCTGCTGAAAAATAATCACAATCAAGATGAAAGATCGTGCTTATATACGTGCTTCGCCCTACAAGCACTCATTATTCTAAATACAAAGACCGGGATAGACGCCGAAACAGGAAAGAAACTATTTTACTTTGTACATTGGACCCATGTTTACAAAACTATAGCAACTGTAATAACAAAATAAATCGATATGTGCCTCGGACCGATGAAAATTTCAAAAAAACTGTAAAAAAATATCACTAAATAACTAATAGTAGATGTTTGGAACGTCAAAAGTTTACCTACCCACAAAGACATTTAAGTAGTATGGTATATATATATATATATTTAAATATCTTTGCCTACCCACGAAATACACACAGTAGTAAAAGAATGTTAATTGTCAATCATTCACGAAGCAGAGAGTCTAGAAGACGAATAAATCTGTCTTTTGAAATTTGTTGTACAACAAAGCTTTGACTAACATGATTAAAGGTTTATACTTTTTCTTTTCTGATATCGAAACATAAAAAATTGATTTATTGGAGTGGCTTATTTCGATTTATATTTGATTCGTTTTATTGAAATCGAGTATGAGTGAAAGTGAGTAAGCACCAATAACGGCTCTGTTGTAAAGAGTCTAGAGATTCCGAATTAATGTTGCCCAAATGCAAGAACAAGACGAGACTTAGCCAGTTTTGGTCTTGGTCTTGCGCCAATACACCTGGTATTGGTCTTGGTATTGCGCTCCCAGTCTTGGTCTTGGTCTTGCAGCAAGAGTCTCGCAAGTCTCGCAATCACCTATTAGCCTATTGCTATTTATTAAACGTTACTTTAGATCTTAGAACAACTTAGAGTAGGTACACAAAAGAACAACCACCCACCTAGAAAAACATTTGCCTTGTACGTTACTTGCTGTATCTATCTAGGTACTTACTAACTACTAAAGTACGATAGAAGTTAATAAACCAACGCTGCTAATAAATTTTTGGAAGCGTGTGATTTTAAAACACAAAATGCGCGAATATGACCACTCATTTGAAATTCAAAATGCAAATATTTTTTATTCAAGTAGGCATTAAAAATACACTTTTGAATAGTCAAATAATCACTGTTTTTCCCAATTTTTTAATTTGAATTTTCAGGGGTGCTGATTCTACTGAGAAGAATCATGGAAGAAAGGAAGAAACTCATTAGTGGCTCTTTTGAAAATATTTTTAATAATAGTTCTATAACTATGTAAAGCGATTAGTCAAACGTAAAATGTCAAAAGTATATGTATGCAAATCGGTATAAAAATTTCTAGTTAGTCCTGTGTAATACGAGAGGTCAGATCCCCCCGCCACGACAAGGCGGGAACCCGTTCGGGGGGGGGGCGTTGTTACCCCTGAGAACTAAGATAGAATGCCTCGTTTCCAACAAAAAGAGTCACCACTTCTCTACACTAACCATACGAACTTAACAGTATTATGTTGCTATTTTATGCCGGTATTCTGTGAGTGTGGTCCTAACCCAGTCGAGCCGACCAATATAGCTTTAACTATAATATAGCTGCAGCGAGGCGTGACGGTAGGAAATGAATTCGTTTTAATCGCGTATTAGATATATGAATGAATTTTAGCAATTTTAGCATATTGGTTAAATATGGATTGCTAAAATACTTATTGAAAGTTATTTATGCTTTTACTAATAGCACGGAAAAATACCTCTGTCCTGGAAAATGCCATAAATGCCAGAAGTTTGGTTGATTTATGAACACTTTTAAAAATGTTAAAAATATTCATTTGGAGCTTCGTCTATATCGTTCCAATTTCCGTCTTTACCATGTTTTTTTTTAAACTTGCTTTCTTTTGACGGTTCGATTCGAATTTAGTAATCGATTTTTAACTAACTTCCCGATGAGCTAGAGACTCGAAATTTTGAACATAGCTCAGAATCAAATGACATCGTAAGAATATAATAAAACTACGAGAACAAGAAGAAAAAGCTTTAATTTGTCTAAAAACGTGGTATATTACACATTTTTACCGATTGTAAAAAAGAATAAAATAAAGTAACAGCCTATACACGTCCCATTCCTAGGCATAGGCCAACTCTCAGTTCTGAGAAAGTTTTTGGGGCAATAGTGTCCACCACGCTGCTCCAATGCATGTTGACGGACTTCACGTGTCTTTGAATTTTTTTCAGATATTTACGAGTAGGTTTCCTCCAATTATCTAATGTTTCCCTTACCGCAAAGCACGTGGTAAATCGGACTTAAAATTTCAATTAACAATTTCATTGGTGCCGGTGGGGATCGAAGGCTTGTTGCTCGCGTACTGCGAAATTTACAGCAAGTGCTCTACCGTCTGACTTATTATTAATTCATTTGGGAAAAAAGTTTCTCAAAAGGCAACTTCGTCCTGAAAATGATGATTCCATTATTTGTGGTCGCACAAGCGAAACACATCTTTGTATGAGGTTGAAAGTTAGTATAATACAGAAATAAAATTAAAGGTCAAAACTATATCCACAAACTACCAAACCGTATTCAACGTTTAAATTCGATTCATGTAACCAAACCAAGCCGAAAATGCTTTTAAATCTGAGAACGACCTTAGCTTCATTGAATTACATCGTCGTTAACTTTTATTACAATGTTGCTGTTTTCTAACGCGTCAAAGGATTTATGTTAGCTGTTTTAATTGCGTTGCATAGTGAGTATTTAACGAAGTTGAATAGAACTAATGGATATATAGGGTTAAAAGTTATTGTTGTAATAGTTATTATCGTATAGGTACGATGATTACGATTTTATACAAAACTGACAATCTAGTATAAATCGAATATGGGTTTGAGATACTTGAACTACGTACCCCCAGATTTTAATACATTTTGTGTGAAATTCGTGTATTTTCCCTTATTGTGCCACAAGCATATAAGTATGCTTATGGCGTGATAAATAAAAAATAGCGTTATTTGCGTATTTTATAAACAGGCTAACCGGCAATTTACATAATATCAAAATTGATTAACGTTCATTAGTTTGAGTTTTAATTTTATCATGAAACATAGATCCAAATTCTACTACTAAAATTCTACTACTACTAAGGGTCTTTGCCGTTAGTGTAGGGAAAATTTGTCTTACTCGCCAAGCTTGGCGGGCGGATTGGTGAATGTTTTTTTTTTATTTTACGTTCTAAAAGTGTGGTTTTAAGCGTACATTTTTGTAAAACGTATTTAAAACTGCATCCTACGGTTAGAATAAACTATTTAGTTTTAGTAGTGGTAGTAAAAATGTTTATCCATGTATAAAATAAAATAAAAAACATTAAGAAAATACACATTGTATTTCCCATGCCATAAAATAAATAAAATATTATTATTTTTGTCATATGGTAATCAATACACATTTTAAGTTTTCTGTTATTTAAAAGAAAAACTTACTATTAAAGTGACATTCTAATATCTATTATTTTCGTCAAACAGCAGTAGTTACGTTGTACCAGTTCTGGCGCAGGACGTTCGTCGACTCACAATCCTAAAAAAAAAAAAAAAAAGGTTTTGGCATGCTCTAATCACGAATCTGCGGTCCATTTTTGCGTAGGATGCACGGTTCCGGAGATGTGCAGATCAATTAACTCTTATCTAATTGATATCCGCTGCGAGCCTCAACCGTCATTAGCGCTCCATTGTCCTTATCTACTTATCTATTGTTGATTGACTACCGTCATTATCTATTATTCGTCCAGCGTGTGGGTCGGCTTATGCTATTGTATTATACTCCTTTGTTCCTATCTACAACACTAATCTGAATCATCAATAAAACACATTACCTAAATTTGTTAAAATTTTTATTTATAAAATACAAAATCTTATAACTTATTATCTATAAAATAGGAGCGAAACATCTCATCCACTAACATATCGTTGTACAATGTGTTCTCTGTAAATATACTCGTAAAACTATGCATTGAACATCCCTGAAACTTATATAGCAAATACATTAAGCAATATTCGCCACAAACTGAAGTCCTATCAACATTCCAGTTCCATCTTTTACAATTTCGTACAGGTGCCCGTCCATATGAATCAAAATATTCACCGACGTCATTCGTATCGATATATAAAGCTACCCTGTGGTTTATCATCTGTACCCAAATTGCATATTACCTATCAGGTCATAAATTCTATCACATGTTTAATGTAAAATAATTGAAACAAGTTTATTCATTATGTAACCATTTATATACCAAAATGAACTTAACAAAACATAGATTCTTATGACACTATAGTTTATTCAAAATGACCTCCGTAATTTTGAATACAGGCCTGCAATCTGCGCGGCCAGTCGTCTATCTCACCACGAACGAGGTCCATGTCATATCGGCGGCTGCCTTAATTAAAGATGTCTTGAGTGACTCGAAATTGGGATGAGGCTTTGAGCACGCCTTTTCCTCCAAGTGTTACCATATCTTGTAATCTAACGGATTCAAATCTGGACTGGTCTTTGTGTCGGATGAAGTCGATTTCACGCGCCGCCAGCCAGGCTTTTTTTTTTTGTTTTTAAAGAACGTTACCTCCACACTAGGTTTTTCTCCTGTATCGTGGGGGCAGTTTACAAACACAAATTTCACAAGGACAAACATCCAAACTCGGAACAATTACTTGTAGGTCGTACAAATACTTGTTCCGTGCGGGATTCGAACCCGCGACCCCCAAGCGCAGCCACTCATTGCTAAGCCACTACGCCACGGAGCTGTCAAAAGTCTTGTGTGCTCTTCGCTCTATGAGCTGACGCCGAATCTTGTTGGAATACCCAGTGCCTGTTATTGAACATGGTATGAGAAACAGGTTACACAAGGTTCGTCAGGACTGTATTTTGATACACAACTGCATTCGTTTTTAACCTTTCTCACAAAAATGTACCTCTGTTAAGCCCCAATAAGAAACTCCCAACCATACCATGAGCTAGGATGGAAAATGACCTCGTTGGACACGCGGAATACGGTTGCTCGCTTCTTCACTACTGTGTGCGTACACCTTATCATTTTGTTTGTTGTAGCTCTCTTCTACGGTAAAAATTTTTTTATCCGAAAAAAGAATTTCCCGATATTTTTTTCCCGCGTACCGCTTCACCAAAGCGCGGCATCTCTTCAGTCTCAGATCCATTAGACGAGCATTCAAACGATGTCCTGTTTTTCTTCGATATGCCCGAAGCCCTAAGTCTTCATTTAACGCCGTGGTTCTGCTTAACCCCATCTGAAGGGCCAACAGTTTCTGCTTACGTTTGGGATTTCTTTGAATTCGCACCTTTACAGCTTTTATCACTGCTGGAGTCCTAACAAATCGAGGGCGACCACTTCTTGACCTGTCATCTACACTAGAGTCTTCATTGTATCGTTTGATGGTACGATAAACGAATCTTTTGGTTATATTCAAATTTTTCAGTATATCAAAAAATTTAATTGGCGCGTAATCGCAACTGCAACACGGTCTTTTTTAAGCGTCCACTCCATATGTAAAAATGAGTAAAATTCTAAAAAAGTATACAGTTTTATTTTCATGAACAATTCGAATTCAATAAACTTTTTTGTGGCCAGCATTCTAAAAGAAAAGTTTTTACTGTGTGACAATACTTATGACCTGACTAGGTATATACGTTGGTACGTGGGTGTACATGGGCAGTCTGTTAGCAGCATAAACATTATTTTCTAGACTGGGGTGAATCTTTTTCAGATGTTGTTGTACATCTAGTGTATCCATGATATTACTGCTATTAGTAGATTACTACAGTACAATCTACTCAATGACTAACATAGGAATGATCAATTATGTGATTTCTAAATATTAAATTGCATTTTTTCTGTTATACAAAACGTATTTGAGTCATCAATACACTGAATAAGACGCAACACGAAGAATGTGAGATAAGGTTGTTGACGCATAAAGTTATTATCAATTCTACTGTAGAAATTCTTTAGATTAGAATTATTACTTACTGGTACTATATAAGACCAAGCAACTGCAGTCATGGAGTTAGTGTATGGTCGTTTGACCGCAGTGTATCTATCAATAATACATTTGCGTTACTTCAACGCATCAAAGGCCATAGATGTAAGTGTTTAATCTATTGACAAACTTACTTTTCTTTCTGTAATTTTTTTACGTGTGTATGATTTTGAACGACAGGCCTGTTGGTCTAGTGGTTAGTGACCCTGACTGTTATGCCGGAGGTTGTGGGTTCGATTCCCACCCAGGACAAATGTTTGTGTGATGAGCACGATCATTGGTTCTGTGTCTGGGTGTAATTTATCTATAACATTTATGTATTTAGAAATATATAAGTATGTTTATCAGTTGTCTAGTACCCATAACACAAGCTCTGCTTAGCTTGGGACTAGATGGCGTTGTGTGATAGTTGTGGAATATTATTATTATTAATTATTATTTAGTGTTAACAAATTATATTTAAATATTTTGTGTGTGTATATGATTAAGCCGTGGTAGCTCAGATGGTTAGCGCAAGCTGTAAATTTTACAGTACGTAACGCGGGTTCGATCCCCGCCGACACCAATTAAATTGTTAATTGCAATTTTAAGTGTTTATTCTATTGACACACTTACTTTTCTTTCTGTTATTTTCTTACGTGTGTATGATTTAGTGTTAACAAATTATATTTAAATATTGTGTGTGTATATGATTAAGCCGTGGTAGCTCAGATGGTTAGCGCAAGCTGTAAATTTTACAGTACGTAACGCGGGTTCGATCCCCGCCGACACCAATTAAATTGTTAATTGCAATTTTAAGTGTTTATTCTATTGACACACTTACTTTTCTTTCTGTTATTTTCTTACGTGTGTATGATTTAGTGTTAACAAATTATATTTAAATATTGTGTGTGTATATGATTAAGCCGTGGTAGCTCAGATGGTTAGCGCAAGCTGTAAATTTTACAGTACGTAACGCGGGTTCGATCCCCGCCGACACCACTTAAATTGTTAATTGCAATTATTACACCCGGAAAACATGTCTGAGAAAATTTCGAAGGCATGTGAAGTTCGCCAACACGCATTGAGACCGCGCCGCGGACATTTCCTAGCCATAAATACAAAGACAATAGCAGAAAGTAAAAAGTTAAAAAATACTTTTTTAACAATGACAGTCATTAGTTGATCATTAGTGAATGTGATTCTGTTTTCTTAAATTACAGGAAGAAAAGAGCAGAAGGAAGAAATGGGGTGATGGGAAGTAATGAAGAATGAATTGTTATGTGAAGTTTGTTGGAACAAACATATTTTAGTCACGTGTAAATACTTTTAACATTTTGGTTCAAAATGACACAAAATCTAAAAAATATTAGATACATCATCGACATGGACGGATTTTACATTACATATCCTCATAAACATTTTCAATGTAGAGAAATGGCTATTCTAGACGTAAAACTATCTAATAAAAATGATTCGTTTATCGATCATTATTTGTTTCAGCCAAGTTATCCTTTCAATTATTTGTCGCCAAAAGACAAAAAAACTGTTCGTTATTGTGAAATACACGTGCACGGCATTCCATATTTTGATGTGACCGAAGAATTAAAATGTGCCTACAAACAAGAGAACATCATTCCCATATTAAATTGGTATATTAGAAATTTGTGCAAAGACGAAGTGATCGCATACAAAGGTGGTTCAACAGAAAAACAATTTTTAAAAATGTTGACGACGAATGATAGAATTTTTAATATTGAAGAATACAAATGTCCAAAATACAATGATTTGGTAAATGTCATAAATTTAAACAAACGTTATGTGTGTAATAATCATATATTTGCAAAAAATAAACACAAAATTTTACATTGTTCTTGTGACGAAGTGTGGGTTTTTTACAAGTGGTTATTACTTGAAAATAAAATTTTAAATTAATCATAAATTTTGTTTCATTTCCAAAAAAACATTAGACAAAATTGGTTCAACAGAAAAACAATTTTTAAAAATGTTGACGACGAATGATAGAATTTTTAATATTGAAGAATACAAATATCCAAAATACAATGATTTGGTAAATGTCAAAAATTTAAACAAACGTTATGTGTGTAATAATCATATATTTGCAAAAAATAATCACAAAATTTTACATTGTTCTTGTGACGAAGTGTGGGTTTTTTACAAGTGGTTATTGCTTGAAAATAAAATTTTAAATTAATCATAAATTTTGTTTGATTTCCCAAAAAACATTAGTTATAGTATACTATATAATACAAAATTGGTTCAACAGAAAAACAATTTTTAAAAATGTTGACGACGAATGATAGAATTTTTAATATTGAAGAATACAAATGTCAAAAATACAATGATTTGGTAAATGTCATAAATTTAAACAAACGTTATGTGTGTAATAATCATATATTTGCAAAAAATAATCACAAAATTTTACATTGTTCTTGTGATGAAGTGTTGGGTTTCTTACAAGTGGTTATTGCTTGAAAATAAAATTTTAAATTAATCATAAATTTTGTTTGATTTCCAAAAAACATTAGAGTATACAAAATTGGTTCAACAGAAAAACAATTTTTAAAAATGTTGACGACGAATGATAGAATTTTTAATCTTGAAGAATACAAATGTCCAAAATACAATGATTTGGTAAATGTCATAAATTTAAACAAACGTTATGTGTGTAATAATCATATATTTGCAAAAAATAATCACAAAATTTTACATTGTTCTTGTGACGAAGTGTGGGTTTTTACAAGTGGTTATTGCTTGAAAATAAAATTTTAAATTAATCATAAATTTTGTTTGATTTCCCAAAAAGTATACTATATAATACAAAATTGGTTCAACAGAAAAACAATTTTTAAAAATGTTGACGACGAATGATAGAATTTTTAATATTGAAGAATACAAATGTCCAAAATACAATGATTTGGTAAATTTCATAAATTTAAACAAACGTTATATGTGTAATAATCATATATTTGCAAAAAATAAACACAAAATTTTACATTGTTCTTGTGATGAAGTGTGGGTTTTTTACAAGTGGTTATTACTTGAAAATAAAATTTTAAATTAATCATAAATTTTGTTTCATTTCCAAAAAACATTAGACAAAATTGGTTCAACAGAAAAACAATTTTTAAAAATGTTGACGACGAATGATAGAATTTTTAATATTGAAGAATACAAATGTCCAAAATACAATGATTTGGTAAATGTCATAAATTTAAACAAACGTTATGTGTGTAATAATCATATATTTGCAAAAAATAATCACAAAATTTTACATTGTTCTTGTGACGAAGTGTGGGTTTTTTACAAGTGGTTATTGCTTGAAAATAAAATTTTAAATTAATCATAAATTTTGTAACTAATGTTTTTGGGAAATCAAACTGAATCAAATTATGGCTAGGAAATGTCCGCGGCGCGGTCTCAATGCGTGTTGGCGAACTTCACATGCCTTCGAAATTTTCTCAGACATGATTGCAATTAACAATTTAATTGGTGTCGGCGGGGATCGAACCCGCGTTACGTACTGTAAAATTTACAGCTTGCGCTAACCATCTGAGCTACCACGGCTTAATCATATACACACACAAAATATTTAAATATAATTTGTTAACACTAAATAATAATAATAATAATAATATTCCACAACTATCACACAACGCCATCTAGTCCCAAGCTAAGCAGAGCTTGTGTTATGGGTACTAGACAACTGATAAACATACTTATATATTTCTAAATACATAAATATTATAGATAAATTACACCCAGACACAGAACAAATGATCGTGCTCATCACACAAACATTTGTCCTGGGTGGGAATCGAACCCACAACCTCCGGCATAACAGTCAGGGTCACTAACCACTAGACCAACAGGCCTGTCGTTCAAAATCATACACACGTAAAAAAATAACAGAAAGAAAAGTAAGTTTGTCAATAGATTAAACACTTACATCTATGGCCTTTGATGCGCTGAAGTAACGCAAATGTATTATTGATAGATACACTGCGGTCAAACGACCATACACTAACTCCATGACTGCAGTTGCTTGGTCTTATATAGTACCAGTAAGTAATAATTCCAATCTAAAGAATTTCTACAGTAGAATTGATAATAACTTTATGCGTCAACAACCTTATCTCACATTCTTCGTGTTGCGTCTTATTCAGTGTATTGATGACTCAAATACGTTTTGTATAACAGAAAAAATGCAATTTAATATTTAGAAATCACATAATTGATCATTCCTATGTTAGTCATTGAGTAGATTGTACTGTAGTAATCTACTAATAGCAGTAATATCATGGATACACTAGATGTACAACGACATCTGAAAAAGATTCACCCCAGTCTAGAAAATAATGTTTATGCTGCTACAGACTGCCCATGTACACCCACGTACCAACGTATATACCTAGTCAGGTCATAAGTATTGTCACACAGTAAAAACTTTTCTTTTAGAATGCTGGCCACAAAAAAGTTTATTGAATTCGAATTGTTCATGAAAATAAAACTGTATACTTTTTATAATTTTACTCATTTTTACATATGGAGTGGACGCTTAAAAAAGACCGTGTTGCAGTTGCGATTACGCGCCAATTAAATTTTTTGATATACTGAAAAATTTGAATATAACCAAAAGATTCGTTTATCGTACCATCAAACGATACAATGAAGACTCTAGTGTAGATGACAGGTCAAGAAGTGGTCGCCCTCGATTTGTTAGGACTCCAGCAGTGATAAAAGCTGTAAAGGTGCGAATTCAAAGAAATCCCAAACGTAAGCAGAAACTGTTGGCCCTTCAGATGGGGTTAAGCAGAACCACGGCGTTAAATGAAGACTTAGGGCTTCGGGCATATCGAAGAAAAACAGGACATCGTTTGAATGCTCGTCTAATGGATCTGAGACTGAAGAGATGCCGCGCTTTGGTGAAGCGGTACGCGGGAAAAAAATATCGGGAAATTCTTTTTTCGGATAAAAAAATTTTTACCGTAGAAGAGAGCTACAACAAACAAAATGATAAGGTGTACGCACACAGTAGTGAAGAAGCGAGCAACCGTATTCCGCGTGTCCAACGAGGTCATTTTCCATCCTAGCTCATGGTATGGTTGGGAGTTTCTTATTGGGGCTTAACAGAGGTACATTTTTGTGAGAAAGGTTAAAAACGAATGCAGTTGTGTATCAAAATACAGTCCTGACGAACCTTGTGTAACCTGTTTCTCATACCATGTTCAATAACAGGCACTGGGTATTCCAACAAGATTCGGCGTCAGCTCATAGAGCGAAGAGCACACAAGACTTTTGACAGCTCCGTGGCGTAGTGGCTTAGCAATGAGTGGCTGCGCTTGGGGGTCGCGGGTTCGAATCCCGCACGGAACAAGTATTTGTACGACCTACAAGTAATTGTTCCGAGTTTGGATGTTTGTCCTTGTGAAATTTGTGTTTGTAAACTGCCCCCACGATACAGGAGAAAAACCTAGTGTGGAGGTAACGTTCTTTAAAAACAAAAAAAAAAGACTGGCTGGCGGCGCGTGAAATCGACTTCATCCGACACAAAGACCAGTCCAGATTTGAATCCGTTAGATTACAAGATATGGTAACACTTGGAGGAAAAGGCGTGCTCAAAGCCTCATCCCAATTTCGAGTCACTCAAGACATCTTTAATTAAGGCAGCCGCCGATATGACATGGACCTCGTTCGTGGTGAGATAGACGACTGGCCGCGCAGATTGAAGGCCTGTATTCAAAATTACGGAGGTCATTTTGAATAAACTATAGTGTCATAAGAATCTATGTTTTGTTAAGTTCATTTTGGTATATAAATGGTTACATAATGAATAAACTTGTTTCAATTATTTTACATTAAACATGTGATAGAATTTATGACATATGATAGGTAATATGCAATTTGGGTACAGATGATAAACCAGGGTCACATTGGGTAGCTTTATATATCGATACGAATGACGTCGGTGAATATTTTGATTCATATGGACGGGCACCTGTACGAAATTGTAAAAGATGGAACTGGAATGTTGATAGGACTTCAGTTTGTGGCGAATATTGCTTAATGTATTTGCTATATAAGTTTCAGGGATGTTCAATGCATAGTTTTACGAGTATATATTTACAGAGAAAACATTGTACAACGATATGTTAGTGGATGAGATGTTTCGCTCCTATTTAATAGATAATAAGTAATAAGATTTTGTATTTTATAAATAAAAATTTTAACAAAATTAGGTAATGTGTTTTATTGATGATTCAGATTAGTGTTGTAGATAGGAACAAAGGAGTATAATACAATAGCATAAGCCGACCCACACGCTGGACGAATAATAGATAATGACAATAGTCAATCAACAATAGATAAGTAGATAAGGACAATGGAGCGCTAATGACGGTTGAGGCTCGCAGCGGATATCAATTAGATAAGAGTTAATTGATCTGCACATCTCCGGAACCGTGCATCCTACGCAAAAATGGACCGCAGATTCGTGATCAGAGCATGCCAAAACTTTTTTTTTTTTTTTTTTTTTTTTTTTAGGATTGTGAGTCGACGAACGTCGTGCGCCAGAACTGGTACAACCTTTCTACAAGTGCGCCAGAACTGGTACAACGTAACTACTAACAGCACACTTACATACCAAGTCTTTAAAGGTATAGAGACCAGTTGTAACAGTCGCTACCTAGAATTGCTTTATTATTTCTCCATTTTTTTTACAAAATAGTTCGAAACTTCTAATAAAACCTTAACTGGATAAAAATACTGTTCCATAGATTTAATTGCGAACTTTTCTTTAATGCAATATTTTTTTCTTGTTAACAGAGGGAGTACAATAACTCACTCACGACGGCGGGCGAGCCCGCAGTGAGTCAAAGTGGATCTGTATTTAGTAAAATATTTTATACGAGGCTGCTGGTACACACAAGATTTCATAATTTCTCAGTTGAAAAAAGTTAATTATAACTAAACAAAACAAAATTAAACAGCTATTTACATTCCATGACTTTCCAACTGTTAGATGAAGAGATTAAAACATAGATTGAGTTGAACAATTGATATTTTCAAAAGTTATACCCTGCCATTCTAATTTATACTTGATAAATCGACACCATAAGCCACTAAAACCTTTTTTAGTGTAAAAATAGCAACTAATCGATTTAAAAAAAATATATAAGTTCAACAATCATTTATCTTTCTAACAATGTGCTTTAAATACCATTTATATGGTCAATATAATTGTTAGATACGATTTCATCGACAAAACGATGGATTCTTTATTTTTAGGCGCTAGTAAAACGTACCTACGCGCTTCGCGCTTAAGGCAAGCAAAATTATTAACCCAAAGGACTAAGATGGATAACCCCATTTCTAGAAAAAGGTCTCTGCTTCTCATCAGCATCATTATGCTTCTATTTCATGTGAGCAATCTCTGAGAATGTGGTAGATGGAATTCCTTTCTTCAATCCATGGCGTGATCCTCATTCTAAAACCCTAATCCTAATTGAGCCAATCCATTCTTGCAGCAGCCATTATAATGCTACTGCGTGATCATACTACGTACAATCTCTAATTAATGATAATAATGCTAATTTCTTAGCCGTAACACTTTACAATAGTTTTTATTTCAGGTAATAAAATTATGGTTTTTTGGCATATACAAAAATACTAGTCAACATAAAGTCTCTTTAATAACGGATGTAGTCAAAACAAGTCTATTAATTATTTCTTTGTTAAACGATAAACTTTGTGTTGGCATTCTAATACAAAATTTCGTACAGTATTCTATACACAGACTTTTTCTTACTACGTAACCATATTCCAACAGGTTATGGACCCAGGTCACTTTGCCTAAAGTAATATTTAAAGTGTAGTTCTTTATTGAATTACTAGTGAAGATTTTTAAAAGTATATTAAACATGGATTTACGTAATAAAAGAAACATCAATCAGTTTAACGGTGAGCGATATAGTACGTGGAAATTTCGCATAAGATCACTTTTAGAGAAAAGAATTACAAGTGTTAAGCGTAATTGATGAGGATGTACCAACTACCCCAAAACAGGAGCGGAGTAAGAAAAATGTAATCGCAAAAAGGTACAATTGTTGAATATTTGAGTGATACATTTTTTGAATTTTGCAGAGAATCTTTAACTGCAAAATCCATATTTAGTGAACTTGATATAAAATACAAAAAAAAGAAGTTTAGTGACACAATTAGCACTTCGTAAGCAATTACTTATTCTAAAGCTGCAGCCTGATACAACCTTATTGCAACATTTTACCAATTTCAACAATATAGTATCGGAATTAATCTCGGCTGGTGCCAAATTAGACGTAATGGATACAATATCGCATTTATTACTAACACTACGTACTTCATATGATGGTATCACCACGGCTTTAGAAACTCTCGGAGAAGAACACTTTAATCTAGCATTTGTGAAAACATGTCTGTTAGACCACGAAGTTAAATTAAAGGATGAAATAATAACAGATTTTAAGATTTTACAGACTACATGTAACAATTATTCGACGCCCAGAATACCCACAAAATTTGATAAAAATGAAAAGTCAACCGAAGAAAATACACCAACTTACTTATAAAATAAGTGAAATATATTGTGAGCATTGTGGACGAAGAAATCATATGAAAAAGGATTGTCGTTTCTTTAAGAAATTGCAACAAAATGGAATTAATATTAAATATTCATCTACCGCCAGTATAATGGTATCAAACAAAAATAATAAGGACAATTTCGCTTTTATGCTTTCAAATTGTAAGTTTGTTAATTGTAATCAAAATTCATCGAATATTATTTGTTTTGTTTTAGATTATTTTGCAACAGACCATATTGTAAATACACTGAATTATTTTACTTCATATGCAGAACTATCCGTTCCGATAAAAATCGGTGTGGCCAAAAATAGCACTAGTATTTTATTGATCGTAAAAGGGCGAATCGATGTCTATACCAAATTAGGATTACATGGATCAATTGACAATGTTTTGTTTTCACCTGAGGTTCGGTTGAGGTTTGTGATGGCGCTAGATAATATTTATAGGTACAATTGCTAAAATAGTTATGTTATTTTTCGTTATTATTGCTAAACTAACAGCTAATTATTTAGCATTATATTTTTACAATTATGATCAGGTATACATTGACGTAGTTAGTCTACAGCAGCCAATGGACATATATTTTTAAACACAGGCAAGCAAATTCGAACAAAGAAAACTACAGATTCGTTGCTATCTCTGAAGACTGTAATTATACTGAGTCTATAAGATTTAGACTGGAATACAGCAGTTAACGCACTGTTGCTTGGCAAATAAAAAAAGAATATATTGTATACTCCTTTACTATAAATTCATTTTTGCTATTTTTGAAGCCTTGAAGATCGACGATTGTTGTATTGCTATCCATGATATTTTCTTAACGATATTACTCAGTGGTTTGTATTCGAATATATTAGAGGTTGGACCCACTCAGCCGGCTTACTAGACAGAAGAGTCCTACCACCTTGGGTTAAAATTATAAATATTTTCGTCTCATATATCTGTATGCTCTGACGTTGATAGAAGCAGTAAGTTTCGCTAATACTCGCATACTGAAGTAGCGATTTCAGTGTTTATAGTCTATAGTAGAATACACATATCCACACAAAAACGCTGTACTTAAAAACATTTTATGATCGACGCTATCACGGGAATACCTTCAAAAGCAATGGACTTTAAAAACATCCTACTAGCGTTTCATGCATATATTTATTTTATCTTATTCATCAGAGGTGACATTGCGTCTGGAGCTCTCTTTGTTTGAAGTTGGTTGCACTTACCATCAGGTGAACTGTCAGCTTGTCTGTCACTTCAGTTATTTTTTTTAAATTTAACTTGCATTTGTTGCCACTTAGTGAAATTTTATCTTCATTCATATGGAGATAAATGTACGCACTTGTGCTCTTCGGTAGAGAGAGTAATATAGATCTGTGTACTTGTGTATCGTGTGCCAATTCAAATAACAAATCAATGATGTTCATCCTAGCCACGTATATTTTAGAGTAGGTATATAAAGTATAGGGCGGAAACTTAAAAGCTTATGCTGCCATTCGATCTCGTAAACGTTATGTAATATTCACTTGCTTTTTATATTGTAATATAAACAAAACGCAGTACTCATAGATATATTTCCATGGCACTACTCGTAACTGAAAATTCTGCAAGTATTCTTTCTAATTTTTAAACTTTGAAGAATAATGTACTTAATTACTTAGATAAATGTTTTGAAAGATATTTTATCTTATGTTTACAACGGGTTGATCTAATAGATGACATCACCCTCATAAATAAATGAAATAATGAACTACTACTCATAAAAAAACTATAATGATTTTACAACATAAATAATAATATATATAATAATACAATTTCCTCTGACAATATTACCTAACATACTAATTTGCATAGTTTTCTTATCTTACTAGACGATGAATTATGTAAGATACTATTTTTTATGCAACCCTACACTATTTTATCTAATCCTGTTTATTTTCTACAGGTTTCGTTCTCTTACTTATTATTTACTTAATTTTATACATATCTTAATTACATGATTGCTTACTTAACGATATTTTAATAATTGGACGATACTTATAACATAACGGGAAATGTTAATACATATTCCGGTAATGAATTTAAAAAATGGCGTAATAAGTATAAACATGTTTTTATACAATAAGAGTGACAAACAAGCACTTAGTCAACCCGATGGTAAGTGGATGCTGTGTGCCCATAGACATCAACATCTATTCTCGATTAAGAAATAAAATGCATATGCGCTGTTACTCCTGAGGACTAAGATGGACTGCCTCGTTTCCAGTAAAAAGGTTGTCTAAGTCACCATGCGAAACAGCGGCTGTGTTTTGCATGGTCACGTGAGTTAGATACATTAAGTTGCTATTTTACGCTGGTATTCTGTGATAACGTGGTCTTAGGCCGGACAAGTCGACGTACATTTTATATTTTAATTGTTAATATCTAATTCTTATAAAATTACTTTTTCTTAGATATTTACATAACATTTAAATATGTCTATACAGTACTAAAAAAGATCAAAAGTATTACAAAATATTTGAGCATATATCTACCTATATTTGAAGAGTATGAACTGGGGAATGGGATAAGCATTACGCAATAGCTCTTTTGAAAGGGCTCTTGAAAGCAAAATAATTTGATTCCATATATTTGAGGAGAACGTTTTCAACTGAGTGAATTCGAATTCTGGAGTGTAATTGCTATATTATATTGTAATATGTACAGCATGTGTGTGCGTATGTAAGTACCTACTTTCTAACACTTAAAATGAAAACGTTTTTTAAATACTTATTATTACTTTTAAGGGAATAAATTCGCACATTCTTAAATTCAATTTACAATAATTATATGAATAATAAAACAATTATGTGACTTAGTTGGTCACAGATTTAGATCAAATTCAAATGCGCTGACTGATGACTAACTAAGATGGAATGCTTCACTTCCCGTAAAACGGGGCTTGAACTGTTGTTTCTCACAATACGAAATATAACAGCATTATACTGCTAGTGTACGTTATTCACTGGTATTCCGTGCAAGCGCCCCTCTTCGTTCAAACCGACCTAATATCCTCCAGATCGAGTTACGGTCACAGCGGCCAGTCTCAACGGAGGCAAACCATCTGCGCAAGACAGGATCACAGTACTCGAGTATATGCGCAAACACAAGTGCACCTTCTATTCCCTAACTAACCGGTGGGGCGGTTATCCGACACGACCGGAGAGATAACAGACGCAGGACCTACACCCTTACGTACTTTCAGAGGCACGGTGGTAAAACACTGTCAATTTGCTGACTACGTGCTGCTACCGAGAATTTCTTCACAGAAAAACACAATAACTGATTTTGATCTGACCCGGGATTTGAACTCAGGACCTCATGATCAGCAACCGCATTACTCGACAAACGAGGCAGTCAGTTGAACTATTCTTGATGCAGGTTGCCTTTTACCGCTTTCCGGAGGGAAAAAACGTTCTATCTAAAGCCCGGTTTACATTTTGAGAAGTGACAAGTGCGAGCGGCAATGACAAGTGACAAATGACAAGTGATAAATAGCAAGTTGGTCTTCACACATGTGGCAAGTGGATGTCATTATTATGTGAAATCTCCTAGTGTGAAATTGGGTAGCTAATTGTCAAAGAGGCGCTAGCATAGCTTTAAAGTTTAAAACTTTAATAAAAAAAAGGTAAAATTGTATGATGAGATACCAAAGATGTGTGAAGTGCCTTATTGCAAAGATATTGGTGCACACCAATTTCCTAAAAACGCTTAAGTGAGAAAAATGTGTCTTAAAGTTATAACAAGGAAAAAATTTAAGCCTGAAAATAATATGGCTCCAGCCCTGACCTACAGGAGTCTTTAATTTTCTTCTTTTCTTGGTAATATGTAAATTTAATGCTTCTTAACTTCGCATATACCTACTTCTTTTGCGCCGAAACCGGCCATTCCCATTGATTGAGATATTGAGGGCATAGCAGCGTCTCGCATCATTTTAATTTTTTTTTAATTCAGCGATTTAATATTGTATAAACATTCGTGTTTCAATAATTCCTTGACAAATTTAATGTTATTGCTATCTGACCACTTCGTAATAAAACAAAATTATTATAAATACGAGTATGTATACAATATATATAACAAAAATATTTTATTTAATAACTATTATAACCAACACGTGTATGTTCTGACGTCACCGCTAGAACGGGGGCGGCGGTTGGTGACTGAGGGGAAAGCAAGGTTAGCGCGGGGCAGAGATACTTGTCAGAGAATAGAGCAGGCCCCTATTCACTTGTTACTTTTCATTTCGCACTTGTCACTTGTCACTCGCACTTGTCACTGCCTGTTCACACGCACTAAGCATTTGTCATTTGTCACTTGTCATTGTCACTCGCACTTGTCACTTCTCAAAATGTAAACCGGGCTTTAGTCCTCAGAGGTGACAAGTGACAACGCATCTGTTGCTTTCTTTCTTTGAACTTTATGGTCTTCATGAACTGCGTTAGCCACTTAAGAGCGCATATTCAAATATGTCCAAGTCGAAATCTACGCGATCGCTTTGGAACGGCGTAATAATGACGCACACTACAATGTTATCTCTGTGTGCGTGTCAGGGCGAGCGTGAGGCTATAATAGTTGCCTAACGACGACTACGAATCACTTTGATCGTTGATTATATACCTGTCTTTGATGCTGTTGGAACTAAAATAATAAAAAAATAATTTCCATATAATGGCTTACTCATATAGTGTATAGAAATCGGAGGCTAATATGTGGAAATTGTTTTAGGTATTCTTTTAGTAAATTGAAGTCGGCTTTACATTTTCACCCTATTGAGTATATTATAATATGTATATGTTCTAATTGAAAAATATGTGTTGTATAAAATATATATCATTTGATAAACTTTTATTCTGTTTCATAATGTGAACATAATTCATCAAACTAACAATTTCAGCAGTGTCGGTGGGGACTAGTGTTGCCAGGTCTAGCAAGTAAAATTTCGGGACGGAAGGTAAAAATAATCGGGGATTTGGTTTTCATATCCGGACAACTAGAATGACTACAAAATATAGGTTTCTTTGTAGCCTTTTGTGCTTTATTGAGAGCCGTGGTAGCTCAGATGGTGAACGCTAACTGTAAATATGCGAAGATGAAGAAGATGCTGTAAAAATGCGAGTAATGCGAGAAATTGTGACTGTAACTTTACTTTTGTGCTTTATAATTATTATTCGAGTCTGATCTCATGAACGAATAACTTTTCATCCAAACATCGTAAAAACTGATTTTTTTTTCATTTTAGGCAAATTACGAGTAAAACATTTTTGAACTACTTGTTTTTTTTTTGCAGTCACTCATTTTAATATAATTCTGTTTAAAACTTTTGTGGTTTTTTTTCGACTGGTGAGACAAAGTCGTAGTAAAAATATTTTAATGTGGTAGTAGCTAACAGATATAATCATTTTTGCTGTCAAAATTATGGATTAAAGTATAGAATAAGAAGGTTAGTGAAAATCGGGACATTTGGCGTCCCGATCAATGATGAATCGGGACGTGTCACTAGACCTTTGAAAATCGGGACGTCCCGCGCAAATCGGGACACCTGGCAACACTAGCGGGGATCGAGCCCGGATTGTTCGCGTTTACGGCGAGCACTACGCCATTGAGCTACTCAACTCAAGCACGGCTCATATGTTTTATATCTGCCGCCATGTAGACCAAAACAGCGGCACGGCCGTATCATCATTGCGAGACTTGGTTATTTTACAAGTTATGTTTTTGATGGCATGTCTTTCTTTAATCATAACGTTATCTCCACACTAGGAATTTTTCCTAAGTATATACGTTGGGGCTGTTTAAAAACATTAATTTCACAAGGACAAACATCCAGACCTGGAACAATTATTTGTAGGTAATACAAATTTTTGTTCCATGTGGGATTCGAACCTGCGGCGCTCAGCGCTACAAATCATTACCAAGTCACTCCGCCACGGAGCCAAAGGTGAAAGCCAACAATTTTGTATTTTTAGTTGATCCGAATTGCTTACGTTCAATTACTCATTTCTAAAAAAAATATGTATGAAATGAAAATTTGCCACCATTACATCATTTAATATTTAAATATTGTGCCGGACGGGCGAAACTCTCCGGAGTAAATGTTGTCGAAGATACTTCGCGAGTCGCTCACGTCCTACACCTATAGGTTCCGGTGGGTACTTTCACTGCCGTCTTTGTGGGTGCCGCTGAAATATTGTGGACTGAGGTTCAAATCAAAATGCACGATTAGTAAATACAAATAGCAAGGTAGTGGCCAGCGGTTCGACTGATTAATTAGTCGCGAAATTTTATAACTATTGACCACGGTTGAACTACGGTTGTTCACTATTGGTTGGTCACTGTATATTTCAAAAGATTTCTTTAAATTGTACGGTGGTATCAAATATCTATTGGTAGTAGCTGGTTTTCTAACACTACTGACTAGCAGCTATTATCAACTAAACTAGCTGATTTTATCACTTGTGTAACTGCGGATATCAGTTACCACTTTCACTATATGTAACTGCGAATATCAGTTACGACCTTTTTCGGCTAGCTAACACTTTCACTATGTGTAACTGCGAATATCAGTTACGACCTTTTTCGGCTAGCTAACACTTTCACTATATGCAACTGCGAATATCAGTTACGACCTTTTTCCGCTAGCTAACACTTTCACTATGTGTAACTGCGAATATCACTTACGACCTTTTTCCGCTAGCTAACACTTTCACTATGTGTAACTGCGAATATCACTTACGACCTTTTTCGGCTAGCTAACACTTTCACTAGTCACTATATACTGCTACTAGTCACTTCAGCTACCACCGGATACCACTCACTTCACTTCACTTGTCACTGGTAGTTCTTCACACTACTACTGGTACTGGGTCCCGAGCCCCTAAGGTAGACTTTAGCAATACTTTACAGTGAGCCGCTTGCCATTTTCCGTTTTGCCTCTTTATTGCATAAACTTTTCACTATACAAATGGCATAAATTACAATATTTTCTATACCATACTAATTGCTACACTAACATGATATACATCATTAAATCGGTAGTCTGGTACTTTATTAGTATATCATAAAGGTTACTCAAAACATTAACATTGTAAAAAGTTATTAAACGAAATGTCCCAAATTTTCATAATATTTGGGTACATAATTTCCTTGATTTTTCTATAACTACGAAATGCGTTTAATTATACAAAATATTCCTACACTTCTTTAATCTATAAGCCATATGCTAATTCAATGTCATATTTATAACTCTTTTAGAACATAAAATTATTTTCATTATTTTTAGTATGAACTATTACGCAGTTAATTAAAAAACTTCTAGAGAGTTCTACGATAAGACGCGCTGTGATTGGTCGATTTTTCTTAATATAATAAAAGTTGTTTACATTACTTGTTATCAAAACGACATTCTATACAAATATACTAAGAGTTATAAACATGCTAAACAACTATATTAATACACGTTTTCACCGTTTTGTCAGTAATTTCATTATTAATACCAAAAACAATATTCTTTATAACTTTGTTTCTTAACATTGTTAGGCCGTCGCGAACATCTCTCCCGCCGTGCAGCGTCGTGACGATTTTCTCACAGCGGCGCTGCATCCATTTCGGTGAGCGACGTTGCTTCTACTTCAGTAGCGGCACGAGTTTCCTGGTTGGCCTCTTGATTAGGCCGTTTGCTGTGCGTACCTCCACAGTGCGGATCTGTCCGTCCGCACCGGGGTAGACAGCTGTTACGAGGTAACTGGCCGTCAGCTATGAGGACTGGATCGCCCACCTGGAGATTGGGACCTCGCCCAGGGCCTCCCGCCGGTTTTGAAGTTCCGGTAAATACTCTAGGACCCAACGCAGCCAGAACATGTCAGGGAGTATCTGGGAGCGTCGCCAGTGTCTTTTGCTATTCATATCCTTTTCATCAAATACTCCAGGTGTCGGTAGTCTCGCAGATCCTCCTAAAAGGAAGTGATTTGGAGTGATGGCTTCGTCGTCGTCGCTGTCTACAGAGATGTGAGTCAATGGTCTGCTATTTACTGTGTACTCCACCTCGCAGAGCAGCGTGGCTAATACTTCCTCATGCGGATGTCTCTCATGAAGGACGGTGTATAGTGCCGTTTTCACGCACCGTATGAGACGTTCCCACACTCCTCCCATGAAAGGCGCGGAGGGGGTTATAAAACGCCACACTATGCCTCGTCGACTGGCTTCTTCTCGAAAAGCCTCCCCGAAGTTCCTTGTCTGCGCCGTGCATGTTGGTGCCATTGTCGGAGTAAATCTCGGTGGGGCACCCTCGGCGAGCTGCGAATCTTCTTATTGCCAGTATTGCGGAGTCAGCGCTGAGGTTTGCGACAACTTCTAAGTGCCCAGCCCTGGATATGAGGCAGGTGAAGAAAACTACGTATATCTTCTGATGTTGACGTCCCACAGTGACGGAAAGTGGCCCAAAATAGTCCAGACCGGTGAAGGTGAACGGTCTCTGGTGATGAGCGAGACGTGTACTGGGATGGTCACCGGTCGCTGGCACTGATGGTTGTGCTTTTCTGATGTGACACTGTATGAATTGGCTCACTATCCTTTATGCGGTGGGTTGAAGTTGGATCACCCAGTAGTGCTATCGAACCTCGTTGATGGTAGGTTCGGTTCCGCAATGATGCAGGCTACGATGCGTCCAGTCAATGTATAATTGCGTGATATAATGATCACCATCCAATATAGCTGGCCCCTTCATGTCTTCTGTGACTCCCTTCACGACGGCTATGTGACTTCGTAGCGCGATGATCCCGTCTTTCAATTCTATTTGGAGCAGCCGTAGGCGGTTATCATGAGCGACCTTTTTATTATTATTCGGTTATCTCTCGTGTGAAGGAGCCTTCTTGTATGGCGCGTATCAGGAGCTTTTCGGACTCTGATGAATTCGGCCTCGAGTGTGATGTACCTTTTGACATCTCTATTTTTCACTTGACTGGGAGGCTGCGCGATTTATCACGGATTATTTTTCGATTTCCTCCAGTCGGGATTTTCCTCTTTGTCCCTTTTGGTTCTTTTATAGAAGGTCCTGTCTGTGGTTTTGCGGCAGAGTGTTATAAATTGTAGCAATCTAGCCGTAGCTCGCAATAAGTGTTCCCATCTTGAAAACTTTGCTAGATCGGGAACAGCTTCTCGGAGTATCGGAGCTTGATGCGATTCCTTAATGGTGAGAAATTTTTCCTCACCTGTAGGTTCGGATGACGTGGGTCTTTCGGTTGGCCGTGCTGACGGTTCTTTATACAGAAATGACAGGCCGTTGTACCACTCGTGATTGGAGTCGAAGTTCGGTGGCACGTCCCTCGTGGCAATGTCAGCTATGTTCAATTTGGTAGGTACCCATCGCCAGTCTTCTACTTTACTATGCTCCTCGATTGCTGCTATACGGTGGGCAATGAAAGATTTGTAACTCCTGGAGCCCTTTTTTATCCACATGAGGACGGTTTTGCTGTCAGTCCAATATGGGACGGCTTCGGGCGTCACGCAATGTGCCTGGATGACGGCAGCAGCTACGCGGCTTCCCATCACGGCGGCTTGTAACTCGAGGCGAGGTATGGACGTTACTTTCAGCGGACCTACCTTCGTCTTGGCCATGATGAGGCTTACATGTATTGTCCCATCGGGTGTCGTTGATCTCCAGTAGACTGCCGTTGCGTAGGCGCTCTCACTGGCATCGGTAAACACGTGGACTTGGAGTGAACGTGCGTCGCTGAATCCCGGGTAGCATCTTGGGATGCTTACTGATTTGAGCTGTTCCAGGTGTTGGATCCATGTGGACCATTGTTTAGTCATGTCTTCGTCCAACTCCTGGTCCCAGTCTGTTCCTCGTCTCCATGCTTCCTGCAATATTTGCTTTGCTCGAATTATAACTGGGGAGGCGAGGCCGAGCGGGTCATACGGCGACATTACTATTTTGAGTGCTTCCCTCTTGGTTGGTGTTTTATACAGCAAATTGATTGGAAGTGGAGCGAGCTTTAGATTGAAGCTCAGCTGATCGGTACCCGGTTTCCAGATTAATCCGAGTATCTTTTCCTCGGTTCCTTTGTTTCCCAGATCGACTGACTCAGATGCTTCATGGTCAGGTTCTAATTCTTTTACAACTTCTGGTGCGTTGGAAACCCATTTTCTTAAGGTGAAGTGCGCGTTTTTGTGTATGTCGCGTACTTCCTTCGATATTCGCATTGCCTCTTCCAGAGACTGGAAACTGTCGAGATAGTCATCCATATAGTGGTTTTGAATGATAGCTTCTACGGCTTCTGGATACTTTTCTATGTGTTTTTTAGCGTTCCATTTCTTCGCGAATATGGCTGTCCAGGGTGAACTGGCTGCACCGAAAATTATCGACGTCGTTCTATATTCTTGTGGAGCTTCATTACGTCGATCCCCTCTCCAGAGATATCTTAAGGCATCTCTGTCTTCGGGTCTAACTTTGACCTGCATGAACATTTCAGCTATGTCCGCGGAGACAGCGATATTATGGCGGCGAAAACGCATCATGACCCCTGGTAGTGATTGCAGTAGGTCTGGACCCGTGAGCAGGAAGTCGTTCAATGACACCCCCTTTGTTTTGGCTGCGACATTGTGTACAATTCGAAACTTCTCTGGCTTCATTGGGTTATGGACGTCGAAATGGGGAAGGTACCATGTTCTTCCCGGTGTGCTAGTTTTCGGTGCTATCTCGGCGTATCCTTTTTGTACTAAGGAATTCATTTGTTCATCATATTTCCTTTTTAGATCTTCGTCTCGATCTAATTTTCTTTCAATGGAAACGAGCCGTTTTATTGCTGTTTCATAATTACCAGGCATCTCGATATCCTTTTCCTTCCAGAGAAGCGCTGTTTCTATGTGCCCGTCTTGTAACTGACGGGTGCTGCTATTTAGTATATCTTCAGCTTTCTTCTCTGGATCGGAGTCTGGTCTTCTCGGATTGACGATGAGAGATTCCAGCGCGAAATATTCGCGGAGTTGGTCATCTATAGTTCCCTCGCTCTTGTGCAGCTCATTGGCCGCGTGGACGCGGTGATACGGGGCTTTAGTGTGTGCCCCGTGTAGCACCCATCCTAATTCTGTGAGCGAGGCAATTGGCTGGTGCG
Source organism: Parnassius apollo (assembly GCA_907164705.1). Classification (NCBI taxonomy): domain Eukaryota; kingdom Metazoa; phylum Arthropoda; class Insecta; order Lepidoptera; family Papilionidae; genus Parnassius; species Parnassius apollo. The sequence continues at coordinate 2,240,135 of CAJQZP010001352.1, forward strand.
GCGGACCTCTTCGGATTTGAGTGGCTATCAGAAGTCTCCAATTGTCCTGTCCTATTAGGATCCTTGGGTTGCCGGAGTCATATGTTAGCTGCTCCTTTAGGTCTTTCAAGTGGTTGCACTTGGCTATGTCTACTGCACGCACAGTCTGTGGCCCCAAGTTTAGGCTTGCAACCGTGCGTGCTCTAAATGGCACCCTTTTGCTGTGGAGACTCTTCAGCGATACTTTGATTCTTCGGGATTCCGGTGAATCGAGGGTAGTGTTTCCGATAGCGGTGATCTTAAACGGGTCCAACCACCCTGTAGCTCCAATTTGTTTGGCGATCTCTTCATCCATTAGTGAAACTGTGGACCCATCATCCAGCAGGGCGTGTGTGTTTACAGCTCCCGCCGGTTCAATTACTCGCACTGGAATTATTTTTAAATAGGCTTGATGCTTTGACACAGCGAATGAGTTAGCTACGGTTTCTTGAGGTTCTTTTTGTTTGACCTCAGTCTTCTCCTTTGTATTGTTATGGAGAAGTCGATTGTGTGTCGCGGTGCATCCTTTTATTCCACACTTATTGGTTTTGCATTTGTGTGTCTGATTTCTATAACGTAAACAGCGGAAACATAAATTATTTTGCTTTGCGAGTTCCCATCTTTTGTTGATATCTGCTTCCTTAAATTTTTTACATTCGGATCCGTAGTGACCCTCCTTTTCGCACACTCTGCATTTCGGAGACGGCTTAGTAGTAGCCGCGTGTGCTCTATGTACTAAACGATTGGTTTGTGCTTCGTTTATAATTTCTGGAGGCGCAAATGCACTGCAGAAGCGAGCTTGCTCGGTAATAAACTCGCTGAAGCAGCCGAGATCTGGTCTAGAGTCGTATTTTTCAGTGTAGATTCTATACCACTGGGCACGTATAGAGTTTGGCAGTTTGTCGGTGAGGTGTCGTAGCAGCTCTGCTTTGACGAGGTAATGATCTCGCTTTAGGGCTCGAAGAGTGACGACGCTTCCCCTCACTTTGCTCGCGAATGTGCAGATGTCTCTAGGTGATTCTGTACAGCGTGCTAATCCTCGTAACTTCTCGGTTTCTGCTTGCGCGATTGAATCTGGACCCCCAAATTGTAGCTCAAGTTCTCGCATAATCTCGTCTGGCTTAGCATGCCCGATGAGTTCTGAACTGACTGTTTCCAAGGCTCTTCCTTGTAGACTTCGTCTTAGTCTAGCAGTGTTTTCAATGTCATTGAAGTAGCCTCGGGTTGTTTCGTAATTAGCACGGAATGAAAGCCACTCGGTATGTGCTCCGCTAAAGCTTGGCAGTGTCATTATAGCTTTCGACGCTGCGAAAGTATGTGACGATAGTGGCGCACTCTCTAACTTTGATTTGTCAGCGAGCGCGGCTGTAGCGGATGTGAGCTCCGATATAAATGGACGGAGTCCCCCTGTCTTCACTTATGACGGGTTCCTGGCTAGGTTTCTTTGGCATGAGATCCTTGGGTACATCTGCTGGATAGGAATCCTGGTACGTGAGCTCTGATACAATCGGTAGGAGCCCCCTGTCTTCATTAACGGTGGGTTTCTGGCTGAGCTTCTGTGGCATGGGATCCTTTTGTACATCTTCTGGATAGGAATCCTGGTTCGTGAGCTCCTTTTGGGGCTCACTGAGGTCGACAACGTCCGGGGTTGGCTTTGTGACGGTTTTATTAAATGGGGCCTTCCCTCCGGTGGTTGCGCCTTGATTTGACTTTTGTTTGGCTACAGAGTTTTCGAGCCAAGATCGAACGTACTCACTTTTGGAGTGACCATCTTCATCATAGTCGTCTGATTCGTCTTCTTCTTCAGCTATCTGTAAGGAGATCTGCGCAAGTTCTAGTTTGATCTTCGATACTTCTTCACGAGCCTTCAAAATTCTTCTATTGGGCCGAACAGTCTTCTTTGACTTCGTACTGCAATCGGTGTGGCCCCTCGGTGGCTCTTCGGTGTGGGTGTCTTCCCGGGCTGGTGGCGATGATGCACGTCTAAAGTCATCGTTGCCTTCTATATGTTCCCTCTGCTTCGTGGTGCGGGCCGTAGTGGCCGGCGTGGGCAGGGGTATCCCCCCCTCGGGGGGGCAGCATGGCGCCTCAGGGCCCTCTACCGTTAACGGTGAGCGTGGTGACATCTGGTGGTGGACGGCGGCGTTACTGGCCGACGAACCTCCTTCCAGACCGACGGTCCACGCCTTGGCTTCCCTTTCTTGCGAACGGGTGATCGGCATCTTGAATCTGAAAAATTCTGCGGTTTTAATACGGTGGTGACTATTTACCCGGTTCCGAAATACAAACGGATATATCCGGCTCGAAGGACCAACGAATGTGTTGTCGAAGATACTTCGCGAGTCGCTCACGTCCTACACCTATAGGTTCCGGTGGGTACTTTCACTGCCGTCTTTGTGGGTGCCGCTGAAATATTGTGGACTGAGGTTCAAATCAAAATGCACGATTAGTAAATAATACAAATAGCAAGGTAGTGGCCAGCGGTTCGACTGATTAATTAGTCGCGAAATTTTATAACTATTGACCACGGTTGAACTACGGTTGTTCACTATTGGTTGGTCACTGTATATTTCAAAAGATTTCTTTAAATTGTACGGTGGTATCAAATATCTATTGGTAGTAGCTGGTTTTCTAACACTACTGACTAGCAGCTATTATCAACTAAACTAGCTGATTTTATCACTTGTGTAACTGCGGATATCAGTTACCACTTTCACTATATGTAACTGCGAATATCAGTTACGACCTTTTTTTGGCTAGCTAACACTTTCACTATGTGTAACTGCGAATATCAGTTACGACCTTTTTCGGCTAGCTAACACTTTCACTATATGTAACTGCGAATATCAGTTACGACCTTTTTCCGCTAGCTAACACTTTCACTATGTGTAACTGCGAATATCACTTACGACCTTTTTCGGCTAGCTAACACTTTCACTATTCACTATATACTGCTACTAGTCACTTCAGCTACCACCGGATACCACTCACTTCACTTCACTTGTCACTGGTAGTTCTTCACACTACTACTGGTACTGGGTCCCGAGCCCCTAAGGTAGATTTTAGCATTACTTTACAGTGAGCCGCTTGCCATTTTCCGTTTTGCCTCTTTATTGCATAAACTTTTCACTATACAAATGGCATAAATTACAATATTTTCTATACAATACTAATTGCTACACTAACATGATATACATCATTAAATCGGTAGTCTGGTACTTTATTAGTATATTATAAAGGTTACTCAAAACATTAACATTGTAAAAAGTTATTAAACGAAATGTCCCAAATTTTCATAATATTTGGGTACATAATTTCCTTGATTTTTCTATAACTACGAAATGCGTTTAATTATACAAAATATTCCTACACTTCTTTAATCTATAAGCCATATGCTAATTCAATGTCATATTTATAACTCTTTTAGAACATAAAATTATTTTCATTATTTTTAGTATGAACTATTACGCAGTTAATTAAAAAACTTCTAGAGAGTTCTACGATAAGACGCGCTGTGATTGGTCGATTTTTCTAGTAAAAGTTGTTTACATTACTTGTTATCAAAACGACATTCTATACAAATATAATAAGAGTTATAAACATGCTAAACAACTATATTAATACACGTTTTCACCGTTTTGTCAGTAATTTCATTATTAATATACCGGGTGTCCGGTGGCAGAATTAGGATTTCAAAATTAAATAATAAAAAAACTGCAAAATATTTTTTTTATTTCAATGACTATAACAAAGAAGGGAAGTGCGGGTTTTATTTCTTAAAAATTATTTCGTCTAAATGTTGACCATCACGTCGGACACACTCTTGGAATCTGGCTTCAGTATTGCGCGCCACTCGCTGGAGAAGGGACGTCGGGATGCCATTAACCTCGCGAACGATATTTTCTTTTAATGCTGAGATGGTCGGTGGGGCGGTTTCATAAACTTTACTTTTGAGGTACCCCCACAGAAAAAAGTCCATGGGGGTAAGATCCGGCGACCTGGGTGGCCAGGGGATGTCAGCAAAACGGCTTATCAATTTGTTAGGGAACAAATCACGAAGAAGCGCCATGGTCTCTCTAGCAGTGTGAGGCGTGGCGCCATCTTGCTGAAACCATGTCTGTGAACTGTAGGCAGGATGTTCTCTTAATATTGGCAGGAAAAAATCGTTAAGCATTCGCCGATAAGAAACGCCGGTTACAGTAATGGCTTGTCCTTGACGATTTTCAAAAAAATAGGGTCCGATTATTCCTCTGCTTGACAATGCACACCAAACCGTCACTTTGGGACTGTGAAGTGGCTGTTGATGTTTCAATCGCGGGTTCTGTCCTTTAGGTGACCAATAACGGCAGTTCTGTTTATTTACACTTCCATTTAAATGAAAATGGGCTTCATCGCTCCAAAAGATTGTGTTCACTGTACGAAATCGCTGCAACATTGTTTCGCAGAAACTTTTGCGCCAATTGTAATCATTAGGCTTAAGCGCTTGCACAATTTGAATTTTAAAGGGGTGAAGTTTAAGGTCCTTTTTCAATATTTCGTGCACAATCGTTTTTGGGAGCCCTAGAGCAGCCGCTCTCTTACGCACGGACTGTCGCGGGTTATCGCGTAAACTGTTTGCGACAAGTTCGATGTTGTCATCAGTCCTCGACGTTCTGCTGGATCCCGGCCGCGGATTATTTGCTGCTGAACTTGTTTTTCTGAACCTCCGCACCCACAATCGAATCAAATTTTCGCTTGGCGCATCACGTAACCGTCGGATATTGTACCGCGAACAAAATCTTCGACGAGCAATAGCACAGGAATCGTTTGCTTTAAAATAAGCTTCGATTGCGAACGCACGTTGTTCACCCGTCCACTGCGACATCGTGACTAAGGAACCCGCACGAATGACGAATCGAACGTGACCCCCCGCCCGCCCCTCCGCTAACGGTTCGAAAACAGTTCGAAATTTAAATCCTAATTCTGCCACCGGACACCCTGTATAAAACAATATTCTTTATAACTTTGTTTCTTAACGTTGTTAGGCCGTCGCGAACAAATATTACAATCATAAACATATTTCAAAATTACTTACTACCAAAAATATCGCTTATAAAAGTGAATCGTTTAAAATGCTCTATGGTGCTATAGGTATCTAGTTATAGTATGGTGTAGTATAGCCCTATCGGTGTATCAACGCGATCGCGCGGTGTCGGTGAGAAAAAGTAATACGTCCTGTCGTTGGGATTACCCGGAGCCATAGATTACTGACTATATACGGAGCGTACTGAATCGAACTGCGTCTGCGCATGATGTTTTATAGTATTTTTAAAATAATTGACAAAATAAAACGAGCTAGAATTTTTTTTTTGTATATTTAACATTACATGTATTTTGATAAAATAATTAAAATAGATAAAGTTTATAAGCAAATACATGGAAAAAATTACATTGAAGTAGGTAGACAGTTTTGGTGATTTTATAATAGTATTTTATAATATTAAATCGAAATATTATCGTAATTTAGGTTTTGCTATACCCTAAAAGACTGTATATTTCATTATAATAACGCTTAAAATAAAGTATTTTAGCTTATAATAATGGTTGTATTCAACCTGAAAAATAACTCTGATGCATATTTTCGTAAAACACAGTGAAGGGATTGTCTTCGCCCTAAAAAACCGTCATTAAAAACTATGATTTTGCACTGCTATGTACTAAATAAATACTTCATCTTTCTAAAGCCCTAATTTTCAGCAAATAATCTCCTCACGTCGTTACGATATCGCCTTTGGAAAAACCATAAAACATGTAGTTTTCGACGCGAAACGCATATTATGCCCTCTTAACATCTGGTCGATTGTAGTTTGTTCGTTTATCATTTCAGTTTTAAATAATCATAATAACAATAATACTGGTACCTACATAGACTGGTGATGGGGGCTACATAACCGATCTCTTTATCGGCTCAGCATTCAAAACCAGCATGAGCAGTGTAGTGAATATTCAGCTAATTTTCAAGATGCATTGCATGCATTCAACAAAAAGATTTTAATAGAGATTACACCCGACGTAAAGTTCGCAAAATACCGTGTAGTGACAGCGTAAAAAACCTGCCACTCCATATCGTCTTGTGGATTGTATAATCACACTCGTTTTATTAAAATCTAAAATTAAAATTATGGTATTTCTTCACACTAGTTTACTTTGTACATATCTTAAGCTCAAGGTCGCGCAGCATGCTATGGAGAGGGCTTTACTTGGGGTTTCTCTGCATGAAAGATTTAAAAATGTAGATATCCGCAGTAGAACCAGTGTAACCGACATAGCCCAACGGACTTTTAAGCTGAAGTAGCAATGGGCCGATTATATAGTTGGCAACCTCGTACTTGGTAAGCGAAGTGTAGGGTGGCCCTGCACGAGGTAGAGTTATGACCTCGTAAGATATAGAAGAATTCGATAGATGCAGGTGGCTCAGGCCTGTGCTTTGTGGCATTCCTTTGGGTAGGCCTACATATGTTCAGCCAGCAGACTTTTGAAGGGCTGCAATGATGATGAAAAATAAGTCCTTATGAGTATATCTGGGCTGCATAAAATTTGAAGAATAGATCTTTTATTCATTTGGTGTTGCTCTGTGCCCAACAATTGAGCTAGACAACTGAGAGAGACAACCGCCACTTAGCCTAAATTACAATTATGAAAATTTACGATATCATCACTCCAAAATTAGACCGATTTCTATTTTTTTCTAAAAAATTAAGAATTGTAGTGTATATGTTTTTTTTTTGTTTTAAATTTGTTTGCTGGATATCTAATAATAACGTCGATATCACTAAGTAACTAACTAATATAATAAGTTTTTATAATAATCAATGAACGGAAAGAAAGAAACATTTTTATACTGTGATCAATTCAATCCCACTTCTCCCGCATACGTCAAAGAGCGGTTTGAGTTTCTTGGTGACACTCTATGTCTCAAATTCCGTCCCATAACACTTCCTGTTGAAACTGTTCGACTCTCGAACTCCCTACTCTCCTTTACTAACCTCCTTTTATTCAGGGAAAACAACAATATGTTTGATTGGTCTAAACACCGGTTTGATATCATCATCTGATTATGTGTAATAATTCATCTCATTTTATTATTTATTCTCGCAATTAAAGTTTAATGAAGTAAAAGTAGAGATGACTTTTACGATAGGTACCTACTATTGACAGAATTTCTGGTGTTTGTACTAGTTACAAGACATAAGCCTGTTATACAATCATAAACATTCCTAAGCCTTTGAACTACATGCTTAATTATGTATGTTGCTTGCTTAACGTACCTATGTTATTTACTTAAGTGAGTACTGCCAAGCTTTACAATGAGTCGATTAACATATAAATTGCTAAGCATAGCACGAAGCACTTTCTGTTTCCACCTAAATTAAGTAACTTTTTCAACAAAGGATTCTCTTTGTGGATTTTAACAGATTTATGACGACGAAAAATAAAGTTACAAATTCTAACTTTTCCCCGAGCTTTTTGTACTACTACTACTTTTTACTCTATAATTCAGGTTGGTAACCTATTCTGGAGTAGGGACCCAGGCAAATCTGGGGTGTATACAGCCAAACCAGCCTTTCCTCGATATTTTCTAATGCCATATAGTAGGAGACTCATGTTCAGTAATGGACGTTTACAAATAATAAAGAAAACCAATAATTTATGAGAAAATTATAATAAATTTCCAGCTAAATTTAAACATTTTTGCCTCAACAACAACAGTCATGTGCTACATTACGGGGGATCCATTTATGCCTAAAAATAAATCTTTGTGATACTTACATAATATAGTATACCATCATTGCAAAATAACCTAAACTACAGAATAAATAATAGTACTACCTAAACCTTATAACTTATGCAACACGTCGGATTGATGTCAGGCGAAACAAATCTTGATTTATGTACCTACAAATGTATTTGGTGTTCTTGTATTTTTTTTCGTTTTATTTACTTGCTTTATTTATAAACTAGCTTCTTCCTACGGTTACACTCGCATGAACTTGGGTTTAGAAACTTTTTCAATGACCGAGAATTGGGAAAGGTTATAAACTGCAGATAACTTTTTACTCTTTTATAAACCCAATTATACACTCATGTGAAAGATAGAAATTATTCTAATTACTGATTGTGTTATAAGTATTTACGTTGCGCGCTATCCTACCGACCAGCATAAAAGACAAAAAGGGCAGCAGGACTTCTTTTCTACCTCTGTCTGCTAGGTACTATCCTGTTATCTATTTGTGCCATCAAGCAGTACGACGCTGTGTTCCGGTCTGAAGGAAGAGATCCAGTATAATCACAGATACGTAGTACCTACTATTATTTATTCTGTGTCACAGGCTGTGAGGCATTCCAGCTTATCCCTCAGATGTGACAATGTATCTAACTGTAGCCCGCTTTACTCAGTAAATTTGTTTGTCAATTTAATGAGAAAAATGTCAATAAACAACCAACATACTTATACAATAAAGAGCTTAATTATTTTTCTTCACAATTTCGTGTTGTCACTTTAATCTATAGTGTTGCCCAAATGCAAGAACAAGACGAGACTTAGCCAGTCTTGGTCTTGATCTTGCTATAATTAGGCTGTCTTGGCCTTGGTCTTGCAAAAATACAAGAACAAGACCAGGACTGCAAGACCAAGACTACTTTTATCTACCAGGCGTGACTTTTGCGACACAAAATCCTAAGTTCCAATTATAATTTACTGATTTGGATATTTCATTCCGAATTAATCTGATGCTAATGACGGCAAATCCTCACTACTATAAGAGTTCCATGTGCAACAGTATTTTCTACAGACTTATCAGGGGGCCGATAATATGTACATAACAGCACATTGCCGTTCCATTAGACTATGAGAGTGAGCAAATAGGGAATACAGCTGCACTTGTGCACACTCACACACTTGTGATTCTAATAACCTAATACTAATAATCCCGCGTTGATGGCTAACCGTGACCGAAATTCGGTCTGCTTTTGAGTTTTTTTTAAATTGAATAAGGGTGACAAAGGAGCACACAGTCCACCTGATGGTAAGTGGATGCTGTGGTCCATAGACATTTAAATTTATCCTCAATTAAGAATCAAAATTCAGATGCAATGTCAACCCTGAGAACCAAGATGGAATGCCTCGTTTCCAGTAATAAGGGCCTCCAATTCTCTACACTCCCCATACGAAACACAGCAGTGTTAAGCTGCCGTTTAACGCTGGTATTCTGAGAGCGTGGCCCTTCCCTGACGAGCCGGCCCTTGCATGCTACAACCATAATATAGGTGCAGCGTGGCTCTACCACATATAAACCTTTTGTCTACTTAGTGAGCTTTCGTACCGTGGAGGCACCTTATCATAAATCGTACATGGTACATCATACAAACTACTAGAAAAAAGTAATTTAGTACAAAGAAATAGTTGTCCGATTCGTACTCGCGGCCCGCAACGCTAAAGCCAAGCGCTTAGTTACTGAGGTACCGCCTAACGTGCCGTATAACAATCACTTATAAAGAAAAAGATTTTCTTTAGCTCAATGTTGCCAAACATGAGTATAAATTAAGAGCCTTATCCTTTTATAATATGTGCTATCTCAACTTTAGATTACTGAAACTTACGTAAAGAGCTCAATGAATTGATATTGTTTGTAAGTTTGAAGCGTTGTCTTCACTCTCCCATAAAAAGATAAGCACTCTGAACCGCTTGTTTGAAATATCACCTTAACTCTCGTAAGCTTCCATGGTTCTCACCCAAATCGCTCTCATAATCATAATCCTGAAATTTATTGCTCTGAATAAAAAGCCTTTTAAAATAAAAAAAAATAAACATACAACTTATATCTTCCCACTCTGAGGCCACGCTGAGGCCTCCTTCCATTACTGAAAGGTTTACTTAGGTACTTGTCACCAAATGACGTTGTCCTGTTACGGCATGATGATTAGTGAAGCCATATGGAGAATGGGTCTGAACAGTAGCGTTGCGTGTGTGAACCGGTTGCGAAGCGTCAGGTGTTGCTGTGTCGGGAGCTTGGTCGTTGAGAGTAGTGGGATCCGAAGCATGATGTTTTGCTGGCCTACCGCAGGTATTTGGGGGCCCAATTAGTGAATTAGCTACTCACGGAAGGCTGCCCCGCCAATCAGCGAAAAATCACAGTGGTTCCATTCTGTCGGTTAGCTACCGGGCGAGAGGACCTGATGGCGATCTCTGGGGGCGTTCGGGCGTCCCTGCAGTCTCCAGATCAATTTCCCATGGGCACAGTAACTCTGGTAGTATCGTTTGGTTAGTAATGCAACGCATCGTTCAACTGCCATTCTCCACCCATATTTACTTTTTGCTCTTACATGTCTCAAAAAAAAGTATGGCTAAACAGCGGTTCCACGTCCTCTCACTAAAAGTACACCTCACTAATATTCGAGGATTGCACTCTAATGTCAGCGTAGTGTTGAGACTGAGAAACCGCACCTACTTTTTTTGGTGGAGACCCAAATCGGATATCCATTGAATGCGGCGTACCTTGACTATCCTGGATTCTCCCTGGGGCACAAATTCTATCTACGTGACGAAGTCTGTGTGTACGTCCACAATGACATCTGCTTCCAGCGTCTCCGTCACCTTGAGGACCCCACTTTTCCGACAATCTTAGTGATGGTAGATACAGGTATTGATAAAATCCTTTAAGCCTGTATATATCAATCGCACAGCGATGACCAAGAGACAACACGAGTATTTTATCGCCTTAGTAAGGCTGCTAATGTGGCCCTAAATCGGTATCCTACTGCACTGCTAGGCAAAATTCCATGCTGAAAGAGCAGCATGGAATTTTGCCTTGACGCTAGGTCTTTCTCAGCCGGTAAAGGAAGCGACTAGGGTACCCGATGTAGACGGTCACACAGCCAATTGCTTGTACCTTCCGCTAACTATCGAACTAGACAGGTATGAAGTACAGGTTACCTCTCCTTTGGGTACACTGACCACTGTCTGGTGAAACCTGTATCGTCATATTCACCACCTGATTACGAGTCCCAAGGTGTTCGACGAATATGGCGGTATAAGTCGGCTGATTGGGATGAGATACGACACTTTTTTGCATCCTATCCTTGGCGGGAGGTCCTTGGAGGAGGTGATCCGTCAAGCTACGCAAATGCGATAATCGATATTTTGCGTCAAGCAATGGAGTATTTTATCCCATTTTCTGATGCTCCCACCGGTAGCAAAGCTTGCCTATTATAGTTTAACGCTGAATGCGCCCAAGCTGAAAAGCGCAAGCATTTAGCGTACCTATATATCCTGAGTAGACGCTCGCAGCCGCAAAGCTACCGAATATTAGCTCCAAGAAGAGAACTTTCAACCAGGTCGCCAAGTCAAACAAAAAAGCATTACAAAGTTTTAAAATTGCTTTATTTACATAAAATAAGTAGCTGCCATTATATTAGGGAGATCGCTAACTCTCGTAACACAGATTTTCTAACCTAGCTCGGGAGTCAGAGGCTTAAATAATATTGTAACAAATTTTATGCCAATAAAGATTTTATATGTATATATATATATATATATATAATCGGAATCTCGGAAACGGCTCAACGATTTTCATAAAATTTAGTGTCCAGGGAGTTTCGGGGGCAATAAATCGATCTAGCTAGGATTCATTTTTAGAAAATGTCGTTTTATCCGTGTTTTCAGGCAATAAAAAACTGCTACAATATCGTTAGAATAGGAAGGTAAATTTAGACTTAATGATTATAAATAGCGTAATTGGTATAGTGGGCGGTCACAAAATCGTAATACCCTGGTTCGAGTCCTATCTACAGACCGAATTCTTCTTCATTTTTTTTTCAAGATTTTAGAAAATCTATTATTTCGAGCCCTTTTTTAGTATTTTTTTAAAAACACAAATTTAAATTAAACTAATTGCACTCATGATATTTATTCAAATAACCAGTTTAGTTTTTCTATTATGTCGCTAAGATCAATAAATATTATTCGTATTTCATCAGTATGTAATTTGTATCTAAATATAATTTACAAAACGCACGAATTAAAAAAGCGAGCGAAAAATTCCGAGCAAAGCTCGGTCAACCAGGTAGGTACTATTTAGTAAAGTAAGGAAGAGCAGGGCCACCTAGCACAAGTATTATTATTACTTAATAGGATGGTCCCAACCTCTGTTTACAATTACAAACCACTGTGTTGTGAAATAAAGATTTTTTGATTAAAAAAAAATAATATTGCGAGTCGAAAATTTGTGCTTTTTTAAAGATTTTTAGTGAAAATGGAGGATAATACTGTTTCTTGTGATGGATTGAAGTGTGTAGTGCTAATCGGAGAGGAAAGGGAAAATCTTTAAACTTTGTTGAGAAAACACACAAGAGCGTCTTTCAGACTTATCAATTATCGCAATTAAAACAGTTATTGATACAATTAAAACGTTCACCAATATTTTACGCGGACGTAATTATGATTACCTTTCCTTTAGAAAGAGGGATGATTCGATTTAGAATATAAAGTATTTGCTTTTTTAATTTAGTACATAGTTTGTTTGTATTTGTTCATGCTTTACTTTTGTTCATGTATTGTATTGTATGTAAATATCTTTTTCTTTCGCTCAAACAAACCCAAACGGCTTTTTTCAAAGCCACCGAAGGTATGCAATTGCTGATATGTCATACAATCTATCTAGCAGTAATATGCCTTCTGCTTGCTTTGTTAAACACGCCCTCGACGGCACTGAATATGAAACTGAAGAGTGGAGACAGATTGGTGTATTTATATATAAAACTGCTAAAAACAACAATCTATATCTTTATCGATTTATGTCTTAGGCTTGCCCTAGTTTGGAGCCCTAGCTTCGCCACTGCTTCAAGGCATGAGTGAATAGGCAATAGTTAAGTCAGTGCGCTTCACAATTTTAGGCTACATCATCACTTACCATCAGTTGGGATTGTTGTATAGTTAAGCACTGGCTTAGAATATATAATATATAAAAAGAGGGTTTTATATATTATATATCCTAAGCCAGTGGAAGTGTGTGAATGGAAGTGTTCACCACGCTGTCCCAATGCGTGTTGGCGAACTTCACGTTTTCGAAATATTTTTTTCTAATTTGTCAAACATGTGCGTTTCCTCACGATGTTTTCCATTACTGCTAAGCACGTGGTAAAACAGCACTTAAAACTGTCAAAAAACTGTGTAAATTAACTATTTCATAGGTGCCCGCGGTGTTCGAACCAGAGTTGTTCGCTTACTGTACTAAAATTTACAGCGAGGACTTAGCCCGCTGTAAATATTAATTTATTAATAACTTTATCTTGAAAATGATACCAGAGATTATAATTCTATAAAGCAGTTCTTTATTCAGTTCACTTGTCTATCACAATTACACGCAATCTTGCTTAAGCCCATGCTCCATACCTTCCACAGATTGACTCTGCATCCTTACTTATCTATCGATATAATTTTCCCCGTTATATCGGATACGAAATGCTAGAATAAACAAAGACAAGCTTTTAATTGGTTACAAAATATGTATAATATATTTATAGCGGATTGTCTTGTATAATTGGATAAATAAGAATTCAAATGTTAAATAACCTTTGCGCAATTAAAACATCGCCTTTGCATCGCATTCCTTCATTCGAGAACGATCATGTGAGGAGTGTTCTCGAATTGAAAAATGTAAAATGTAGGGTTAAAATTGGGGTCGACTCCGATGTTGTCTGTAGTCGACTGTGGCGTCAAATATAACGTTGACTATGGTTGACTTTACGGTCTACTGTAGGGACTGCGGGTTCGCCTGTGGGGTCGAAAGTGGTGTCGACTGTAAAATCGACTATGAGGCAACTGTAGAGTAGCCTCTGGGGTCGATAGTATGGTCGACTTTAGGATCGACTGAAGAGTCGACTATAGCGTTGGCTGTAGGTGGCGAAGGTTTCTCTTAAGCTGCCACCAGTCGCAAAAATATTCACACGAACATAACGTACCTACAATCTCGGGGTGTTTTTTTTTCTTCAGATAAGACGTTACCCTAGAATTTTCTCCTGTATCGTGGAGGCAATTTACATACATAATTAGGCAAGGACAAACATCCAGACCCGAAACAATCACTTGTAGGCCATACAAATACTTTTTCCGTGCGGGATTCAACCCCACGGCCCTCACACTGTGCCAAGGAGCCATCAGCGTCTGCTGTGTAAAGCGGAATTTCGCAAAAACCCTGTCGCGGTAACGGAATCGCGTGAGATCAGCTTATCCACGATGGCTTTTTTGTAGATTATTTAGTGGAGACAGTGGCTTTGATGCGCTTTGATTCAGCACCATGAATTAAGCCAATAGTCTGATACAGAGTAAAACATATTAATTAAAACCTTTTTGACCAGATGGTCAATCGCACTCTCAACATAACAAAAGCCTCACTCTTGACTTTGTGGCCGTGGAAGGAAGAGGGGAGATCTCCCGCCGGGCAAGGTGTTCTGCCCGGGGAGCGGCCAACACTCCGTGTTATAGCAGTCCGGGCAGATTAAGGGATGTGTTAAGTAGGCTCGGCCTGAACCGCCAGGAGGCAGTTCAGGTCAGCCGAAAGCTTGTTGGGGGGGTCCGAGAGAGAGTTTCTCGGTCTGCGCACACTATAGCGAGTGTGGATAGGGGCTGCATAGGCAGCTGCCTCACGAATGAGATGATTTGGGTGGGACTCTGAGGCTTTGAAAAATCTCTCAGTGATTTAAGGAACTGTTGGACTGTTGGGAGCTCTAAGTCTCGGTGTAGGTCGGCATTACGGACATAATAGGGCGAGTTAGTGGCCCTACGACAGAATAGATTTTAAACTATTTGAAGTTCATTTATAACTTTGGGCTTGGCATGTGCGAAAATGGGGGCCGCGTAGGTCATGACAGGTCGTATGCAGACCTTATATAGGATTCACTTGTTGCGGAGGGACATTTAACTGTGTCTGCCCAACATGCTGTTGAGCCTACCCATGTAAAATCGCGCGGTGCGAGTTACCTTCTTGATATGGGGCTCGAAAGTGAGCCTTGCATCTAGGGTGACGTCTAAATATTTGACTTTTGTTTGCCATGCGACAGGGGTTCCTAACATCCTGATTGGCGGAGTGGCGGTGAGACGGCGTCGTTTATATTCGAAGCAAACGGCGGAGCTCTTCTCCGGGTTTACGTCGATACGCCATTTTTGGAACCAAGCTCCTAAGTCGTTAACTGACTTTTGGATCTTGTTCCGAAACTCACTGCCACAGATTGCCCTCTTCGCAGATGACACAGCCCTTTAAAGAGTAAAGGGCTGTGTCATCTGCGAAGAGGGCTAGTTTAACACCGTTCGACGGGATAGGGATGTCGTTGGTGAATGATACTAAATTAAACTTTATTTACTTTACACAAATTAAAACTTAAAACACTAATATTAAACACACTAATTCAACCCTAAAAAAAGCAAAATATCCAGTCAAGAAACACTAATAGTTAAACCAAAAAGTCTTTACCTAGATACTACAGTATATACCATGCAGCAGAGTCGTAAACTTAAGATGCAATAAATAAAACAACGTTAAAAATATTCATATGTTTTATTTACCATTTCCTACTCACTAGTCAACGGCTATATACAGCTCTTTAGTTCGTAAGTATTAATATTTTAGCACATTCATAATTGGCTACGCTGACACGTAATTCATAGCTATTTTATGTTACAACATAATCAACGAAACTTTTTAATTTTTTATCACAGTAATGAATTAAAATGAAATAAAAATAAAACAGCGGACATTTTGTAATTTAGATTCGATTTGCGAAAAGCAAAATAAATTTACTAAAATTAAATCTTCCGACGTTTTTTAATCTTTTATTGTTAAAGTATTTTACCGGAATAATTTTAACTATTTTTTCCATTCCCAGAACACCGTCGAGCGGTATACATTTCCTTACTCTCTTCTTTAAAGTTATCCTTTGCTTCTTTTAGATTCTTTGAGAACATCATCTTCAGGTGTATCCGGAGATGGACCGTCAATGTTTTTCTTTGTTTTCAGAGCTTCCTTAACAGCATCCACTAGATTTTGATGCTCCGATATCGAAATTTTCTTTCCTGTTTAATTTAAAAAATGTATTTTAACATTCAAAATCCCAAATGTTTTTCTTGGTAAGTAATTATTATTAGAATAATCAAATACATGAAAGTTTTTAAAGTATCCTACTTCTAATTATATAATACTTTTACATTTAACATTACAAATTCATACTTTTTGTCTAATTGTATTCTAGTTCTCGTCTATCAGCAAACGAAACACAGTACATCAAGTCATGGTGCAGCCATAATATGCTGTAGCATGGCTCTATCACGTAAAAGTAAAGTTACAGCTTATAAAGACTCACAGCTGGGCCTGTGCCTGATTGTGAGTCTTGTTCAATTCTGAGAGGGTTCTAGGGTAAAGCAATGTCAGCCGCGCTGCCAGTGCAAGAAAAATCACACAACTAAAAAGCGGCGGCTGCAAAAGTAATGTAATAAACTTCCAGCCGACAGTGACTACGATCGGAAACGTACTTCTGAACGCAGCAAAAGAAGTTTTTTTTTCGTTTAATTCAAAAATTCATCAGTAAATCTAAAATTAGGATTAATGAACTTTTGCCGTTTCATATCCTTTATCGGGTGTCACTTTTCGTTTTTAATCAGAGGCACAAACGCATTGCTGTTGGTTTCTGTGATGTTAGTGCTGTTAGCCTTTTGGCTTTTACAGATTCATCGGAGTCAGAGCTCGCAGCCTGAAAACCCGACAAGACTGCTTACAAAAATCTTGGAAACCGTCCCGTTCGGATTGCGACCACTAATTCAGCTCTCAGCTCCCAACTTTGAAGAACGCCAAGCCTAGAGATGGCTTTTGGAGACTAGATTAAATTTTCAGATTATGTCGAATTATATGCGACATTTACCAAATACACTAGGTAAGTGTTGGTTTTCTAAGCCTTCTCTAAGGCTAAACCCTCCAAGTGTAAAAATATTAAAATTCGACCTACACATAGACTCATCAACTCGTGATAGAAAGTAGCGTATTCGAGGTTTGGAGAAAAACATCCAAGAGAAAATACTGCTATGGTACACGGTATAATGCAAATAAACACAAAAATATAAAAGTTAAAGTTACAGCCTATATACGTCCCACAGCTGGGCACAGGCCTCCTCTCCCACCACGGCTCCCTCACGTGCGCTTCACACAAAAATATGCCTTATATAAATATCTGGATAGTGTGTTTTTATAGAATAAGGGTGGCAAGTGAGCACATAGTCCACCCGATAGAGTGATGTCACCCATAGGCACTTATACTTATCCTCGATTAAGAATCAAAATTTAAATTGATGGGAAGTGCACTTTCAGCCCCTGAAAATTAGACAGAATGCCTTGCATATTACCAGTAAAAACGGGTCTTTGTTTTTTACACCGAATACCAGAGTGAAATAAAGCTATTTCATTCTGGTATTCTGTATATTCTACGTGGTATTCTTTGACAGTGTAGCCATTCCCCAGTCGAGCTGAGATATACCTACAGCCATAATGTAACTGCAGCATGGCTTGCTCAACCGCTTTAAAAATGTGTAAAAATGTGTGTTAACCTAAAAAAAATTGTATGTAAAACTTTTAACATCCTTTACTTACATCTGCTTATGTATATTGTATGTACTCTACTTGATCTAAGAATTTATAAATCTAAATAAATTTAACTTAATATTCGTACTTTATGAATGAAGAATCAAATACAATGATTATTATAAATATAATTGTGTTGTCAAAAATGTCTATTTAATTTGAATTTATTATGAAAATATACTACTCATAAATTTTAAAAATCTACATGCGAAGTCATTGCTAAACTACATTGAAAAAAAATTGCTAACTCACAAAACAAGTTTTTTTCTTTATAACTTGTCACCTATAGGACAAAAAAATATTACGAACCTTTTTAATATTTTCGGTCTATAGCATGATGGTGGAAACGGGAATTTAAAAAAAAATATTACGAACCTTTTTAATGTTTTCGGTCAATAGCATGATGGTGGAAACGGGAATTTAAAAAAAAAATATTACGAACCTTTTTAATATTTTCGGTCTATAGCATGATGGTGGAAACGGGAATTTAAAAAAAAATATTACGAACCTTTTTAATATTTTCGGTCTATAGCATGATGGTGGAAACGGGAATTTTAAAAAAGGAATCCAAATGAAACAACTGATCCATTTAATATTTTCTATATTCAAATAATAAAGTTGACAATATCACAAATTGCTGGTACCATCATACTATATACCCTAACTTATATAACCTAAACAACAACCATTTGACTTTGGAAAGAGAATTTAAAAACCATACTTTAAGCAAAAATTAACTTTAAAAATCATATTTACAATTTTTGTTACATTCTTGGATGATAAATTGTACATAACCATAACAATACATTTGTTATTAAAAAGTGTAATTCCAGTAACATTATCAGGTTAATTTTATAGAATAAATTAGAATATACATTATATGCATATTTTATTTAACAGCTACAAATACTCGTATCGAATTTAGGCGTCAAATAATTCTGGATTTTGTTCTTTTTGCCTCTTAATAGCTCTTTGATAACCTAAAGGTGTATCCACTTCGGGATAATTGTTGCTCATCTCCCTATCTCTTTTCTCTATGTACTCGTGTAAACCTATTTTATCATTTGGGTCAATAATAGCTAAATACACGATAACGCTAACAGATAAAAGAAAACCGGCGACGAAAGCTGAAGTGTTATTCCGATAAGATTCTAGTAAACTGTCAAAAATTGTCCAGGATTTGGACTTGTCCTGCCACTCCGAATCCCTGTTCATTTCATGGATCTTTTGTGAGTCCGCCTCATTTGTACCACTGCTACTACTTTTGGTACTTTCTGTAAAATAAATTATTTAGCAATGACTCACAGGAGGTTTGAATAATACGTTTTTGAAGAATACCTTAAAGCAACAAATTTCTTCGTACTAGAAGCATAGCAAAATACGAAGTTAATTGCCATATTAAATTTATTCTGTTCTTCTTTACTATATCCTTCTCTAGTTGCTACATGCAACACTCAAATAATTGCAATAAGAAGCCCTTTGAATAATGTTTTTCTTACATGATATAAATATTTCTGTTAAAATTCTGTTCCGCAAGTGGTTACAGAAGAGAGAATGTTCCATTTCTTGAAATATCTATGCTTTCTTACCATCTCTGTCATATGAGACCCCATGTATCTGGCCCGGTGTGTCTTCCTCCAATTCGGCGTATGCGTACATAAGCGCCTTTTGCTTCTCACTTAACGTTTTTGGTACCTTAAATGATTTTAAAAAATGTGTTAAAGATTATATTTCAGCAAAATATCCACTTAACCTAAAATAATTATTTCAAATTACATATATTGTTTATTATTTTAATACTAGATTATAATCAAACTATATAGTTTACAGTTGATCTTCTTCCATACCAGTACGTAACCACATGGGCCTCTGAAATAATAGAGAAGATTTGCACAATCACGCTTGGCGGCTGAATTGGAGAACAGAGTTCAATTTCTGCATACACCAATGAAATTGTTGGTTACAATTTCAAATACTTATTTATAAAGTGCTTAGTCGTGAAGGAAAACATCGAGAGGAACATCAGAGAAATCTAAAAATTTGAGGACAAGTCTGCAAATCCACAAGTCTGCGAAAACATATTAGGGCTACATAGCAGACTCTTCCCTATCCCAAATATCTCAGTAATAGAAGCCTGTTCCTACATACACCCCACGACTTTTACTTAAAGAATTATTTAGGAGTTGTAATGGAATGGATAGTTGATGAAGAAGGTAGGTTCTCAAGCCCCAGTCGAGCAGTCAGCAGTGTAAAACGACTCTTCACTAGGTGGAGTGATGGACGTGATGATAGACTGTGATTAATACTTGATGGCAGCTGCAAAGTAAAATGCAAGATGCTGCGCAATACAAATATTTCTTCTGCACAAGTACAGTCGAGATCATAATTATTGTTAATTTTTATCTATTATTAATGTTTTATTGTTTATTAATACTGATGTTTTATTTTATTTTTTAATAAAATATATTAATGCCCTAGGTGCCAGCTTACCAGCGTACGAACCAGGTTTTGTATACAATGACTTACTAATTTTTTATCTAATTCATAAATTACAAATATTACAGAAAAGATAATTTATTAATTATACTAAAACATGTAGCCAATAATGAATGGATTTATTTTCTCTCTCACTCTCTTATTATATGCATACATATAAGTAAAAAAATGCAAAAAGAAATGAATAGAATTGAATTTATATTTATTTTCTCATCACAATCAGTTATTGTATATATATAAATATATATATATATATATATATAAAAAAAAATACACAGTGAATTTCGGTTATAACGACGGCGGAGGGACCACTTTAATGTCGTCGCTACATTCGGAGGTCTCTATATCCGAAATAAGTCATTTACATTTTTACTTATCATTTATTTAATTATGTTATAGATGGGTGTAATTGCAAAAACGTGTTATAGTGCACTGTTTAAGTTTAGTTTTTGTGCATGCTG
The DNA here is from genome assembly GCA_907164705.1 of Parnassius apollo. Classification (NCBI taxonomy): domain Eukaryota; kingdom Metazoa; phylum Arthropoda; class Insecta; order Lepidoptera; family Papilionidae; genus Parnassius; species Parnassius apollo. The sequence goes on from CAJQZP010001352.1 coordinate 2,260,770, forward strand.
TAAGGTGTATTCCATTTTCATAATTCCTTCAACATCTAAATTATTTTGGCCTTCACCAAATAAACAGTACTTTTTGAGCGTTGTTATAGCACATAATGCATCTCTAGTTGTTGGAATCTCATTTAGATTGCAATCTTCTTCCTCTTCTTCATCCTCCTTTTCTTGTGTTTGAAGAAAAAACAAAGGATAAGAAAGCTTAATAGTTTTATGAATGAGTCTTTGTGCCTTTACCGACTCATTCGCAATATCAGCAAGGGATTTCAAGGTCATAAATAGTTCATAAAAACAAGTCGCTATACCCGAAATTGACGCTATAACGAAGTCGCCATTACCGAATGAATTTCTTACGAAAGTATGCTTTAAATTCAAGGGACGTAATTTTGACGTCGCTATAACCAAAAAGTCGTTACAACCGGGGTCGTTATTAATGAAATCCACTGTATATATAAAAGTAAAAAAAAAAGTAAAGTTACAGCTAGGGTCCGCCGCGCTGCCCCAATGCGTGTTGGCGAACTTCACGTCTTCGAAATATTTTTTTTCTCTTATTCCTCAGACATGCAGGTTTCCTGACGACGTTCTTCCTTCACCGCCGAGCACGTGGTAAATCAGCACTTAAAATTCCAATTAACAATTTCATTGGTGCCGGCGATAAACGAAACATTTATGTGAGGATCGTGCCAAATGGAAGTCCGTAGTCTCTGCCTACCCCTCTGGGTGACAGGCGTGAGTGTTTATGTTATGTATGTATATATATACATACATCATACATATATATGTATGTGTATATTATGCGTGTGTATATATATGTACTAAGAAAGCAGATCTACCAGACTACCTGCACGAAACCACAGTTAATTTTACAGCCGTTGTTAAGTTTCAATAAGTAATTCCTTGCTGAATTACTGGATGCAGTAAGCCCAGAGCTAGATAATACTTTGTGAAAACCTTTGGGGTTTATGTTCTACAGTGGACTAAATAAAGAGCTGCATTGTTAGATTTTATTTAACCATTATTAATTCTTACCTGAATTTTTATGTGAACATAGTGATCTCCATAGCCATGCTGGCTAACCCTTTTCATTCCTTTCCGCGACAAGCGTATTGTACTGTGTGATGACGTACCAGGCGTTATCTGTAAAATGACAGTGTTCATGTAACAATCGCTGGGGTAGTATCAACATAGTCAACAAAATACAGTTTGTATACGATAGTACGGCCCAGAGAGTAAAGGAGAATGTAAATGAACGCTTAGCGGGTAACTTAATCGAGAATTACGGACCTGGTAACTGCATATCTGAGTGAGACGCATTTGAGGACGCACAATTAAAACAATCAAGAAATGGTATTGTGGGTCGGAGTGAAACGGACAGACCAACGGGAACAAATGATCGGAACTGAATCAAGAATTATGATCTGAGTACGGTGGGTCGGACTTAGTCGCACAAGTGCGCACGATAGGACGTAGAGGTAGTGAACAATCAGTACCCTGAGAAAGGATTTTTTACTTCATATGGTTTAAATAATTAATGGCAGACAGCAGAGTAAAGGTCTCTCAAATTCACATTTCTTAACTATAACTCAAAATAAAAAAACCTATTAGAATCATGCTGCAGTTATATTATTGTTGTAGCACGAATGGTTATGCTCGACCGGAGAAGGACAACACTTTTACAGAATACCAGCATAAAATAGCAGCTTAACACTGCTGTGTTTTGAATCATGAGTATAGAGAACCAACAACCCTTTCTACTCAATACAAGGCATTCCATCTTAGTCCTCAGGGGTGGCAACGCATCTGAATTTTGATGCTTAATCGAGGATAAATGTAGATGTCTATGGGCCACAGTGTACACTTAACATCAGGTGGACTGTGGGCTTGTTTGTTGTGTTGTTTATTCTATAAAAAAAAACTTTATTTATAATCAAATTATATTTTTAATTTTTCTTATTTTGTTTGAATGAAGAATAGTATTTGGAATAAATAAAATTAGTATTTTTTGTTATATTGTAAGATAACTTATATTCGTAATCAACTTTTAAATCATTTTTGTAGAATTATTTTATACTTATCATAATTTACATTTCACTGGTTGAAGTTAATTACTTCAATTAATGGCCTTTAATCTTTACATATGGTTGGAATTATTAAATCCTATTAATAAAGGATTCAAAGTGAAATGGAAGGACATAATTTTATTATGTCCTTCCATTTCACTTTGATGAAATCATAGTAGGGCTCAAAAATCAAAACAATTTTGGTTTTTACATAGCTGTTCTGTTACCCCTGGTTGGGACCCACAATGTAATAGTCATTTATTTTAACTATTAATGTGTTGTCACATCGTTAAACACATACTTTAACTAATAATATGCCACTCACTTGTAGTGTATGATCTTCATATAAGCCTTGTATCCTAACAGTGCCACCTAATACTGCCTGGGATACAGAAATCTAAAAAAGGACAAAATAAAGAAGTTACAAAATAATAAATTATAAGTTACAAACGCAAAAAAATTTATTTATTTTGTGTAATACGTAGTAATGAGACTTCGAAACTTGACCCACCGCGAGAAGAATAAGAAACGAGTAGAGCTAGAAACTAGATAAGATTTGGCTTGTACCGAGAAGCGAGTGTGTGTTTCCAATAGTTTCATTGCTGGATTAACAAGCGAGTGCACTCAGATGTAGAGCTCACTGTAGAGCAATATGACCGCTGGTTGGTTTCTCAGCATGAATTCCAATCGCCAAGTAAGCATCGCTGAGCAAGTTTTATCTTTGATAGCTCTCCTGAGAGAGCGTCTCCGGGCGTCTACTAATATCTCTTGTATTGATACGGATCATATAATATACATATCTCTTGTATTGACATAGGATCTATATATACATATCTCTTGTATTGACACAGGATCTATATATACACGTCTCTTGTATTGACACAGGATCTATATATACATATCTCTTTTATAGACACAGGATCTATATAATATACATATCTCTTGTATTGACACAGGATCTATATATACATATCTCTTGTATTGATACGGAATCTATATCTATTATTCGTTTCTTGAGCGAAAAAATTGTCGATAGTAGTTAATCGCTTCCTCGGCGGGGGGACAAGTGCCTTCTGAATATTTATTGTAACAATATTGTATTAAATACTTCTTGCCATAAATTAGTATTATAAACTTTTTGTTTAATTTCAGTTATAATTATATATTTTTGTTATAAAACTTGTGGTCAAAAAGCCATTCATAAGAAAATAAATGACTTATTTAATAAATTTTCTTTTTTTATGTAATATATTTCATCCATTAATTAATTTTATCAGAATTTTAAATTTTCTTTGACCCTTATCTTCAGTTTACTAAGAAAAATACAGTCCCTGGCCAAATTATTAGACGCACTGCAAGATTTCATGTAAAATATTGATTACCGAGTGATATTGTACCGTTTTATTATTTTAAATTGATTTGTTTTTTATTTTTATATTATCCAATCAATTACCTATTTATTTGACATAAATAAAACAGCATTAATTTAGAAAAGAGTAAGTTTATTAAATTTTAAAGAAAAGTGAAATTAATGCTAGTAAAAGTCAATATTTAGTTGAGCCACCTTTAGCCGCTATCAAAGCTTTAATTCTGCGCGGCATGCTATCAATGCAAGACTGTACTGTCTCCTGCATTTGAGGATGATGATTCCACACATAAATAATCTTTTCTAGGAGCTGGGTTTTGTTGGTAATCACATCTTTAGCCACTTCTCTTTTCATCAGCTCCCACACATTTTCAATGGGGTTCATATCAGGGCTATTACCGGGCCAATCCAACAGAGGGATATTTTTTTCTGCCAAAAAGCTTTAACAGACCGAGCAGTGTGGCAGGGAGCTCCATCTTGCATGAAAGTGAATGGTTCCCCATTTGGAAACCATTCTCTGAGCTGCGGAATCAACCGATTTTCCAGTACTTCTTTATACTGATCTTGCCTCATTATTCCTTTGACGACGTACAGACGTCCAGTGCCCTTGCCGCTGATGGCTGACCAAATCATCACTTTGGTGGGATATTTAACCGTCGGGACGACACAATCAGGATGAAACTTTTCTCCATGACGACGACGCACATACTGAGCTTTATTTTGTAAAATTTCGAATGTGCTTTCGTCACTGAAGCAGACCTGTCAAAAATAAGAAAAAAATATATAAACTTCCATGTTTATTTGCTTTATTTAACTGAAAATGATAACAATGTATCAATTTTTGATTAAATTGCTGTATCTTACCGATCTCCAGAAGTCCACATCTTTGTCTTGCCATTGTTTGGCCCACTTCAGGCGCTTTGCTTTCATTGCAGCTGTTAACTTGGGCTTCCTGGCGGGGCGACAAGCCTTGAAATCTAATTCTTTCAATTTTCTTCGAACAGTGCGCTCAGAAGCATTTACGCTAGCATCCTGGAGTTGTGATTTTATTACCTTTGTGGTAGCAAATCTGTTTTGTAGACAAATTTTCTTCAAACATCTCTCTGACCGTGGAGTGAAAATTGGTTTTCTACCGCATCTTTTCTTTCTTTTCGGGCTTAATTCCTCCCCCTGACTCAATTTTCTTTTTTATGCGTCGTACACTACATTCAGAAACCTTCAATCTTCGTGATATTTCTCGGTTTGTAAATGTTTTCGCAATCACAAGGGCCTTCACTTCAGCTTTTTTACGTGGTGAAAGATCGCATTTTCTACCCATAATGAAAATAATCCAATTACTTTTTTTAAAACACTGCATACAAAATAAACTAATAACTGAGTAGTATAAAACTGTTAAACAAACAATCACTGTCCATAAAGCCACAAAAACACGTTCGTACCTGATTCGATTCCGATCGCGACTGATACAGATTTGTACTTGTTTACGTTCATGTATCACTTTGTCAACACAGTGTTGCCATATGTTAAAAATAAATACAAATATGTAGTCTACAACAATTCTTTTAAATAAAAATCAATAATATTGTAGTTTAAATATACCATTATTGCATAAAAACTCTTAAGAAACATAAAATTACTAAAAAAATACAGTGCGTCTAATAATTTGGCCAGGGACTGTACATGTTGTTTATTGACTTGACAAATTTTGCCTTTTCTAAAATATTACATCTGCAGAGTAAAAGGATAACCCGGAGAGTCAAGTAAACAATGGCCAATACGATATTAATATATGATATAATAACAGGTGTAATGCAAAATAAAAACAGCATGTACAAATTTGTTGTGCTATTCAAGCATTTTAGCTTACTGCAATTCCAATAAAGCATTCACTAGGTAGTTTCAAATATAACATGTATATTTTTTCATGTTCTTATTGATATTTTACTTTAGTAAATTTATAATGTACTATGTCGATTTTGGTTGTAGACCACATTTATGTGATAGGTCATACTTTGGATATTATGTTTTTTGAATTGTATATACACAGTATACATAGGTGTAGAATTAACAAACTAGTTAAACATTAATGTTCTGTCAATGTGCAACTATAAATTGTCTATCAATCAACTAATTGAGTTCGTCAACTAAATTTGTAATTCAACTACTGGTTGAAACAACGGAAAACGAAACTTATTCACTCAACTGCTTCAACTTGTTCGTTGACGCGACGCGAGACTGTCGTCAACTATTCGACTGACGAACGTAATAGAGTAAGATGTTTAGAAAACCAATGACAATATGGATTGCGGATTTCGAATTTTTAATTCTTAATTTGTTACAACAAGGTCGGAGATTGTTTGAGGTGCAGCTAACAAGATCATAATTAATATAGTTGATTATTGAAGTGTAAACTTCCTTAGGCGCGCTCTTTCTGAACAGTGAATGGAAGTGAACCATCACACTCGGGTCGGTGACGCTGAATCGGGTTTATTCAGCTCAATTCGACATCAATCGCGCTCGGGTCGGTTACACATCTGAATCTGCAGTCCTCATCAGCCAGATTTACTGTCTGACAAGGAGTGAATCGTTACAATAATTACGTTTTATTTATTACGTAAATTTTCACTTCTATCGTGTGGTTTTCGATAACATACTAGTTTACAAAAATGAGTAGGAACTTATTGACAGTCACTGTGCTTAATTTAAAAGAAGCTATAGGAGTGTAAATAAGTAAAAGTAGATGCTAATGTGCATAATTAAGAATTATGCAAGTTTTGTTAAGTTAACAAAAACCAATGATTAATTGCTAATTCATACACACAGATTTTTAATTCATTTTGTTTGATACATTACTTCCACAATTTATTTTGAAACTAGATGTCATTTTAATTTGTTGATAATATAATATAAATGAGAACATGGTAATTATGCAGCGAAAAATAAACTTACTGTGCAATCCGTGTGAACATCGGGCCCATCGCGTTTGAAGTAATTTGACTCTTCTACCTTAAAGGTTACAAACACTTCATTTTTCCCAACAGCCATACGCACAGTCTGTCCATTCTCAACTCCCGCGGGCACGGGAACCGTTACCTTTTTGCGTTGCACCTAAATATAAACATTATGTTATAACACTGCAACAGACTATTAACATACAGATTGAAAGCTTTGGTCACCTAATTTAGATTTTTCAAGTTCCACACAATTTATTCCAAATGAGATACTCTCTCATAGTAAAAAAGATAGATTTTTAAGATTTTGCAGTCAAGCTGCTACAAAAAGCTAAATAATTTCTTCTCCCTTCATGACAGCAAATTTAAAAGCCAGATCTTCAAGACAGCTTAAGCTTAAGTCAAATGCTAAAAGTTGTATTTCTTCAAAATATACATATCTAAATATACATACCGATTGACCCTTTCCTTCACATTCAACACATGGAAATTTGATTAACATTCTTGATCCATGACAATGTCGACAAGTCGAACGCATCACAAAAGGACCTGAAATTAAATTTTTAAAATAAAGCCACACAGACAGAAACTAGCCAGGTTACACAAACTATTGTATTTTAGACACGATTTTGAAGAGCAAGAATTGACACTTCTTGAAATTACATATACTTAATTAATTTTTAAAATACTTTATATGAATGAAGATAAAAAAACTAAAATTTCATTGCTGCAAAAAAACTTTGATGTTCGAGTTCTCCTTTTTTAAGGGATAATGGTTATCCCTATGTAATATTTTTCGACAATGAAAGGCATGTTATATATTTTTTAAATCGGACATTTCCTGATAATAAGCAAAAGCATTTCAAATAGTCACTTTTAGTCCACCGAATGTCACATGTTTACTTCCTGCTGGACAAATATACATGCAGCGGAGAAGGAAAGAAATCTTCACCCTAAGGTAATTTTTATAAAATAATTATAGATTCATTTCTATGTAGTGGCGACGTAAGAGAATCACTATCCCTTATCATCGTATTAGTGTCATAAGAGGCGACTGAATAAATAAATCAAACTTTCTCCTCAGTGTGATAACTATAATGCAAATATCCTACGAGGCAACCTATGGAGGAGGTCTATACTAATCCTGTAATTACTTTTCCAATAAAATGTCAAGTTCGTACAAATTATTGAAATACTGTAACTGTTTATTGTTTAAGTTTCCCTTAACCCTCTCAGAACACACAGAAGCGACGAAGTTTAAGAGTCCTTGGACCAAATAATAAATATATATATATATATATATATATATATATATATATATATAAATAATCTTAGCCATGGTTTGGTCGCTCCTGTAAAATAGCATCATGCTATAAGCAGGAGTGCTACCAAGCCTGGGCTGACGCATCAGTGTCCGGGATGTAAACACCAGCGCTCTAAAAAAGAAGTATAATTCCGCCTCTAGGTCCTTCAAAAGAGTCATTGCCAAGGCAAAGTCCGAGCACATAGGCAGAATTGGCGAGAAACTAATTCGCCTTCCTTCTGTAACCCGTGCATTCTGGTCTCTCGCCAAGGCTGTCCAGGGGAATTTCTGTCAGCCATCTCTTCCATCTCTGCACAGGGAGGATGACTCACTGGCCCATACCGCAAAGGAGAAAGCCGATCTTCTAGGCTCTTTCTTTGCGTCCAACTCGACTCTCGATGACGGGGGGAGTACGCCGCCGACCATCCGGTGGTGTGAGTGCTCCATGCCGGAAGTGCAGTTCACACAGCGCTCGGTTCGCAAAGCACTCCTCTCCCTGGACATCCACAAGTCGAGTGGGCCTGACGGAATCCCCCCAATTGTGCTGAGGACGTGTGCTCCAGAGTTGGCACCGGTTTTAACGCGTCTTTTCCGGTACTCCTGCTCCCTAGGCGTAGTTCCAAAATCATGGAAGACTGCTTTCGTCCACCCGATCCCTAAAAAAGGCGACCGCTCAGACCCGTCCAACTACCGGCCTATCGCAATCACCTCCTTGTTCTCCAAAACAATGGAGCCCATTGTAAACTGCCAGCTCATGAGGTACCTTGAGGATCACCATCTGATTAGTGACCGCCAATACGGTTTTCGCCGTGGTCGGTCAGCTGGTGATCTTCTCGTCTACCTAACTCACAGATGGGCGGAGGCAGTAGAGTCCAAGGGGGGAGGCATTGGCCGTTAGTTTGGACATTGCGAAGGCCTTCGATCGGGTTTGGCACAAAGTGCTTCTTAAGAAGCTCCATTCCTATGGGCTTCGAGAGAAATTGTGCAATTGGAGCTTTCTTGCAGATCAGAGCATCAAGTTCGTTCCACAAGGCTGCGTGCTATCGCCAACGCTGTTTCTTCTGCATATCAATGATATGTTGCAAACCCGTAACATTCATTGCTATGCAGATGACAGCACTGGTGATGTTCTCTACACCGGCCGAGCCAATATTTCTCGGGAAAACGTCTCCGAGTACCGGGACAAACTTGTGTCTGAAGTTGAGTCTTTGCTGAACAGAGTCTCGGATTGGGGGCGACTAAATCTAGACCAGTTTAACCCCCAGAAGACACAAGTTTGCGCGTTAACCGCTAAAAAAGAACCCCTTTGTCGCATCTCCTCAGTTTCAAGGCACTCCTCGGCGGAATCCTCGGCGTCGACATATCGAGTGACGTGCAGTTTCGTGGTCACTTGGAAGAGAAGGCCAAATTGGCCTCAAAAAGCTTGGCGTGCTCAGCAGAGCGGGACAGTATTTCATGCCGGCACACCGCCTGCAACTTTACAAGGCGCAGGTTCGGCTGCACATGGAATACTGTTCCCATCTCTGGGCTGGGGCTCCCCAGTACCAGCTCCTTCCACTTGACCGCATCCAGCGCAGAGCGGCTCGAATCGTCGACGACCGAGTGCTTTCCGATCGGCTCGATTCACTGGCACTGCGAAAAGATGTTGCATCTCTTTGCATTTTCTTTCGCATATACCATGGAGAGTGCTCTGAGGAATTGTTCGGATTAATCCCAGCCGCCAAATTTCGTGAACGCACTACGCGGCAAACTTCCCGATACCATCCACACCATCTGGATGCTTGGCGATCCACCACTGTAGGTTTCAAGAGGAGTTTTCTTCCGCGTACAACCTCTCTGTGGAATAGTTTACCACCAGCGATTTTTCCGGACCGATACGACCTGGGAACCTTCAAGAAAAGAGCGTACTTCTTTCTAAAGGGCCGGCAACGAACCTGCAATTCCCCTGGTATTGCGATTGATCATGGGCGGCGGTATTCACTTAACATCAGGTGAGCCGCATGCTCGTTTGCACCCTCTTCTATAAAAAAAAATCATGTGATCTATTTTAAATTGTAGAATTTTAAATTTTTACATTTTCACATCAACTAGAATTTAATTTAAAAAAAAGAACTTTAGTCTTTAGAAAAATATGGGTAAAACCATGAAGGTTAGAGAACAGGAACAATCTTCATTTTATATATTTTTTCTTCACAATATGCTGATGCGTCACATTGCAAAGTTTTTGGGAGATTTTGACGACAGCTCAACCCGACGGACTGTTGATGACGACAGCCACTCAAGTTGATAAGGCGCCCAAGCGATCATATTAACTTGAGGTTTATATCAACATCAAAGAACTTGTTTCGCCGTTTTCTCCTAAAAGTTCAAACGCGCAGACACTTAATTCACAAAATCACATCACTTTTACGAATTAAAATCCACTTCAAACAATTATTTAACAGACAAAACAGGAGCGACAGTACGTCGTCGGCCAAGTTCCCGCCAAAAACCCCTCCCGTTTTAGAGAACACTATAATCAATGGAGGTTAGAGAACAGGAGAACGATCACCGTAGAAAATAGTGTCCAGAAATATGGACACCATAAGTAAGGCGCTGCAATCGCTCGAGGTTCGGTCAATAAAAGTCATTTTGAGTCTATTTTTCCGATCAGATGCTAAACCACTTGCACATTCACGCACAATAAAATATTTCTCCATTTTTTAATGTTTCTTTATGTCAAAAATTACCGAAATTACAGAGCATGAAAATTTTCTCATTAAAAATGAAATGAAAATTTGTACATTATTCAACTAACTTCATCTACTTGTACTCATAAACAGCTAACTTCGCAACTACAATTTTCAAGGACAGGCGGGCTATGCTTTAGTATGACATTGACAGGTACTGTCTGTACTACTAAGAAATTCAGGACTTCATAGGCGTGATTTTACTGACAGCTAGAGGTGGGTCGTCGACGTAATTTTCGTCAACGAAACTAGATCGTATATTGCCTAGGTGATCAACTAGTTGAATATGTCGACTAGTTAACGCGATAACGGCAGACGTTTATTTGACTAAAGCGTGGTGTCTACGGGCACAACGGTACGACGACAGTGTCTTAACTACATAGTTTTACCCACTATTCGCGACAGTTGAATGAACTGCAAAGTTAGTTAAAAATTCAAAGAAATTTGATTTGAGCACAAAGCACTCTGACTGGTGTAGAAATACCTACTATCGAATTGTACAATCAATTTAAACTTTCCTTAATACCTTTCTAGGCTTAGGATTGGCTGAATACGCTTTGAAAAGATTTTACTACTATCGTATTTCAGGCGTAATAAGAAGATTTTATGTACATATATAATTTTTATTTACATATTTTTTTGCATAGGTGTTTTAATTAATATTTTTTTTTCCTTTTCTTTATTTATAAATGTATGTACAGAAGAATCGTGTAAATTATTTGATGAATGAATTTAAAACCCTTTAAATCTCTCCTCAGATGTATTTACATTTAGGAACATAATTTGCTAAACTTTGCTTGTCGTTAGTCTCGTTCGCCTATATTCGCATTCGCGAGTCACGCACGACTCCTGTAGCTTTGACCTTGCGACGCGAGTAGACACACTAATTTCAAATTTCTACAAAGTATAGGTAAACAATAATAATCCCGTTTACCCTGCACTGCATCGTTTGGCCAGTCCGTCGACATACTCTTTCGCGCAATATCAGAATGCTCTTGCCTTTTCACTCTAATAGTTCTAATAAAAAAGAAACATCAACTCCTATGTCATATACTTAAGATTCCAATTGGTTTATTCAATGATACTAATTCAACGAACGCATGCACTTTACGGCGTCGTCGTCGCGTTGTCAGTAGATAAGAACGCTGTGGACTCTCATACCCGTATTTATAAAGAAGTAATTACTTGTTGCCAAGTAATTTCTTAGTTAAGTCATTACTTAAGGTTAGAATTCTTAATTACAAAATCTCATTCTATAGTTGAGTAACACACGTTACTTACTTGAGCAAATGCCCAAGTAACACTCTGCGCTTGGTGGTTGTTTCTGTGTTCAGAAACATAGTTCTTCATTATTATGAACGATGTTTTGGCTTACTGTCAAAGATTTCGAAATAACCAACAATTCTAAGGCATAAAATTCCGTATGTCAATACTTACTGTATTAACATAAGTAACTGTAAGTATTAAAATACGCAATTTTACGACGATTAACAGGATTTTTATGACGCCGAAAATAAATATTCGTAAAAAATGTCGAAGTTAGATAACGTCTAAACTTTTAAAGTAAGAAGGTTCATTTAGCAGAAATAACATAATCCCGAAAAAAGAGTAACATATATTCATGTAATCGCCTGTTTATAGGAGTAAAGGGAGATGAGTTGGAGATGTGAGATGGCATGAAAGGGTTGTCACCCGGGCTTCTTAGCCTAGCTAAGATCTAATTGCCTATTGTGGCAACTTCGGTACCCCGTGAGCGCTTACTATGCGCCAGGTTGCCAAAATCGTTATTTTATAATTCAACTCTAAAGAAATAAACGTAAAAGTAAAAAAAATGTTTCATTAATTCTTGTTTTCTATTAAAAATAATTATTATTCGATAAAATTAAATGTGTTAAGTAAATAGTGTAAAACTTACAACATAAATATAATGTTTGATTATTATACTTATTTGTTTAATTTCTGTTCTTATGATTATTTATTCGATATATATATATATATATATATATATATATATATATATATATATATATATATATATAAATCAAATTCTATCTCCTCTAATGTAATATTATCTACAACAGCAAAAATCGTTCCAATGCTATTCAAAGTTTAAATTTTTTTGTCCAAAATAACCTCAAAGTAGTGCTTAAGTAAAGGAAATGGTGACTATTACTTGGCTGAGTATTCTAACTTTTGACAGTTCTAACTTGGAGCAATTACTTAACTATCGAATACAAATCGTTACTTAAGTGATTACACTCAAGTAATTACTTTTACTTGTTTATAAATATGGGTGTCAGTCTAGCCGTCTATGAATTCGACTAGTTAACGAATGAACTGTAGACGGTCGAACCGTCGATTGAACGTAGACCGTCTATTTAAACGGTTCGTTGATTCAACGCCCATCGCTACTGACAGCTATCGCAGAGATCAAGCTATCTTTTATGAACTATAGTGATCGTTCTCCTGTTCTCTAACCGTCATGGGTTACAAACATAGTGATTATAATATCACAAAGTTGTTTTTCTTTGATTATATACTCTTTGGTGACTATAGACATCTCTAGTAAAATGTAGTTATATACTCGTTGTTAAGGACTGTAAATAATTCCAGATGTGTTCAATAAAAAGATATTTAATACTGCATTCTGATAAGCAAAGTTGTATTTTTAGAGACGATTATTTGTATTTCTAAAGCTTTTAAAAATATACTGATGATATTTATTAATTAAATTGACAATGTACTGGATTTTGGTGAGTCTCTTGTTGGTAACAATCTAGGTTTTCTTTTACTTACTTACTTACTTATCTTCACGCACAATCCCTAACGGGGTAGCCAGAGAGAACAGATCGCCAAGTGTCACGATCCTTACATACCTCTTTCGCTTCTTTCAGGTTCATTAACTTCTTCATACATGCACGTCTAGGTATCCCAGTACTCTTGACCTTTCCCCTCTCGAGCAATTTGCTCACATGGTCTTCGAAAGTTAGTCTCGGTCTACCTCGACACCTTTTAATATTTACTTTCGCTCTATATATTTTCTTAACCATTCGGTCTTCACTCATACGCTCAACGTGCCCAAACCATTGGAGTACGCCCCTATCAATTTTTGTGATAAGGTCATCTTTCAATCCTGCCATATTGCGAATCTCTTCGTTTCGCTTTCGATCGGCTATGGTAACACCACACATTTTACGAAGAGATCGCATCTCCACTGCATTCAACTTGCTTTTATGCTTCTTCTGGCATACCCAGGTTTCGCTGCCATATAACAAAGTCGGTACCAACACTGCGTTATGTATTGCAAGGCGTGCACTCTTCACCACGCCTTGCCTTTTGACTAATGCATTCAGGGCACCATTGACTTTGTTTCCGGCAGCGACGCGCCTATCCACATCTAAATCACATCTTCCATCCCAGCTGAAAGCACTCCCCAAGTATACAATTTCATTTACCTGTTCTAGACATTCCTGATTTACCCATATTTCACATTTCGTTCTCTCTTCGTCCTTTTCAAATACCAGAACCTTAGTTTTATTAGCATTCAAACGGTGACCTTTAATTTCACATTCCTCTTTCATACACGTGACTAATGCCTGCAGTTCTGCTTCTGATGGTGCAATAAGCACTGCATCATCAGCATACAGCAGACAATTTACTTTTATGTCACCCAATTTCACACCCAAACAGCTATTTTTCAGCTTCTGTAAACAGCTGTCGAGATACAGTAAGAACAGTCAGGAAGACATGACACAACCCTGTTTTACGCCCGCTTGGACGCTAAACATAGGTGACAGATCATGCCCTACCCGCACACAGGCTTTACAGTCATAGTAAAGTGACTGCACAGCCCTTAGCAATCGATATCCATACCATCCACACCATATCCCGGCAACAGTTCCCACATTTTCTTCCTTATAACCTTATCAAATGCTTTCTCCAGATCCACAAAAGCACAGAAAATCCTCTGGTTAACACTCAGAAGGTTTTCCGTGATCATGCGGAGAGAAAACATTTGATCCGTGCATCCTCTTCCAGGTCTAAATCCGCATTGTGCCTCCTAAGAATCTTTCCGATTTCTCTTGCATCTTACATGTCAAAACCTTCGAGTAAACTTTACTTGCTAAACTGGTCAAGCTGATCGCCCGATAGCACCCGCAGTCAAAATGTGAACCTTTACCTTTATATAAAGGCACAATGACCGCGGATCGCCAATCATCCTGGACATCTCCCGTCCGCCAGCACAAGTTGCACAACAGACGAAAGCTGTCCCAGACGCGATGCCCACCGTACTTGACCATTTCAGCAGTAACTCTGTCTAGTCCCGCAGCCTTACCACATTTCAAACTTCGAATCGCACGTTCAATCTCTTTCTTGCTAATGACCTCAGTGTCATCGAGGTCCGTGACTGGCGTGCCAGTCATGGCGTTACCCCCTGATCCTTCACTAAGATCATGACACATTTCTCTATAAAATTCACTCCATCGCTGCATGACGTCCGATTTTTCTGAGAGGACGTCATTTGTTCTCGAAAGCACTTTGTTCATTCTTAAGGCTGTCGCACCACTCCGGGACCCTCCAACCTCTTTCCAGAAGAGTTTGGAGTTTTCCTTAAAGTTGTGCGACAACCTCTCGTCCGCTTCTGTTCTACACCTTTCACGTACTTCCTCAATCAATGTTTTCGCATGAACTTTCTGCAGCTTATATCTTTCTTTCATCTTCTCTCTCATATGCTTTTTTCTTCTTTTTTACAGCTTCTTTTACTTCATCATTCCACCATGCATCTCTTCTTTTTTTTTTTAGGTTTTCTTTTATTTTTCCTAATTTAAAACGGCCATTGTTGTTTAGGTCTGGAAAGATATTGTGCGCTATAATTAGCGCCTGGTATGTGGCGGCTAATTATTAGCGCCATCTGGTATCAAGCATCAGAAATAGGAGCGTCAAGATCTTTCTAGAACTCTCTCACTACCGAAATCTAGTATCGAATGGAAGAACTAAGCTTCACACTCAACTTTCTGCACCTGGTCGGTCGGGGGCCGGTATTTGCTGGAATATTCTGGATGTTTCGGTGGAAAAAGGCTATTTAAATACGTTGAGGGAGGCGACCGGGGCAGTATTGAATTGGCGATACGAGTGAAGCTTTCGAAGCGAAATAAAGTGAACTAAAGTGTTAAGTGTGATTAATTATTAGTGTGATTTAAGTTTTAATTGGTATTCGTTAATAAAATAATAAAAGTGTAAATTTTGGTAATTTAATCGGCAGTTTTTATTGTCACGAACCCTAAGCTCGTAACAATATCAATAGATGGTTTCGGCGATCGTCAATTTGAGGTTTCTTATAACCCCGTGTAATTGATTGTGTTATGTGACAAGATGGCACTTCATAAAGATAAAAAAATACCTCTGGAGAAAGTCTCCATTCCAGAGCCATTGCAATATGTACACTTAATTGCTTTAGTTCCAGGCTCACATCTAGATCCCTGGCATTTAGGGCAAGTGTCAACAACATTTAAATTTATTTCTTTGTTTACACCACGTGCTGCTTCAGTGAATCGCAGATTTACTATAACCTATAAAATTGAAAATTAGAGTTATTATTACAAAAGCATATTAAGTATTAGCATCATGATGTAACAAAGTAAAAACAATAACATTATTTGAAATAAAATAAATAAAAGATTACATTAAATATACCTCTTGAGCAGAACCAAAACCAAATTGACTCTCAGCAAAATCACTGAATGCCTCGCTTTTAAAACCAGCATCACCAAATATCTTGCGGAACAACTCTTCAGGATCTATGGTAGATTTATATTGCCACTGATGAGTAAATCCATCAGTACCACCTGGCCCTCCACCCATGCCCATTTGTTCTGTAGTTGTACCATATGTATCATATTGTTTACGTTTATTTTCATCGGAGAGAATCTGTGAAAGAAGGAAAATAATATTATATAGCAAAATGATTATTGAATATATTCTTATAAAAGTTAACTTTTAATGAAAAGTAAGTCTAATTCAAAAAACGATAAAGATTAAATGAGGTCCAAGAGAGGGAGGATTCATTGACTTTTGCTGCCACCAGGGCGGCGCCACTTAAAATTGAAGTGTAATATTTGACAGATTTTAAAGAGGGGGGAGAATAAAGTTAATTTGTTCAAAAAATGAAAAGTTTTTCTGTACTATTAGTTTATATTATAATAAGTAGATTAAAGAAAATATTCATAAATATAGAAAATTAAGTGTTCAAAATGTGCAAGAAATTAAAGAGCAATCTACTAAAGCCAGCGTTAGACAGATTCTCAGAAAAATCTGTAGAGCCAACTCTAACTAAGGAATTTTTACGAAACTATGGAATTTGAGGTTGAAATCAACAGAATTTTTAAAAACTTTACAAGAAAAACATTTGTTATCATGAATGTTAACTTAGCCGACAGCTGAAAATTGAAAATTTTAACAATAGAAAACTCAGCGGGAAAATTGTATTTAATATATAATTCTGCCATTATGCTATTTTACTATTAGAACTAAATCGGCTTCACAGGTTGATGTAGTACTTCACAAAAACATGTAGATGGCGCTGTTACAGAATTATTTGTCTATATTAAATCAAGGCGCGTTAATTTCTACTGCCATCTTTCAGCTAGTATCCATGTAGTCAACCGTGTCACCATGCTTACATGTAAATAATTCCAGATTAATTTTAATTAAGGGCAACTTTTGTTTACTTGACTAAATGTTATATTACAATTGAACTTACAACAAGAATTTTAGATGTACAGAAAGGATTTCTGCAAAACATTTCTATTCTATAACAAAAACAAAACTTTTGGATCCTCTTGAAGTCTGTTGATCTACGGATTTTTGAAATAGCATCTAGGGAATTCTACGGATGTTTTTATACCAATCTATGGATTTGAAATTGGCAGCTTCAACTGAAGCATTACTCTAGAATAATACTCCAGAAATTGGTAAAACTTTTATTTCGAACTAAGTTCTCAGTTGAGTGATATTGTGAAGCAAAACAGTTCACCTCAGTGTCTATTAGCGAAATCTGATGAGCAGAAGATTATTATCACACAAAATAATGTCCACACAATATCTTCTGCAGTTGATGCTACATAGTGTATAGAATAATTAACCTTTTGAGCGCCACGCCAAAAACGCATTACCGTGTCCTGTACGCCAAAGCAAAAAGTAAACAAAAATAACTACGAAAAAAATAGTGTTGCCAAGAGTTAATATATCGATATCACAAAATAACTTGATTTTGTTGGTTTTTATTGCAATAAATGACTCTATAATCTGGTATGTTTTATTAAACCTTGTGCTGTCTTCCACTCTTTTAATAACAATAAAGTAGTAGTAAATCACAACACTACTCTTCATCGTGATGACGTCACTGTCACGACTGGACGACAACGGCGTAGCTGACCTTCCTTTTTGAAACTTTCTTAGAGATGTAGCCGTGTCGCACGTTGTGTATCGATTTCGAAATCGATCTAACCA
The DNA here is from genome assembly GCA_907164705.1 of Parnassius apollo. Lineage (NCBI taxonomy): Eukaryota > Metazoa > Arthropoda > Insecta > Lepidoptera > Papilionidae > Parnassius > Parnassius apollo. The sequence continues at coordinate 2,278,682 of CAJQZP010001352.1, forward strand.
AATTATACAGAGATCGACTCAAAATATTATATGTGTCGGGGGGAGGCGTAGGCCAAGTGAAGCACAGAAGAAAAGTCTTACGCTCTTATGACAATGGGGGTTTGATATGATGCTGATGCTACCAGATGATTTTGAGATAGAGAAAGAAAATCGCACAATACAAAATGAAAAATTGCTCTTCATACCTTAACCCTTCAAGTGCCATAAAAATCCCGAGCGGTCGTATGCGACCACACAGCACTTAAAATGATTAAAACTTATATTTAGTGACTACTTTTCTATGAAGAAGTTTAGCATTATAAAATCTAGACAAATTCTCTATCTTGTAGTTTAAACAAAAGTCAGGGTTTCATTACAAAAAAGATTTTATTGTATTTTGATAACAAAAAAAAACATATCACGCGAATGTGGGCCGCGTGAAAATCACAAATATTTCAATATAATATATTACTCGAAATTATTTACGTAAAAAGTTAAATTATATTCATACAAAAACTTCCATTACAATTTTATAATAAAACACTACACTAAAACACTAATGAAACACTAGAAAAATCCAAAAATCAACACATTAATATTCACGCCAAAATGGCGTACGAAATTAACGTAGATTATAAATAAAAGCTTTCACATTCAAACTTTCTATTCATAGGATAATTTTTTTATTGCAGTAGAGGATAGAGTATTTCATATTGATTATATAATGCCAAACTTCTTCATAGAAAAGTAGTCCCCATAATAAGTTTTTATGGGTTAAGTGTTGTTGGTGGGTGCGACCTCATGAGACCGCTAGGGGGTTGAGAGGGTAAGAAAAATATAAACATTTATTATTTGTAATTTTATATTAAAATAAAAAAAATTCAACATCATCGACGCTTTCCAAAATGCTAATGAGTTCTGAGGAATCGTTCATGTTGCACTGCACTACTTTTTCCGCTATTCGTTTATGTCGTCATCAGGGTCTCGTCAATCCTTGACCACGGAGCTCAATGAACTGATAACTAAGGATGCGCCAGAGTTGAGATATTAGATTTATTATGCAAATTTGATTTAGGTAATGAAATTCTCTTTTATTTAAGTAGCTGAAGATACTTTCATATTTCTTACCTTTTGTTTTATTCAAATATCAATGATAATTTAAAAAATAACACATTTGCGTTTAACTTTGAATAGTTTTCAATAAATCTATGCCTAACATATTACAACACTAGCGGTCAAACATAGACGACTTTGGCGTGCTGGACATACGCAAATACGCTTAGATAAAAATCCATTTTTTTTTTAGTTCAATGTTTCTTAGTACTTGTGGCTTTAGGAGACTTGTTTTTTATACTCACTTGTTGCCGGGTTATTCTTTTTTGAGGAGTGTAGAATTAAAATACCAGTAATAATTTTTCAATATCTATATTTCATATTTTTGTGGGCCGGTTATATCTATATTTCATAATGTTGTGGACGACTATAGATGTAGTTGGCGCTCAGGGCCCGCAGGTGCTGGTCAAGTATAGGCGACTTTGGCACTCAAAAGGTTAAAGCCCTGACTTCAAGAGGCTGCTATTATAATTTTATAGTTCCCTTTATTTTTTTAAAGTCAACTTTTAATTCTTGTTTAAAGTGATTTTGTAAATATTAAAATTTTAATGATTTCTTATACATATGCAAACACTACACATTTAAATAAAACTAGTTTTTACAGATTTTATCACATATATTAACTTATTTTATACTTGAGTAAAATGCTCGAAACATCAGGAATATAAATTAATATATGCAATAAAATTCATAAAAGTAATTTTATTTCAAATTTTATTATAAGCCCATTTAAGTGAATTATGATATATTACTATGTATGTATTATATTATGATAAGGACTGCCTTGTTGATCTCGTGGTTGTGGTGGTGCGATATAGTGAGACTGCTGATCATGAGGTCCTGGGTTCAAATCCCGTGTCAGGCCAAAAAATCAATTATTGAGTTTCCATCAAGAAATTTTCAGTAATTGCCCGGAGTCAGGAAGTTGGCGGTGTCTCACCCCTGTGCCTCGGAAAGCATGTATAGCCGTTGGCCTGCGTCTGATGTCTCTCCGGTCGTGTTGGTTTACCGTCCCATCGGATTATGGGAGTGAGGGAATAGAGTGCACCTGTGCTTGCGCTTATACCTGGGCACTATAATCCTGTCCTGCGCCGATGAGTAGTGGGGCAGGCCGCCGTGGCCGAAATTCGGTCTGGAGGACATTATATTATGATTTATAACTAGAATATCATTATTAAAAACTTCATTCGTAGATAGGGAAGGACCACACTCTCACAGAATACCAGCATAAAATAGCACCTTAATACTGCTGTGTTTCCTATGGTGCGTGTAGAGATCCAGAGAACCTCTTTTTTTTTACTGGAAACGAGGCATTCCATCTTAGTCCTCAGGGGTGACAACTCATCTGCATTTTGATTCTTAATCGAGGATAAATATAGATGTCTATGGGCCATAGCATCTACTTACCATCAAGTGGACTGTGTGCTCGTTTGTCAACCTTATTCTATAAAAAAATATTTTTCCACTCCCAGGTATGGAATTTTATCACAAAATTTATAAGGTACTTACCTTTTTTGATAAAAAATAGAATCAAAAAATCTGTTCAAAATAGATTTATATATTCTGTAACATACATCCAAAAAACACAAGTGAATTGAGAACCTTCGTTTTGGAAGATACATTACAAATAACAAAATTAACGAAAAACAAGATTTAAGAATTTAGCCTAAGGCGATTTGAAAAGCTAACTCATCTAAAGGTTATAATTGAACATTTAGGCATAACCTAAAAGTATTACTATATTTAGATAAACAGTTTATTTTAATTTATATCATGCAAAATTTGTAAATTATTACTGTTAGTTTTAAGGTTAAATTGATATTCAACTGCATTTTTTACACAAACGCCTGTCATTTCCTATTTATAAAGAATAAAAGAAATGAAACACATATTTGTATTCTTGGCTTACCTCATATGCTTCAGATACTTCCTGAAACTTCTTCGGGGCTTCGGGATCTGATTTATTAGCGTCTGGGTGATATTTTTTAGCAAGTTGATAATAGGCTTTTTTTATATCTTTGGCTGAAGCATTCTTTGGAACTCCCAGAACTTTATAATAGTCAACGCGAGCATTTAAACTTTGTGTCGTGTGAAAAAATCGGTGTTTTGACCCGACGAAGTTATCTATAGAAAAGTGAGGTTATAGTTTAGAGGCATCATATAAACACACTATAAGTAGCAGTGTATAAATGTGAATAAAATTGCTCCACGACAAGTACAATTTTTTAATGGGTTTCAGAAAAAAAATCATTTCGGTGATGTAATGACAGCATGTAAAACTTACAATTTAAATTATTTCGTGAAGAAGCAATAGATCCTACTGGACCACTTAAATTCCTATGGCAATTATTACACTTGTGAAACAAACGGCACGGTGCTTTAGAAATATTGTTATTAATAACAGTACTAATAGTTTTTGGATTCAAAAATCGGACGAAAGATCGAGTAGGAGCCATTTTTATGAAGACCATAGATTACTGACTACTGACATGAAGACTGAAACTAGTGATGTGACTTGAGGTATATTCCACTCGAGTCACTCGAGTAGCTTTTATTTTACTCGCACTCGAGTAATATTTATGACCACTCGAACTGACTCGAGTCAACTTGATTGACTTCGACCACTCAAGGGCTTTGAGTATTAAACCAAAGGAGGCAGCATCGCAAGGTATACCCTTCTGTAAAAGGTACAAGAATTCGACTCATGCCCGTTATATAAAACTAGTTTGTGATCGTGTCAGTAAATCGAGCTCCTACAAAATGCCGAATTGCAGTGTGTTTACATGAAAAAAACAATTAAAACAGTCAAATCTACAAAAGGACAACTAGACTTTTGATCTGTGAGTATTTTTTACATAATATTAAAGTAATATTATCATTGAAACTCGTACTTTCTGAATATTTTTGTCAAATACCAAGTGTGGCAATCATAATTCATAAAGTAAAAAATAATCTATTTTTAAATCAATATTATTTACTACACACGTTATTTTTTTAACAAAATATTAACAATGCTATAAACATTTTAATATTCCCCTTAACCACTCGTGGTAAGCTTAAATTGCTTGTGTTACGAGTGGTTCACGCCAGTAGTCGAATGGCGGATTCAAACCCACGACCTTTTTGAGTTTGCGGTCCACGCTCTACCATTAGGCTACTGTCGCTTCTAAATAAATGTATTTCATAACATCGAACTATATTATTAACGTATAGAAGAAACATCCCGAACCAAAATTTGCTTCATTTTGGTAAGAGATAGAACTAAAGTTCGCTTCAGCGCTAAAATAATAGTTACATCGCCCAACCAAACATACAGTGCTAGTTTGCATTAGAGATTAGTTTTTCACGACCAAAACGTCATAAGCGCCAGGGATTTCGTGGCACTTACGTGTATCGTTCAACGTAGTATACAACAAGTCGCTCCTATAGATTTTACAACGCAGAAGTGACACAACTTTTGTACCTACAACAAAATAATACTTTGCTTTGTCATTAAATAAATAAAAGCAATATAAGTTTAGTGAACTTTTGGCGTTTGCTCGTATAATCATTTCTTATCTTTGCCTCAAACAGTGCAATCAAACAGTTCTATATTTGTTCTTTATTATTGCACGTATTACATGCACTCTGTGATTTAATGTAGAAGGTTGATCAAATGAATGACCAAGTAAACAAACGAATACGTCTTTCTCAACAAAACACTTTAATGCATTACTTGTGTTTTAGTTGTAGTCCCATTTAGATGACAGGGCATTCTCGCCACTGGACTGAATTAAACGACATACAACCATTTCCGTCGATAAACAAAATTTTATAAACATCTTCAGTGGAGTAGCATAAACCACTCATATCTTTTATACTTATTGGTTTATGATGCGGAAGTTTTTGTGTCGTGGTCAAAGTATCAATACATTCCTCGCATTTTAACTCTGGTCAACCGATTGCTTACATACCTGGAAATGTACCATTTATTATTTTGGAAGCTTCCGTTATATTTTCCTCGTTCAGCATATTTGCAAAAATAATACAATTATTTTCAGCCTCTATATCGGTTTCAAGAGTTCTTCTATTTTCCAAATAAACAATTTTATTTCTCATAGTATATGTACAGAATTAGCAAATAACAAAGTAAGAAATATAAAATAATAAACACAAAATTTAATTGGAACTATATATGTAGAAACCACACTTACAGATATTATTAGTGTGTTTTTATCGTATGGTACAGCAGTTTTCTTAAGATAAACTCGTCCTGTTTTTGTATAATACGTATCGTGTAATGAACCCATCCTTAAAATGTAATGAACATACATATGTATGAGGAGTCGGAAGCCATGCTTCTTCATTCCGATTATTTTGCACAAATTTTATCCATGTTTCTCTTTTCTCATGACCCGGCCGTAGAAACCTTCGAAATTATTTAGGTTATTTAGGTAAAAGTCACAATTTACCTATTTTACACAATAATAACACACAATAATAAATAACATGTCACAGTACCGCTTTGGGTAGTCGGAATTATTGTAAACAACACGTGCACCTGCGCATTGCACCTGTAGTGGCGCTCTTGTAGCTACTTGTCTCGATTGTATAAAAAGGATGGAGCGGCCGCCGTTAAAGCATTCCGCCTGTGGCATCGCTTCCGATCGGTAGAATCCAGGTAGTCCGCGCTTTCGTTCCTGTACGGTAGTGCTCTCCCGCTCTCGCGCCCCCGCTGTCCCGCTCGCGCTGTACAGCGCCGAAGCAGTGCTCAGTCCGCCGGCGGCATCATTCTTGGACGGTCGCCTCCAGGTGGTCCGCGCTCCCGTACAGTACGGTAGTGCTGTCTCGCTCTCACGCGCCTCCGCTGTCCTGCTCACGCGGAACAGCGTCGAGGCTGCCGGTGAGTCACTTTCTCGCTACAGTTCTTGCCCCCCTGTCTTCAGGCAGGGAGGTCTGACTGACTTCCGCTTTTCATTTTTCATTTTCACTTGTCTTTTCATTTATCATTTATCGTTTTTTTTTTCTGTCTCCTTTATTTTCTTGTTTTTCTTGTTATTCTTGCATTATTATTACGTGTATAGTGTGTCGTAGTACGTCTCGCGATCTAGTCCCTGTTCTACCGAGAACAGGGACCCGTCCTCATCTTTATCGTTACATAGCTTAGCTTGCTTACTGACCCAAAATGGCCACACCCAGCTTCACTGAGTCCCTCGCCGCCCTCATTAACCAATTCGGATTAAATGGCAATGAGACGGTCCTCGCCGCCATCGCCACCATCGCCGCCCAGGCTTCCCTCCCTGCCCCTCAGGCACACCACCCGCCGCCGGTAATAGCGTCTTACCTCGCAACGAGGAACTCCTTTGCCCCGCTAGAATCTGCCCCCTTAGAAATGGAGTACGCATGCTCCGAGTCCTCGGCACCGACCTCCCCGGAAGAGGCCCGCCACCACCTCAGGCTCCGGTTCATCGGAGTTCTCTGACTCCGACGGAACCGGGGAGTCCACTTTCACCACCGTCACCTCCAAGCGCAACGGTAAGCGCGCCGCGTTAAAACGCACCCCCCTATTTCAGCGGCCCCTGCCGCTCCCACAACCTCCGCAGCCCTCAACGCTGCCGCCGTCCCACTGATGTCACTAGACATCCCCAAACCGCCCAAACTAGCCTCTCGTTGTGCTCCAGTCCTTGCTAAGAAGCAAGTCCCGCCCCCTGTCTTCCTAAGAGACAAGGCAAAATTCACCCAATTATCCAAAACCTGCTACGACGCAGGTATCAAGTATGATCATGCCATCAACCTCGGGGAGGCGATCAAAATCATCCCTGCCTCGATCGAGGACTTCCGTCAGATCACCCGGCTATTCACAGCCGAACGAATCTCCTACCACACATACGCTCTCCCGGAAGAGCGTAAAGTCAGGGCCGTCATCAGAGGCGTCCCATTTGAGTTCTCAAACGAGGAAATCCTTGAGGACCTTAAGTCCCAAGGTTTCCCCGTAGAAGCAGTGCACAAAATGCACAACAGAACGGGCAAGAGATACAACCTTGCCCTAGTAATCCTATCGAACGTGCCGAAGGCTAAAGCCATCTTCCGGCAGGTACGCACAGTGTGTGGCCTGTCAAGGATGAAGGTTGAGCCCCCACATAGGCCCGGTTTCCCGGCGCAGTGCCACCGCTGCCAACTTTATGGTCACGCGGCGGCCAACTGCTCCGCCCCACCCAGGTGCGTTAAGTGCCTAGAACCACATAACACAAAAGAGTGTCCCCGACCCAAAGACACCGAATCCCCGCCCGCTTGTGTCCTGTGCAACCAGACAGGACACCCGGCCAACTACAAGGGTTGCCCACGCGCACCTCAACCTCGCCCCAGTAGGCAAGCTCCACCACCGGTGAATGACCGCTCATTCCCGGCTCTCCAACAACGGCCCCGTCAGGGCCTTTCTCAGCCCATCCAGGGCTTCCCTCGACCCTCTCAGGGTCCCACTAGGCCCCCTCAGGGCATAATTCGGCCCCCCTCCGGGCTTCACCAAGCCAATGCAGCCTCCAGTCTTTCCCTGGGGGCCCAAAAAGGCAGACCCACCGCGGACAACCTCGTACGCACATGAAGCAGAGCCCACACTCGACGACTACAACACGCTATATTCCGCTATTAGGAATATCGATGTTGGGGAAATAACCGTTGTATCACGCAAACTGCGCGCGGCGAAGTCCCCCCAAGAACGCCTTCTCGTTCTTGCAGAACACAATAACCTTCTGTTAGCGTTCTAAGTTAAGTTAACTTAATTAACTTAACTTCAATGACTGAGCAAATTAACCTACCAAGATCTCACGGTCGTATCAAACCTAAGGGTTTATCGCTTGTATCATTTAATATTCGCGGCTTGCGAAATAACCTCCCAGAGCTCAAGCTCTTTCTTCGAAATCGTGAAGTCGATTTCCTCCTCCTACAGAAAACTAATCTCAAAGCTAAGGACACTAGAGGCCTTACTATTAAAAACTTCTCTCTTCTTCGTAACGACAGACCCGACCGGACCGGACAGGAAGACACTTCATTGCTCGCCCATTTCTACTCCGCAGCTTACCAACATGGAAGCCACGGTATGCAGGCTAGCTATGACTGGACATCAATCCATCCTCATAGCCTCCTGTTACATCCCTTCAGGAACCTATCCCCTCAAAAAAGATTTTGAGGCCATTTTATCTTTAGGCAATTCAGTCATTATGTTTGGAGATTTTAACTCCAAGCATACTGAATGGACACGCCGCACTACGTCCCCTAGTGGCAAGATACTGCTCGATATCACGCAGTCTCTTGATATTACCGTCCATAGTCCTCTCGGTGTTACTCACTTTCCCGATAACACCGATCACGCCCCCGATGTGTTAGATTTTGCGTTACTCCAAGAAGTTTCTCTCAACCTCAGAGCAATCGAGACACTAGACGATCTAGGATCAGATCACCGACCGGTCTCCCTCGTTCTTGGCCATCAGCCACCTCCCCCAACACACACGAAAACCTTCACTAACTGGAAGGGATTCAAGGAGTCCCTAGCCAAAGCTTTGGACTCTCAGGACTCTACCATCTCCCTACCGTCGGACTTAGATAGTCCCGAAAAAATCGACACTGCGGTCGCTTCACTCTCCACCCTTATTAAATCCTCCCTTAAGGAGAACGAAAGGGTCGTCCCGGTTGCTAACAATAGTGGGCTTCCCCTACATATTAGCAACCTATTAAAAGCCAAAAAAAGCTGCTTTCCGGAGAGCAGCAAAATACCCCACCCCCGAATATAGGCGCGCGGCCAATCGTCTTCAACGAAAACTCCGCTTCCGCCTCTCTGAATTTCGAGACCTCGAAAAGAGCAAGCTCATGGAGAATATCTCTCCATCTCACACAGCGTACTATCAGATGGCTAGAGCCCTCCGCATAGACTCTATCACCCACACTCCCCCTCTCTCCCGTCCCGACGGCACGGTTGCCTTCGAGGATGAGGAAAAGGCTGAGTGCTTTGCAGATAGCATTGCCGCTCAATGCTCTCCTAGTTCTCAACCCGTCGACCCCTCTCACGTCCAGGCAGTGGAGGATGAGGTCCGCCGCCGGAACTCACCCCCTACGGCCTCCGAACCTATCTCTGTGTCCAATGATGAGATTTCATCCCTCATCAAAGGACTTAAGCCCAAAAAGGCTCCGGGCGCGGATGGCATCTCCAACCAAGCCCTAAAACACTTTCCTGAGCAGGTGTTAACCTTTCTATCTATTATCTTCAACGCCTGCTTCAACCTCAGTTATTTCCCCACTACATGGAAAGAGGCTACTGTGATTGGAATTCCCAAGCCAGGCAAGCCTCTCAACCTCCCCCTCCAGTCATCGCCCCATTAGCCTCCTCAAGGCAATGGGCAAGCTCTTCGAAAGAGTCATCCAAACGCGTATGAGGCGCTATCTGTTTCCCACAGACGGCGATCCTCTTATCATTCCCCAACAATTCGGCTTCCGAGCCAAACACTCATGTCCCCAACAAGTTCACCGCATTGTGGAATATATCCTCAGCGGTTTCTATCCTCGTCATCATAAGACCATCGCGGTCTTTTTCGATATAGCTAAAGCTTTCGATAGAGTCTGGCACACAGGCCTCATCTACAAGCTATACAAAATAGGTCTCCCCGATCGTCTAGTTCGTCTCGTAGCCTCCTATATAAAACATCGTACCTTTCGTTTTGGACACGAAGGCACGCTTTCTTCACAGCGAACTATCAAGGCTGGTGTCCCTCAGGGCTCAGTACTTGCTCCTCTGCTGTACATCCTGTTCACCAACGACATTCCCATCCCGTCGAAAGGTGTTCAACTCTCCCTCTTCGCAGACGACACTGCCATCTACTGCAAAGGTGTCTCACTTCCCTTCATACGGAACAAAATCCAAAAGTCAGTTGATGACCTAGGAGCTTGGTTCAAAAAATGGCGCATCGATGTGAACCCGGAGAAGAGCTCCGCCGTTCACTTCGATTATAAACGACGCCGTCTCAAAAACACTCCACCAATACGTATGCTAGGGACCCCTGTCCCCTGGCATACGACCGCCAAATATTTAGGTGTCACTCTAGACACAGGGCTTACTTTCAGGCCCCACGTCAAAAGAGTAACCCGTCACGCACGGTTTTATCTGAGTAGGCTCAACAGTATGTTGGGCCGACACAGTAAAATGTCCCTTCGAAACAAGCGTACCCTTTACAAGGTCTGTATACGACCAGTCATGTCCTACGCGGGCCCCGTCTTTGCCCACGCAAACCCTAACATTATAAATGAACTCTAAATAGTTCAGAACCTCTTCTGCCGTCGAGCTACGAACGCACCTTGGTACGTCCGTAATGCCGACCGTCATCGGGACTTAGAGCTCCCAACAATTCAACAATTCCTTAAAAAACTCTCTGAGAACTTCTTCAAAGTCTCGGAGTCGCACCAAAATCAATTAATTCGTGAGGCAGCTTCTTATGCAGCCCCACCGCCCTCTCGCTATCGTGTCCGCAGGCCGAGAAACTCTCTCTCGGACCCGCCTAATAAACTGTCAAACGACCTGAACTGTCTCCTGGCGGCTCAGGCCAACTCTAATTAAACTAAATTATTGTATTAAACAACTTTAATTTGCCTTCGTAGGCACTCCCTCAGCGGCTCTTAGCCGCCTGCGCCCCTCTTTTCCCAAAAGAGGGTCGCTCATGATAAGGCACAATAGAGCTTAATCAGCCGGTTGCCTGTCCCCAAAGGCGGTTTTTAGAGGGTATCACTTAGGGTCCCCGGTAGGACAGTGAGCCCCTCATAACCACGATAGACCGGCTATCGTGGTATGCGTAATGCATTTTCCGCCTCCCTACGTATAGGGTAGCCCTTTAATTGCTTCGGGCGCAAAAAAAAATGCCGTTAAAGCAGTCTTGGCGCTGGCGTGGCACGGTTCACTTGTTGTATCCCGCTACTAGCTCATCCTAGACTATTCGGATAATTAATTCGCGGAAACGAATTAATTATTATTATCAGCTATTAAATTAGTCTCGGTACAATTTATAGTTGATTACTTGTGATCCGTGTATTTTGTGATTGTAAATTAATTTTATTTAACTACCTTCCTACAAACAGATGTACTATTGCCAAACTGAACAACAAAATAGGCACAAATGTATGTTGCGTACTACGTCTTTTGTTTTCATTACTCTATGATTTGTACTACAAAATGGTGGCGGTCGACAGCCCGATTCTCGAAGCATTGAAACAATGCGAAAAACTTTAAATCAAAGAGTTTTAAACGTTTTAATGTCTACTTACCGATGAAATGTTAAACCATCACCTTTTTGATGTTCCGGAGTGTTTACTCCAGTCTTTAATTAAGAACACAACCAGAACCACTAAACAGTTGCGGTACACTGTACCGCAATGCGTGGCGCAAAATCGTGCAAGGCGATGTCTTGTCTATACGTAGTAGTAATACTTCAATATTTCCTAAAACTGGTATCACTGCAACCGAAAGTATTGCACTATAGTGATTTACGTCACAACTTTAGCTCTCGATAAGTTAGATAACCATGCGGGTTAGTCTGCCGAACCGGTTTGTGGTTTTTATTTATATTTTACAATAAAGTATTACAAAAAGTAGTAATTTTTTCTATTATTGGTTTGTTTTTATAGGTTTCGAAGAGATCCTCTTAGTCTTCCTTTTGGTTTCAGCTTGTAGTAACTAGGAATCTTGGATACCTAAATGGTGCCCATTTGCTTCGAACATTTTGAAAAGTCATATTTCATACGTCAAGCTTACAATAAAAGAAATTTAGCCAACACTGCAGTACCAACTTTGAACTTGTGGGAAATAATGTTTGTCTGTAATTATATTTCATCGCTTCATTTTTCGGATATAATTATTCACCAGGTAGTCCCCTTAACCTACAGGTGACTTTGCACGCTTTAAAAGACACTCAACTGACTAAACTAAGTTGGCTGTGAACCGACTTACCCCTACCACCGCTGACTCGGGGACGGAGTGAGTCGTCATTCTGAGCTCATTCCTTTTTCGTGCACGGTGACGACAGCACGCGTCTCCCAATAAGTTTACACTTTATTCTTGCCCTTTTTTTTTGTAAAGTATTTATAATTATAATATAATTAAAATTTATAATGCCAAAACGAAGTGCGGAAGAAAAAATCGAGCGTTACGAACGCAAAATTAGAAAAGTACGTGATCGCAATGTCGCACGACATCGCCGAATACGGGTCATATCATCAAAATTTTCCAATAATGAAGGTAAGCATATTTATTTTTGTATAATAACGATTCACTTCGAGTCAAGATTACGTAACATTTGTTTCGTTAGCACGTGTTGTTTTTTACACGTGTTATCAGTTTTCATCAGAACAGGCCGTGAGCCTTGTTTGTTGAAAAAATTACCATCATCAGGACAGGCCGTGAGCCTCGTTCGTTGAAACAAAATGCTTCATCAGGGCAGGCCGTGAGCCTCGTCCGTTGAAGTAATCCAATCTTCTAATCCTAAAAATATTATTTTTAGGTGTTGAAGACTCCGACCACCCTGAACTAAGCCTTATAGTTAACACGAAGGACCTCGGGATTGCTTCAGGGCAGAGTCCCACAACACCTGAGCCCATGCTGTAGCCCGAGCTTATACCGGAACCTGAGCCCACACTGGAGCCAGAGTCTAGACCAGAGACCAGGGCGGAGAACTAGCAACTGATCTTCTAGTTCGGGAAACTGGTCCGGCCCACCTCGGTACTCAACGAACCGCTGACACCGAGGTGGGAAGAAAACGTCGGCGCAGAGCCGCCGTTCATACCCGAGCTCGACGCAACAGCAGCCAGCGTCGAAGCCTTCAGCAGCGAACAAGTCTCGTGCCCCAGCGCCGCAGTAACTCAGGTACATGCAGGTAGAATTAAATACTTTTTTAATTGTTGGACGAGAATTTCATCCAATTCAGTAATTTTAGATTGGATACAAAACAGTCTATACATACCTTTTTGCAAGGAAGTCTGCCAAACAAACGTTCCTAGCAATACCCTTTCGGAGTTAGAGCACCAGGAAATGTCAACTGCGATTCAAAAGCTGATTGACGTAGGTGCCATAACAGAATGTCTTCCAAGTAGAGACCAGTTTGTCTCTAAAATATTATATAAAATATTAAATTTGAAATCGTTAAATAAATATGTTTCAAAGTTTCATTTCAAGATGGAAGATTATCGAACAGCGGTAAAGTTAATACCCCAATACGGATACTTAGCCACAATTGATCTGAAAGAAGCCTACTTACTTATTCCGATTCATGCTGAACATAGAAAGTATCTAAGATTTCAATTTAAGAGAAACAATCGGACCACGACCTACGAGTTTACGTCAATGCCCTATGGGCTGTCAGTGGCTCCCTGGGTATTTACTAAGATTATGAAAGAAATCGTTACTCACTTGAGAAGCGCGGGCTTTAATTCGGTAATTTATCTAGATGATATTCTCTGCATCGGCAACACTTATGAGGATTGCAGATCTAACGTAAATGAAACCTTGAAACTATTGCAATGTCTAGGTTTCGTTATAAATTTTGATAAAAGCTCGCTCCAACCCAAGCAAAGTTGTAAATTCTTAGGTTTTCTCTTTTGCACTAAGAATCTAACAATTTCTCTCCCAGATAATAAACGTAATAGTATTGCGCAATTAGTTCAGAAGTTTATTTGTATACCCACATGCACTATTCGAGAATTGGCTCAATTAATTGGTGTTCTAACTGCAGCGTGCCCGGCTGTCCAATACGGTTGGTTATACACAAAGTTATTGGAACGTCAAAAATATCTCTCGCTACTTGAAAATCAGAATTATGAGAGTAAAATCAATTTACCTAGTATTATCATTGAAGATCTTACTTGGTGGACCAATAACATCAAAACAACATTACGTCCACTGCGAAACGCCGGCTATAAAATTAAAATCTACACAGATGCTTCACGAACCGGCTGGGGCGCAGTGCATGATGAAGAACGCACTCGCGGAGGGTGGTCAGTTAGCGAACGCAATTACCATATAAATTATCTGGAACTATTGGCAATGTTTCTTGGACTCTAAAGCTTGGCATCTAAAGAAACTAATTGCGCGATGCTATTACGGGTAGATAACACTACAGCCATTAGTTATGTAAATCGCATGGGCGGGGTACAATTCCCCCACTTAAACGGGATTGCTCGGCAAATTTGGCATTGGTGTGAGAAGCGAAAAATTTGGATCTACGCGTCATACGTTAATACTAAAGAAAACTGGGCTGACGCTGAATCTAGAATTATAAACCCTGACACCGAATGGGAACTCTCCTCTTCCAGTTTTCAAACCATTGTGTCTCATTTTGGTCAGCCAAATATCGACTTATTCGCCTCCCGCACTAATGCCAAATGCACAAACTTTGTTTCTTGGAGACCGGATCCAGATGCAATGGTGGTAGATGCTTTTACTATAAACTGAAGCGGATGTTATTTTTACGCATTCCCCCCATTTTCCATAATATTAAATTGTTTAAGGAAAATAATGGATGACAGGGCTCACGGAATCCTTGTTTTTCCTTATTGGCCTTCACAGCCCTGGTTCCCCTTACTACAAGTGTTATTAGCATCTGATATTCTGTTCTTGCGCCCTAACAAGAATCTTTTACGATCACATTCCAGGGAACACCACCCTTTACACGCGAGCCTTACCTTCGGTGCCGCGAGGCTCTCCGGCAAGCTTTCACCCGAAGATGCCCACCAGAGGCCCTCAACCTCATGCTAGCATCGCTCTCCGATAGCACGGTAAAACAGTATAATGTTACCTATAAAGCATGGTGGCGGTTTTGTGACAACAGAAATATTAATCTATTTCAACCATCTATATCTCCTTTTTTATCCTTCTGGACTGACCAGTTTAATACCGGTTGTTCTCACGGAAGTCTCAATTCGCATAGATCAGCGCTATCATTACTTCTCGGAAATAATATTGGTTCCAACGAACATGTAAGTCGACTGCTAAAAGGAGCTTATAAATTAAGGCCGAACATTCCAAAATATACACAGAACTGGGACCCTCAAAGTGTTTTAAATCACGTTGCAGGGTGGCATCCCAATACGACTTTAAATCTGGAAAAAATTACAAAGAAATTAGCAATTGAATAAAACTAAATTTACGGATTTTATCGCGTTTATTTCACTACTTTTACTTATTTTTAATTCCCGACGTTTCGGGTGCTTTACAGCAACCATGGTCACGGGGGGGGGGACTGAGATGTTTGACGTCCCAATGTCATAGTTAGTCCGGCTACCTTCAGTTTTTGAACTATGACATTGGGACGTCAAACATCTCAGTCCCCCCCCCGTGACCATGGTTGCTGTAAGGCACCCGAAACGCCCGGAATTAAAAATAAGTAAAAGTAGTGAAATAAACGCGATAAAATCTGTAAATTTAGTTTTATTCAATGTGTAGTGTTCGCGTAAATTTAAGAAATCATTATAAGAAATTAGCAATTTTATTAGTCCTCTACAGCCCATAGAGTACAAACGCTATCATTAATTAAGTTGGAAAATATATCATTTTCTGACAATAACGCTAAGATCATAATTACTGATCTAATAAAGACTTCCACCCCAGGCCGAGAGCAACCTGTACTCCTGATACCATTTTTCTTAGAAAATGTGAATATTTGCCCAGCTACCGTTCTAAAAGATTATATTTCTGTCACAGAAAGTAAAAGAACGGAAAACATAGGCAAACTGTTCCTCACTTACAAGCCACCACATAGACCAGCCACGACGCAATCAATCAGTCGATGGATTAAACAAGTGCTCTCGGAAAGCGGCGTGGATACGTCAACGTTTGGCGCCCACAGCACTCGCCACGCCTCTACCTCAGCTGCGGGCCGCGCGGGCCTCAGCGTTGATGTCATCCGTAAAGCTGCCGGATGGACTCCTACATTGAATACTCGTGCGCGATTTTACAATGGAACCCTTGTTGATGAGGGGAACTTTGCAAGATCCGCTTTACGTCCAATCACTAGTTTAAGATTTTTTTTTTCTGTATTCATAAATACAAAACTAATTGTTCAAATTATCGTGATTACATAACGTTTCATGTACCGATCGGTAACTAATAAATATATTCTAAGAAATATATATTATTTTATTACAACGAAAAACTTCCTGCTCTAAAATTCTACCTGGTGAATAATTATATCTGAAAAATGAAGCGATGAAATATGCAGAGGAAACGAATTTTTCAAGTGAAGTTCGATCATTATTATATGAATCGTTTCATTTGAAGATATAAGCCATTACCCACCCTCCCATAGCAGTAGTTTGCTAGCCCTAATACGGAAAGTTTTTCTCTACACTCTAAAAATAATGAGCTCAGAATGGCGACTCACTCCGTCCCCGAGTCAGCGGTGGTAGGGGTAAGTCGGTTCACAGCCAACTTAGTTTAGTCAGTTGAGTGTCTTTTAAAGCGTGCAAAGTCACCTGTAGGTTAAGGGGACTACCTGGTGAATAATTATATCTTCAAATGAAGCGATTCATATGATAATGATCGAACTTCATTTGAGAAATTCGTTTGATCTTATATTATATTTAGATTAAATATTTTTATTATTACCTTTGACAGCAATATTACTCTACTTGAAAATATTTTCTACTGACTTGCATACGTAAATTATTTATTTTAGGCTGATCGATTGCACAAATCGTCTACATTGAAAAAAAGAACGCTGGATGTTCCGAAAAATTTCATTAGTTGTCTCGAAAATCACAATTCGAAGAAATTTCCTTATATAGACCCAAATAGTCCTGCTCCCACTGCGAGTACGAGCCAACACTTAGAAGATACGCCAAGGTAAATTAAACTGCAAAAATACCTTGACATAAAAACAGTGGCATAAAAGGCTTCAATCGCAGAAACGGTATTTTGTGAAAAAAAGTTACAAGTTTGCAAGAAATACTTGATTCGCTGACAGAGACAGAGACATCTGTGATAAATAAAGAAAACTAACAGACACTAGAATAGATAGGAATTGAAGAAAGTGAACTCTTAAAGAGACAATTACTTAAAAGTAATACGGGGAAAACTGCCCAGAACTAAATATTCCCCAGAGTTAAGATGTTTTGCCCTAACTCTTAATTATTACTCACCAAAAGCCTATTGCCATGTACGTGAAACTTTTGGAACATGTTTGCCTGCACCACGGACATTGACTAAGTGGTACAGTACCATCGATCTCCGACCAGGGTTTACTCAAGAAGCGCTGACGGCATTAAAATTGAGAGCGGAGAGTAACCCTGATAATTTTTTTATTGTACCTTGGTCACGGATGAAATGAAAACTAAGTATCAACTGCTTAGTACGGAATACTATACTAGCAGCCAAAAGCATTATGTATATGACCAAAATGTCTTTTAGAACTTGCATGGTACTCCATCAATTGTTTTATATTCATTTTATCTATCACTAATATACATCATAATTTCTTGTCAGGGTTACTCTCTAGTCTAAGTTTTAAAACAGTGGGCCATCACTTGTACTATACCACTTTGTTATAGTACGTGATGAAGGCAGACAAATTTCAAAACGTTTGATATTTCGCACATATCGTTAAGCTTGCGGTAAATAGTAATGCAAAGTTAAAGCAAAACATCTTTCTGTGGAACACTTAGCTTATAGGTAGATGTCACGTTTTATTTTTAAGAAGCTGTCTGTTTGAAGTTCACTTTGTTTCTACTATTATATTTTGTTAAACTTCTTTATTTTCTTAATTTAATAAATATTTTCCAGATAGTTCATTTAATAACACTTGAAAATCAATAACTAGTTTTTAAATAGCAGTTTTGTGATTGAAACCTTATAATAAAAACCAAAACTTGGTTAACACACCATCTAACACGATAAACTGATACGACTTTTGTTTAAAAAAATGGTTTTTAAAATAAATTAACTAAACCTCCTATTTCGATTTGTTACATGTTTTAAAATTTTATCCTGCATAATGTAAAATAAACCTGTAGCAAAATAATAAACTTACTTTCAATAATTTCAAAGTTTTTTCCGAAGGTCATTTTTAAATATTAAAAAAAAATCAAATAACACCTTCGTATTACCGATGACCTATGTATTACTTACATACGCTTATAATCAAATAAAAACTTATGCGGACTATGGTGATTTGTTAATCGATAAAAATATCGTAATAGTCCACGCCTTACGTTGCTTACACAAGTAGACAGCGCCACGAGTGTATCGACACGTGTACAATTTGATGGTATGCGTAAATACAATCAACACAAACACAAATATTATAGTGTGCGTCTATAGTGACGCGATTTAATTTTGCGTTTGTAGTTAAGTATAAAATTGTGTGTTTTTCTTGCGTCCCCCTGATGTTGACAGAATTTTTATTAAGAATTAACGCGCATGGCCTCTCCAGTTGGTTTTATACTCAAAGCTCAAGGGGCTGGACCGACTCGAGTGTGAAATTCAAAGTTAAGACAGGTTTTGTTGTATGATGTATCTTCAATTTGAAATTAAGTACGAGTGAGTGAGTGTGTAGTTTGTATTTAAATATGTTTATTCAAGATTTTTTGCTATTAGTATGCGTTCGAAATGAGTGAGTGTTCCAAAAAGGTATAGTGTTGTCTTTTTACGACAAAAATGTGGAACTGAAAACAATTATTTGCAAGTTGTGTAAGAAAAGTTACAAAGACTTTGGGAATACTACCAACTTGATTTCTCATAATATGAAGAACTCTAAGCACCTTATCATCTACCTTATTTTTGAAATAATTATAACAGTCTGAGAAAGTTTGATTCATAATAAAATAAATTAACAATTTTGTTAAATAACTAAACAACAAATTTTAACTACATTTATACATGCTCTTTTTCTTTCAATTTTACATTCATGATGAAAAAAATCTTTCCGTAAAACATACTTGTCCCAGACTTCCAATCATAGTTAATATAAAATAGGGAAAACTGAATTAGGGATAAAATATAATATTTTCGCACTATATTATTTTTCTATAATACATAGTACAACTGGCTGAAATATAGTACGATATATTATAGTACGTGTAGCATCCCTAATTAGGGGTGAGTCAAGTTTGTATAATGCGTGTTTTTCAACTAGTGAAGGTAATGGTGATGATTTTGCTTCTATGTCTGCAAATTCACAGAAACTGCATTTTTAGCAACTAGAACTTGCAAGACCTAATGCATCGCTTACAAGCAGAAACATGAACAAATTGTTAGCTCTAATCAAAATGATTTTCCAAAACTTACAATCTTTATCAATTGTGGAAAACAAAAGGTTTTATTATTTTTTGACAGTCGAGTAATTCGAGTAAACAAAAAGTCACTCGATTTTTATCTTCACTCTAGTAGCACTCTACTTACTAGGTTGTTATTAGCACTTGACTCAAGTGAAAAAATCTCACTCAAATCCCATCACTAACTGAAACTACTGAAATTTCCCAATGTTGCCATCGTAAAATCTGAGTTGCTGTATATGACAGTCTGGTTTGTCGTGTTTTAAGAAAATAATTATTAAATTGTCCTCTTTTTAATTATTTATTTGCAAAATGCTTATTACTCGTTTGATTCTCATTAAAAATTTCTTATTGTTTCTATCACTTCAGATTCATGTTTATCTGTTGAGTATTTGTGCTTGCTTCGCATTTTTTTTTATAAAACACTAAATATTTTATTTCCAAATGTATGGAATTATGGAGTTTTCATTAATTTGTTGTGCTTTTTAATTGAATGTTAAATGTAATAAACAATTTCTTTTTTAATTATCTAAAAGAAATCACTTACATGACATATATAAAACCAACAATGTTTATTTTGGAATCAAAATATTTTATCAAAATTTTTGCTCCACCAATTCAACAAACGCAATAATTTTTTGAAGAATATGTATGTATGAGATATCTATCTATTACATTAAAAATAATCGATTGTAAGCAATTACCAATTACATTGAATAAAGAGTGTAACTGTCATATCTAGCGCAGGTGCATAAAGCTTTTTCTTTGTTCCTTTTATGGAGTATAGAGATAAGGAGAACAAACTTTATATAAAAAGTGTCCATAGAAAAGCGCTAAATAAGGGTGGCACCGCTGTAGCTACAGTGAAAATTTTAAAGAACTTTTTATATTTTATTTACTGCACACACTTTCACCTTATTCTTTTTATAATAATTATTATTTTGTTTTCAATTTTTTTTTTTTCAAAATAACTCTCTACGTATTTTACGGCTATTTTTCATACCCTGTAGCTACTTGAGCGCTGTTATGGAGAGTTTTTGAATTGTTATTTTCTGCTTACAGATGGGCACATTTTCAACTATTCTCCTGTGGGAGATTATCCTCCTTATCTCTATATTCCATGTTTCCTTTTCTTTACGCTTGTAGTACATATGTACAAACTAATAAGAAGTACTAGCGCTTACGTGTTTGAGTGAGTGTTACGTATATGTATGAGTTTTATTAATTACACACGTGAAAAAACCTTTCGTTTCACCTTATGGCCGTAATAATGAACGTAAAGCCTGCTGTGTACCTTATTTTCTAAAAAAAATCGTGGATTGCCGTACAATATGGCAATTGCTGTATCAATGGCAAAGCTGTTATATGATATTGTTGGTGGAGCCACGTGTTTAAGGCTGCCGAAGTCTAGTTCCCCGGTCGAACCTTAAACCTATTACGCGAGATATTAATCTAAGTGGACTGTATCTACAAAATGCTTCTACACTTATATATGCGGTACAATGCACTCGCTCGTCCCTAAAAACGAACTATTATTTGCCAAATCGATGAAAGGAATCCTGCTTGATTAGGAAAACACAAAATTGGAGCGGGTTAAAACAATTATATCAAGCAGGCTATAATATTGGATATTGACTCACCGGGATGTTTCTTCTATGCGGTCGAGCACTATAACTGCGACTTCTGGAACACTCCGGAGAGAGGCGGTGCGCGACTATATCTCACACGAGGTGAGGCGGGTTTCCTGGAGCTCGACTGCTTCCAGGATAAAGCGGTTTCTACTAGTGATGTGTTTCCAACAACGAGCGCGGCGGGAAGAGCTCTTTAGGACACTATTATCCTAGGCGGTGTGGTTTCAACGACGAGCGCGGCGGAAAGAGGCTGCGCGTCGGTCGCGCGTGCCTTATATATCCTCGGTTCCGATGATTACGTGACATTCTAGAATCATCTTCTTTCCCCTCCCACCCCACCACCCCGATGTGTCGATAGGAGGGTATGAATGATATCGTTTTGGAATGGGATAACCGATTTGGCAGCCTACCGTCAAATTAAATAAATACGAATGGTTTTCCGCGCAACCAATTGTAGTCACAAACTAATAAGAGTACTAACGTAGTACGATTGTAGTCTTTGACTGAAATCATGTATAAATAAATATATAGCTATATATAGATTTAGTATAAACTATATGACTATGGTGTATGTGTAGAGATAAGTAGAACAAACTCTGTATAAAAGTGTCCGTAGAAAAACCTAAATAAGTGTTGCGCCAATGTAGCTACAGTTAAATTTTCAAGAAATTTTATATTTTTTATTGCAGTCTTTCACCATAATTCTTTTTATAATTTCATTGTTTACAAAATGTTTATTTTAAAAATCTCTCTCAATATATTTTACGGTGAATGTAATAAATAAGAGTTTTTGAACTATTATTTACTGCTTATATATGGACACATTTTCTACTATTCTCCTGTGGGAGATTGTCCTCCTTACCTCTATACTCCAAACTATATCACAACTGAAATCATAGATTAATAATAAGTAAAATGTACCTAGCCTTTACACTCTATACTATAGTATCTAGCCTTTGAGTATTAAACCAAAAGAAGTGGCGTCGAAAGGAATACCCCCCGTAAAAGGTACGAGATTCCAACTCATAGCCGTTATATAAAACTATTCGCTCCGCGTCGTGTGCTATTCCGCAAGTGATTGTCTTAGACCATTCAACCCAAAAAAAAGTCTGTTACTTTTGGTGCGGGGGCGGAAACAGTACTTCATACCTACTCAATAAAATTTTGTCAATATGGCACACACAAATCTAAATCTCCATCACTATTACATTTTAAGCACACATGTAGGTTAAATACATCAACGTAGAAAGAATTGTGAGTGTAAGACGGACAAAATAATTGCGATGCATATCGATATTTTGTATCGATAGTTTCCCTAAGAAAAAGAGAAAAACTCACAAGCATTAGCAAAATGCACTCGAACAAGGATTCCCTAGTAACACAACAAGGAACGCTTATAGTTTCTGCAAGTTCAACAGTCTGTCGGTTTTGTTCGCGGCTTAGTAGAGACTATTGGTGTTCTAAAGAGCTGTAATTTGGCATGGTTAAACATGAATACCGGAAACAAAAAAGGCTCTAAGTACCAAAAACAAAAAGTGGATGAACTTATGTTTTAAATAACAATACATAATCAGAAAAAAGTTTTAAAATCGACTTTTATATTAAATAAGAAACAAAAATAAAGTATCTTAACTTATTATTTAGTACAATAAATATAAAGAAATAAAATTATAAATCAAAATAAAAAAAATATTTATTTTAGGCTGATCTTAGTTGACAACATCGTCTATTTTAAAACGGGTTTCAAAAAAAAAAGTTACAAGTTTGCAAGAAGTACTAGATTCGCTGACAGACATCTTTGTTAAATAAATAAAACAAACAGGTCCTAAAAAAGATATAAACCGAAGAAAGTGAACTTTTAAAGAGACAATTAATGCTTGCGTGCGTGATTAATGATTCAGTAGAACTAGAAGGAACTGGTTCCTGAGATTTATAGGTCTCGACCTCCTAGAAAAGAAATTAATATCCTGTTGAGGAAATTATGCTCTTACTCCAGACTCATAAAATCCCATGGGTTGCTTCAAAAAGCAATCCCAAATTTTCAGGTACATAACATCAATATTACTTACAGCATCTCTTAATAGTAATGTTGGTAAAGCAATACAGACTAATTTACGACATTTTCTAGGCAAACATTAAAAGTGGGATGAATCAAAGTGCATCGAACAGATAGTACTTGTGCGGGTAGGTACGCAACCCCTTTTTCGATTGCACAATTGTGCCTACCTCATTTTTAAGAGAGGGCCTTTTGGAAATTTGTAAAAGAAAAACGATTATGAGATTACATTAGTATAAAGTATAAATGCGAAATAGTTTCTGTACTATAGTTTTTCGGAATAAAGCTTATTCTAATTCTTAATCCAGTGTATAAATATGCTTAATTGCATTAAACAGATTCAAGATATTTGTTACTCCTTCACGACACAGCGACTTAACAGATTTGGATACTCTGAATTCAGACAAGCTATATTTGTCCCGGAAAATTAAAAATTTAATAGAAACCTTTTAAATTTCCTTAATCCACGTGGTCGAAGTCACGGGTATCATTTAGATAACAAGTAATGTAAGTAAATATTGGAGATGAAGCATATATACTAGAACAGATCCAGGGACTAAGTATTTAACGAGACTAGATTGCACCTATTCCAACTTTTAAAATACTCGATCCATCTAGTCTCACTGTGCCTACGCGTCGTACTCGTATTTTGTTGCCGTAAACTGTAGTTACTAGGCGCTCAACTCGAGTCGTCTTTGCATAAATAATTAGTTTGTCAGTCATTTGAATTTGAACCATATTTCAATGCTCATAAAAGTAACGTGACGCGCACTCGTGTTGTGTAATAATATATTCTGTCCTTTTTTAACTACACTATTCCGCAGTCTTTCTATCTTTGTCTGTCAATACTCGAGACTCGAGACTAGTTGGGACTCGGGACTTCAACCAAATACTAGTACAAGAGTACAAGTCGGGCGAGTGTCTGTTGCCTAGTTCGGTACGGACTCATGCGATGTGATCTCGGTGGACGCTGTTTTCATATTTCCATGACGACATAACGTAGTATTGGAAATGTAAACAATTTACGTTTCCGTGACTATGTAATATATGTTGATGAATATAAATTATATAATTAATATAAGTAAATGTATCATGCATGCTTTCAGTAGTACAAAAATGCGTTCATTTACCCACATTTACTAATCTATATATTTTATAATCGTTTGTAAGGAGTAAACTTCAGTCGTGCGCCGGAGCTGACAAACTCACTTTTTATTTTTTGTTTTTCAGAAAAATTCTTTTTTAATGTTATTTGCCGTGCCGTGTAGTGGCGGTTAAGAATATCCACTACCCCATATCTTCCCGTGGGTGTCGTAAAAGGCGACAGAGGGAAACAGGCAGGAGATGGGCAGCAGCATCTTCCTGATAATAGCAACTGTACGACAAAAAAACTGCGGTTGCCATCCCGCTCGCTAAGCGTGGCAACTATGGCAATATACCCCCCCATGAACAATTACACAAATAGACGGCCCCCAGTCCCCGGCGGCCCCGTTATTCCTGGCTACGGTGGTGACCATGGTAACGGCGGGGCAGGGGGTGCTAAGAATCTCCGGTGGAGGTTCGGTTGCCACCTACGACGACTCGACCTGGCAACATTTAACGCACGCACACTGAGGACTGACGAGAAGATCCTGGAGCTGGAAGAAGAGATAGACAAGTTCCGTTGGAGTATTATAGGATTATCTGAGGTCCGAAGAGAGGGGGGAGGACACGGTGATTCTCGAATCCGGCAACTTGTTCTATCACCGGGAGGGCGACCATCTGTCCCAAGGAGGTGTCGGATTTATCGTCCACAAGTCTCTCGTCAACAACGTTGTAAAGATTGGGAGTGTGTCGACGAGGGTCGCGTACCTGATACTCAGAATCACCAAACGGTATTCGCTGAAAGTCATACAGGTTTACGCACCAACCTCGGCACATGAGGAGGTGGAGGAAATGTATGAGGATATTTCCAAAGCCATGCATTCCTCCAAAACCCACTACACGGTGTTGATGTGAGACTTCAACGCAAAACTAGGCACAAAAGAAAGCGGTGAGCTGAAGTTAGGGAAATTTGGAGTAGGGCAACGGAACTGTAGGGTTCAACAGCTGGCCGACTTTATGGAGAAGGAGAGACTCTTTATGATGAACTCTTTCTTCCAGAAGCGGCCCCACAGGAAGTGGACCTGGTCGAGCCCCGACGGTTCAACAAAAAATGAGATTGACTTCATTATGACGACCAGACGCCAACTGTTCAGTGATGTCTCAGTGATCGCAAGGGTGAAAACTGGCAGCGATCACCGAATGGTTAGAGGCACACTGAACCTAAACGTTAAGTTGGAGAGGTCTCGTCTAATGAAGTCAACGCTCCGTCCCCCTCGTGCTCTAATTCAAAATCCCAAAAACTTTCAGCTCGAGTTACACAACCGCTTTCAGTGCCTACAAGATTGCAATGCAGTGGACGATGTGAATGACAAGCTCGTGGAAACTGTCCATGCGGTCGGAGCTAAGTTCTGCAAGACCCGCCGCAGAAGAATATAAAAACTCTCCGATCACACTCTTAATCTCATGGCTGTTAGACGGGAGATGAGGCTGCAATCGTCAACAGATTTGACAGCATATAGGCAACTGAACAGACAGATCTCCAAATGCATGCGGCGAGACTTACGCAACTTTAATACTGCTCGTATTAAAGAAGCGATCGAGCGGAACCAGGGCTCCAGAGTCTTTGCCAGAGATCTGTCTGCCCATAAGAGCCAACTGTCAAGGCTGAAGATTGAGTGTGGCAGCATCGTTTCCGGGACACCTGAGATTTTGAGTGAGATTGAGAGGTTCTATGGGCAGCTGTACACATCATCGTTGGAGCCACACGCAAGTGTGAGTAACGATCCAAGAGCAAGTCTTATCCGACACTATTCCGATGATATCCCGGACGTCAGTCTAAGCGAGATTAGAATGGCTCTCCAGCACCTTAAAAACGGCAGGGCCCCAGGCGAGAATGGAATTACAGCGGAGCTTCTGAAAGCGGGTGGAACACCGGTACTTGAAGTCCTTCAGAAGCTCTTCAATTCCGTCCTCCATGGTGGCACTACTCCGGAGGCGTGGAGCAGAAGTGCGGTGGTCTTGTTCTTTAAGAAAGGCGACAACGCTCTCTTGAAGAACTACAGACCGATTTCCCTTCTGAGCCGCGTCTACGTGCTGTTTTCGAGAGTCATTACGAATCGTCTCGCACGCAGACTCGACGACTTCCAGCCTCCCGAACAAGCCGGTTTCCGAAAAGGCTTCAGTACCATAGACCACATACATACCCTGCGGCAGATTGTACAGAAGACTGAAGAGTACAATTTGCCACTGTGCCTGGCGTATGTGGACTATAAGAAAGCCTTTGATTCCGTCGAAATTTGGGCGGTGCTGCAGTCCCTTCAGCGGTGCCAAGTTGACTGTCGGTATATCGAAGTGCTGAAGTGTTTGTACAGTAGGGCTACGATGGCTATCCGAGTACAGAACCAGAGCTCGAAACCTATCCAACTGCAGAGAGGTGTAAGACAGGGTGACGTTATATCCCCGAAACTCTTCACCGCTGCTTTGGAAGACGTTTTCAAGCTACTGGACTGGAAAGGATACGGTATTAACATCAATGGCGAGTACATCACTCACCTTCGATTTGCCGACGATATAGTCCTTATGGCAGAATCGCTGGAGGACTTAAGCACTATGCTCAATGACCTCAATAGTGCCTCCCAACGGATAGGTCTTAAGATAAACATGGACAAAACAAAGATCATGTTTAATGTCCATGTCACACCTATGCCGGTAGTTGTTGGGAGCACTATGCTCGAAGTTGTTGACGAGTACGTTTACCTGGGACAAATAGTCCAACTAGGTAAGTCCAACTTCGACCGAGAGGTCAATCGACGGATTCAACTCGGCTGGGCAGCGTTCTTACGTTTACGTTTCATTACGACATATCTTCTCGTCAGGTATACCTCAATCTCTGAAAACTAAAGTGTACAACCAGTGCGTGTTGCCAGTAATGACTTACGGATCAGAGACGTGGTCCTTCACTGCTGGCCGTATGAGGACGCTCAAGGTCGCTCAGCGAGCTATGGAGAGGGCTATGCTCGGAGTTTCTCTGCGTGATAGACTCGGAAATGAGGATATCCGCAGTAAAACCAGAGTGACCGACATAGCCCAACGGATTAGTAAGCTGAAGTGGCAATGAGCCGGCCATATAGCTCGAAGAATCGATAACCGATGGGGAAGAAAGGTTCTCGAGTGGCAGCCTCGTACCGGTAGGCGTAGTGTAGTGCGACCCCCCACTAGATGGAGTGACGACCTGGTAAGATATGCAGGAAGTCGATGGATGCAGGTGGCTCAGGACCGTGCTTTGTGGCATTACTTGGGGAAGGCCTATGTTCAGCAGTGGACTTGTGAAGGGCTGTGATGATGATGATGATGAATGTTATTTATAAGATTTATGCAAACAATCCTTTTAAAAAAATATTATAATTAGTCTCGTTACTATTCAGATTATATGAGAGATAAATGAAAATATTCTACTTTAAATTCTCCCTTCCGTCATTATGTGCATCAACCTACAGATAGCGCGCGAGTTGAAGCTGAGGTGAAGAGCGGGAGCATCTCCCCCCCGCCGTCCGCACGCCGCGTCTCGCGCGCCTGCAGTGTAGTGCTGTGCTGTCCTTGACAACTATCATACGCTTACTGTGTTAGCGTGTTAATATAAAGTTGCAGCCGCGTGTTATTTTTGTTTTTAATGATGTCTGATCGGTGTACGTCAAGTTCTGTTACCAAAAAACGAGTTTTTATTCATCGCCAAGCACGGAAAATGACGAAAAATATTCTAGACATGTGTGTTAAAGAAAGGCAGAACAACAATTTAACATTCACATTAAATAATGCTTACGATCGCGCAAGCCGTTACACTGGACTTTCGAAGAGAACATTGTCTGCAATTCAAAATGAAGCCAAAAAAGGGCCTCGTTGTTCGCCTTCTAAAAAGAAAAGACAGTGTAACAAGGAGACAAATTTAAACGTCGATGATTTTGATCGAGATGTTATACACATAATTATTGAAGAATTTTACTCATATTTAACTAAAAAAATTTTTCCGACCTTTATTATACTCCTCGCAGCTATTCGAGAAAAAATCGAGTTTCCATGGGGAGTGACGAGTTTAAGAAAATTGTTAAAAGACATGGGATATAGATGGCTTAAATGTCATAATAAACGTAGAATTTTGGTGGAGAGGCTAGCTGTCGTATATGCACGGTCAATTTATTTACGGAAAATTCGTCAATATAGGCAAGAAGATCGAAATATTTTTTTTTCTCGATGAAACATGGGTAGACAACGACCTCACATTTAAAAAAATTCTGGAGAAATGAAATGAACGACGCCGTGTTGACACAACAAGCTCTACGAACAGGCTCATTCTTGTCCACGCAGGATCGAGGAGGAGGGTTTTAAATGGTGCAAAGTTATTTTTTAAGGCTGGTACTACGTCAGGTGATTATCACGGACAGATGAACAGCGTTAATTTTGAGAAGTGGGCCACTGATATGTTAATCCCTAATCTACCACAAACCAGCGTTGTTGTGATGGACAACGCACCGTATCATAGTGTACAAGAAAATAAAGTCCCAACAGAGTCCATCACCAAATCAGTAATGTTGGAATGGTTAACCAAGAACAATATCGAAGCTTCACTTACTATGAGAAAAGATCAGCTCTTTCACTTGGTTCAGTTACATAAACCTACGGAAAAATCCTTCAAAATCGATGCATTCATCAGAAGTCAAGGCCATATCGTAGTAAGACTACCACCGTACATGTGCGACCTCAACCCTATTGAGTTGGCTTGGGCAAAAGTAAAAAGAATTGTAAGGCATCACAATGTTACTTCTGATTTCTCTCTAAAAAGGTTAAAAGAAGTTACGGAGCTGGCTCTCTCTCAGTTCACAGAGGAAGATTGCGACACACGTCATAATTTTAGAAGAAAATTATTGGCAAAGAGATGGATTAATGGAAGATACCATAGATCGATTCGTAATTCAGGTCAGCGATGATGAGGATAGTGACACCGATTCAACCAAGTCTGCCATTTCAGAATCTGATGCTGCATAAATTATAATTTTTTTTATTAATTTTGAAGTGTAAAATAATAAAAAATGTGTGAAAATTATTACCTTGCTTTTTCTAAACTTAAAACGTTAAACTTAAAACAATGTTGAAATTTATCGACATATTGTCATCATTAATTCTAATTAGGTCACATCACTATCGCATTCCTGAGCTCTGCATTCAACTCGCGCGCTATCTATGTTATAGAATTATAGCAATAGTAAAAAAACCATAGCGGCTTTAAATCAAGACATACAGAATCAATAGGTGAGTACTCCCATTCTAGAGTTTTTCAAATAAATCAAAGATAAAAAAAATTAAAACAAATTTTACAAAATATGTATGAAATAATTCCGTAAACGCCCCATCTACACGTAATTTGAAGTACTAAATCGAGTATAAAATAAATAAAGTAATAGGTATGGCGGAAGGGAGCATTTTAAGTAAATTATCTTAATTTATTTCTCGTATAATCTTAATTCTTGTAATTTAGTTACGAGAGAAATTATAATAATTTTGTAAAGTATGAAGGGTAGATTACAATTAATTATTACACACGTTTCAGCAGTACGCACGTAAAATATGGTACTTGAAACAATGGCGTATCCTATTCCAACAATACTAAACTTTATGCGTACTCATGATACTTTATGGACTAGGTGGAACAGGTATTTGGACCGAGTTGGACTAGGTGCACCTAGTACGAAATTTACCTAGTACGACTCACCTCTAGTAAATATATTTTAAGAAGGAAGTTTTCCGATCAGATGCTAAACTACTTGCACAACCACGCACAATAAAATATTTCTCCATTTTTTAATGTTTCTTTTTGTCAAAAATTACAAAATTACGGAGCATGAAAACTTTCTCACCAATGCAGCGGAGAAAATTTGTACATTATTCAACTAACTGCATATACTTGTACTCATAAACAGCTAACTTCGCAGTCACTAGTCACCGACATCAGCGCCGCTATAAATTCTACAATTTTCAAGTATTTCAATTTTCACAGGCGGGCTATGCTTTAGTACGTAGTGATCGTTCTCCTGTTCTCTAACCTTCATGGTTTGTAAGTTGCTAATAATATAAACTAGTCTCCTAAGGAGTGCCGTTGGGCTTGCGTGTTGAATTTTAAACCTAATTTGCAATAGATCAGGGTTGACTTTAAAGATATATATATATATATATATATATATATATATATATATATATATATATATATATAACTAATCTTGTGTTGAGTCCACTTCTCACATTTCGATTATCACTACGATTTTTATAAAATATTATGTTGATTCTTGATTATCTTATCGGTATAATTCTAGATTATTATTTATGATATTATTTTAAATTATTATAATAGAAAGAAAGCATATATTACAAGAAAAATACTTACATATGAACCATCTTTTTTTTAATTTTGAAGTATTAGACTTCTTTTTGCACACGTTAATAGCACAAATCGGCATTTTTTTTAAAGAGCACTTACATCGACGGAAACGATGCTTGTAAAGATCAAATCGATTCCGTAAACAGTTTTTATAAACGCACAAGATTTTTATTCCCAATACCTGCGCAGAGGGAAATAATCATGCGAGACCAATAAATAGTCTAAGGCGATCGTGTCAGTCAATTAAGCTTCAACAAAAAATTCGAATTGCAGTGTGTTTTCATGCAAACAACAAAATAAAAACCGTCAAATCTACAAAAAGACAACGTGACTTTTCATCTGTGAATATTTTTTATTTAATATCGTTAAAACTCATATTTTGTGAATATTTTCGTATCATAGTTCATGAAGTTTTTTTTATAGAAGAGGAGTTAAAGGTGAGCCGCATCACCTTATGTTAAGTGACTACCGCCGCCCATGATCAACCGCAACACCAGGGGAATTGCAGGTGCGTTGCCGACCCTTTAGAGAGGAGTAAGTTCTTTTCTTGAAGGTCCCTAAGTCGTATCGGTCCGGAAAAATTCGCCGCTGGTAAACTATTCCACAGAGAGGCCATACGCGGAAGAAAACTCCTTCTGAAACGTACAGTGGTGGACCGCCAAGCATCCAGATGGTGTTGATGGTATCGGGACGTTTGCCGCGTAGTGCGTTCAGGAAATTTGGCGGCTGGGATTAATCCGAACAATTCGTCAGAGCACTCACCGTGATAGTTGCGATAAAATACGCAAAGAGATATAACATCTCTTCGCAACGCCAGTGAAACGAGACGATTGGAAAGCACTCGGTCGTCGACGATTCGAGCCGCTCTGCGCTGGATGCGGTCAAGTGGAAGGAGCTGGTACTGGGGAGCTCCAGCCCAGAGATTGGAACAGCATTCCATGTGCGGCTGAACCTGTGCCTTGTAAAATTGCAGGCGGTGTGCAAGCATGAAATACTGTCCCGCTCTGTTGAGCACGCCAAGTTTTTTAGAAGCCAATTTGGCCTTCTCTTCCAAGTGACCACGAAACTGCACGTCACTCGATATGTCGACGCCGAGGATTCCGATACTGGCTTAGGCAACAAGGGAGTGCCTTGAAACTGAGGAGATACGACAAAAGGGTTCTTTTTAGCGGTTAACGCGCAAACTTGTGCCTTCTGAGGGTTAAACTTGACTAGATTTAGTCATCCCAATCCTAGACCCTGTTCAGCAAAGACTCGACTTCAGACACAAGTTTGTCCCGGTAATCGGAGACGTTTCCCCGAGAAATATTGTCACGGCCGGTGTACAGAGCATCACCAGTGCTGTCATCTGCATGGCAATGAATGTTCTGGGTTTGCAACATATCATTGATATGCAGAAGAAACAGCGTTGGCGATAGCGCACAGCCTTGTGGAACACAGCATTAATAGGCTTGTAATCGGAGCTTGCACCGTCTACAACGACCTTGATTCTCCGATCTGCAAGAAAGCTGGTGATCCAATTGCATAATTTCTCGGGAAGCCCATAGGAAGGGAGCTTCGAAAGAAGCGTTTTGTGCCAAACCCGATCGAAGGCATTCGCAATGTCCAAACTAACGGCCAATGCCTCCCCCTTGGACTCTACTGCCTGCGACCATCTATGAATTAGGTAGACCACCACCACCAGCTGATCGACCCCGGCGAAAATCGTATTGGCTATCACAAATTAGCTGGTGATCCTCAAGGTACCTCATGAGCTAGCAGTTTACAATAGACTCCGTGGTTTTGGAGAACAAGGAGGTGATGGTGATAGGCCTGTAGTTGGACGGATCTGAGCAGTCGCCCTTTTCAGGGATCGGGTGGACAAAAGCCGTCTTCCATGATTTTGGGACTACGTCTAGGGAGTAGGAGTACCAGAAAAGACGCGTTAAAGCCGGTGCCAACTCTGGAGCATACGTCCTCAGCACAATTGGGCGGATTCCTTCAGGCCCACTCGACTTGTGAATGTCCAGGGAGAGGAGTGCTTTGCGAACCGAGCGCTGTGTGAACTGCACTTCCAGCATGGAGCACTCACACCGCGGGATGGTCGGCGGCGTACTCCCCCCGTCATCGATAGTCGAGTTGGACGCAAAGAAAGAGCCTAGCAGATGGGCTTTCTCCTTTGCGGTATCGGCGAGTGAGTCGTCCTCCCTGTGCAGAGTTGGAAGAGAGGGCTAACAGAAATTCCCCTGGACAGCCTTGGCAAAAGACCAGAATGCACGAGTTCCAGAAGGAAGGAAGTTTCTCGCCAATTCTGCCTATGTGCGCTGACTTTGCCTTGGCAATGACTCTTGAAGGACCCGGAGGCGGAATTACACTTCTTTTTTTAGAGCGCTAGTGTTTACATCCCGGGACGTTGATGCGTCAGCCCAGGCTTGGTAGCACTCCCGCTTATAGCATGATGCTATTTTACAGGAGCGACCAAACCATGGCTGAGATTTGCCTTCGATGGCACCACAGAGGATGGAATAAATAGTTTCGTACCGTGAAGTACCACATCAGCGATAGAATCCGAAACAACGTTGGGATAATCCGGCGAAAAGAAAACCCCCCCCCAAGGGTAGGATGCAAAGAAAGACCGCATCCTATCCCAATCGGCTGACCTATAGTATCAAACACGGCGGCAGCCTGCAGAATGCAACGGCGATTTCAGCGTGAGTGGAACCACACTCCGGACAGGACAATGGTCCGAGGAGCCTAAAGGGGCGTCAACGGAAATCCGATATCCGTCCGGTAAGAGGTCAGTAGAAGGTCCAACAGGGAAGGTGCATGATCCTCCACATCTGGAATCCACGTAGGCGAAGTAACCAGTTGTGTCAGACCATATGTCAAGGCAAAATCATGAACAGATCTCCCCGCATGATCGGTTAAACGTAAACCAAGCCATTCGGCGTGATGGACGTTAAAGTCGTCGAGGATCACGATCTCTGTGGAGGGGATCTGCTGTAGCAACGAATCTGTAGCCATTTGGACGTGGTCGAAGCGTTGGTCTGTTTCGGCATTTCCGCTATATGACCTATAGAGGCACCGGTAGACGCGCGGATGGTCGTCGCTGTCTACGCGTAGCCAAAGGATGGACAGGTCCGAACCTTCAACGACTGCCGAGGCGTCGAGAACAGATGTCCTCTCTGACAAAGGAGTGTTCCAATTTTTACCCCGTGTAGGAGAGATACGAGACATCAGCCGGAGAGGACACTTGCGTCTCAGTGAGAAAGAGCAGAAACGGCCTCGCCGTCTCGAGATGGTAGTGGACGGCTATTTTTAAATAAATTTAATTTACTATACAAAATAAATATATTAACGAAAATTTATTTCCTATTACTTGAATCAGTTTGTGATGAATAATAACCATTAAATAAAGACGTGTAGTGGATTTTGTCAAATTATTTAAATATTCGGCTCAATCTCAACATGATTCTGAATACAATATAATTTAATCTAATCGATAACCGGTAATTATCAAAATAACAAACGAAATAAAAACCAATTAGTCGAATCCATATTTCGTAGCAAATGTATACAATTTTTATAAAATAAACTGGTATCACTGCAACTGAAAGCACTGCAATATAGTGATGTACTCCAAACTTTAGCTATCGATAAGTTAATCAACCATTCGGGTTTGTCTGCGAAATTTTTTTGTTTAGATTTCACAATAATATATTACAAAGCAGTAAATTATTTTATTATTGGTTGATTTTACATATTTTCAAGAGATCCTCTGAGGTGGCAGACTTGTATCACAGCTTGTAGAAATCA
Organism: Parnassius apollo; assembly: GCA_907164705.1. Taxonomy (NCBI): domain Eukaryota; kingdom Metazoa; phylum Arthropoda; class Insecta; order Lepidoptera; family Papilionidae; genus Parnassius; species Parnassius apollo. The sequence goes on from CAJQZP010001352.1 coordinate 2,313,039, forward strand.
TGAATCTTGGATACGTAAATGGACTAGCACCATTTGCTCCGAACATTTTGATAAATCATGTTTCAAGCAATCAATAAAAGAAGGTTTGCCGATACTGCTGTACCAACCTTGAAATTGTGGGAGGTAATACCTAACTGTAATTATATCAATAGATGAAATATTTTAGAATTTCGATAAGCTTACAATGATGACTTCTTATGTTTATGCGAACACAACACATAAAATGAAACTAATCTTACGGGTTTTATCGAGTTTAAGTTTGACTTTTGAGTTCCCACGTTTCGGGTTCTTTACAACACGAAATTTAATGTCGCGACTTTGACGAAATGCAGCACATGCTGAGGCGGCGCGGCACAAAAACAACCGTATCTAAATGAACGGACTGTACACCAATGAAAATGTAAATAAAAAGAGGACTCGAAATAAAAAGCAATAGCATAAAGGTTTCAATCGCAGTAACAGTATTTAAAGAAAAAAATTACAAGTTTGCAAGAAATACTAGTTTTACTGACGGAGACTACTTTTATAAATAAATAAAATAAACAGATACTAGAAAAGATAGGTACTTCACCACAGACATTGACTAAGTGGTACAGTGTCGTCAATGGCCGACCAGAGTTTACTCACAAAAAACGCTGACGGCATTAAAATTAAGAGAATAATAGAAAAAATTTTGTACCGTGGTCATAGATGAAATGAAAATTAAGCAATTGATGGAGTACCATGCCAGCAGCCAAAGGCATTTAAACAGAACGTGGAAAGTACCCATAGCCAAATTTTTGATTAAATTTTAGTTAAAATCAGAGTTTGATCAGTCTTTCAAAAACTGGCCATATTCTATTAACTAATAAAATCATAATTTTATACTACACTAAAAAACTCTTCCCATTTGATCGCATCCAGCGCAGAGCTGTTCGAATCGTCGGCGACCGAGCTCTTTCCGATTGGCTTGACTCACTGGCACTGCGAAGAGGTGTTGCATCTCTTTGCGTATTTTATCGCATCTACCATGGAGAGTGCTCTGAGTAATTGTACGGACTAATTTCAGCTGCACAATTTCACCATCGCACATCGCGATAAAACTCTCGATACCATCCATACCATCTGGATGACTGGCAGTCTACCACTGTGTGATTTTAATAAAGTTCTTTTCCTCGCACAACCTCGACGATACGACTTAGGGACCTTCAAGAAAAGAGCCTATTCCTTTTTAAAAGGTCAGCAATTCATTTGCAATTCCCCTGGTGTTGCAGTTGTTCATGAGCGGTGGTAATCACAATCACAATCACACACAATCAGGTGCGCCGTATCCGTATGCTCCTTTGAAAAGAAAAACTTCGGCTTACTAATCGGTTGGACTATGTCGGTCATCTGGTAATAATGCGGATATCCTTATTTCTAAGTTTATCATGCAGAGAAACCCCTAGCAGAGCCGCTTTTACACATTGATTAAAATTACTTTTACGAATTTTATCGCGTTTAATTTATTTGATTTTTAATTCTCGACGTTTCGGATGCTTTCCAGCACCAATAGTCAAGGGTTGATTTTGATTCAACCGCTTTGACCTTCGATATATCACCGAATTCGCTTCGACCATAACGAACTAACATTTGTTGACAAACAAAGCTTTACAAGAGATTCTTAGTACCCTTTGTCCCCGCCCGTTACCACAGTCGACGTCGTAGACAGGAATATCGGGACCATCGAGAACAAGACCGTTTTTTGTACCTTTTGTCATGATACATCATCATATTTACATAGTTACCACACTTGAATGGATTGACAACAGCAGTTATTTTATTATCATTTTGCTGTTATCAGATGATACTGCTGCCTATCTCCTAGCTTATTTCCCTATGTGTTCTATTAAGACACTACCGGATCGATAAGGGGTAGCGGATATTGTTACACCGCCACTATATGATAATTTTTATTATTTCAATTTAAAAAAAATTTCAACATTTTCGTCATCATATTACGTTTGCCCATGTTAATATTACGTAAATTGAATGTTATTTAATACTGTATAATGATATTTTTATTGATAATAAAGCAGCACATGCACAGCATAGAAAGCAGACAACACACAACACAAAAATGACAACCCAGTAGCATAGCTACCTTGGAACTAGGCTGGGCAGTGCCCCGAGGCTCCAACCTCAAGGAGCCTCGACCTTCATGAACTATTTTCAAAAATTTTTAGTTGTTTTACAATATTATATTGAAGTGATGTGGGGAGATTCTTAATAAATTACTCACCAATCACTTTCTATAAAATCTATTGTAAGCAGAACAGTTCACACAATTAAATAGTTCACCTATGCTATAGTTCACAGCTACAATAATTCACGTACACAATAGTTCACGAATACTATAATAGTTCGCGAATACAATGGTTCACATATACTATACTGTTTATAATTTAGCACAAAGCGTAGCACAGAAGTTATTAGCACAGGAAGGAAGAAACAGTTCAAAGCAAGTAGCAAATAAAAACAATAGCCGGGCGCAAGCGTCATACGTCTTACCGTCACAGTAATATATTCTTACTAACTGCGTGGCGGGTGCGCCGCTTCGATGTCTTCAATCCTTTGTTCAAAACATTATCGGGGCGTCTTTACTACTCAACGACTTGATTACGGTTTCTGCGACGATACGACACGACTTATAGGTACGTTTTATATTACTTATTTATTTTCGTATTTTATTTTAATTATTTATTTTTATTTCTCAGATTAATGACGCCACATCACTCCCCCCCCAGAGACCATCTATGATGGGTGATAATAATCAGGTAATTTAACTCTGCGTCCTGAGCGTGTACAATTTCTCTCATACTCTTCTTTTTTTGTTTGCAGGTGGTGTTCGACATGCAGAAGCGTCAGAGGGTGTATAGGCAGGTTTTATTCTATCTATTGAGACAGTTTGTTCTTTGCCTTTCACGAGTAATTTGTAAATCTTATCTCCTCTTTCTAGCACTTTGAAGGGACCGGTGTACGCTGGTTGCAGTGAACCTTTCACAGAGTCATCCCTGACATAAACGTGAGTCGCGTTTGGTAAGTCTTTAAAGATAAATACTTTTTTACTACCGTGACGTGTTCCAGGTGATGGGCGAATATTGTTCATTATCAGTCTTAAGCATGATAAGAAATCCGTTATGTCTGTGCTTCTTTCGCTGTTGTTAGAATGGAGAAATTCTCCTGGTAACCTAAGTGATTCACCATAAAGTAACTCAGCGGGTGATGCTTGAAGGTCTTCTTTTAATGTATTTCTCATACCTAATAGTACTAATGGCAATGATTCTGTCCATTGTTGATTATTGTGGCATACAATAGCGACTTTAAGCTGTCTGTGCATCCTTTCTACCATACCGTTGCAAGCTGGGTGGTAAGATGTAGTTCGCTTATGCTGAAATCCGATTAGATTGGATAGATGTTTAAATAAGGAACATTCGAATTGTCTTCCTCGGTCTGTGATGATTTCAGCAGGACACCCAAAACGTGAGATCCAGCCATTAAGAACTGCTTTTGCAACAGTTTCAGCAGTGATATCTGATAAGGGTATTGCCTCAGGCCATCTGGTAAATCTATCAACTGCTGTAAGACAATAGCGATATCTATCTGATACAGGTAAAGGTCCAATGATGTCTATATGGACGTATTGGAATCTGGCAGGTGGTAATTTGTATGTACCTAAAGGTGCGGAGATATGACGTGTTATCTTTGCACGCTGGCAGGGGTGACACGTTCTTGACCATTCACGACAGTCTCTCTTTACTCCTGGCCAAACGTAGCGTTCTGTTATCATCTTTGTTGTGGCTTTTACCCCAGGATGGCTCAGCGAATGTAAACTCTCAAAGACTTGCTTCCTTAAGTTTTGAGGTACGTAAGGCCTTTGATTTCCAGTTCCATCATCACAATATACGTCTGCCTTCGTGCCAGGTATTGGTACCTTAACTAATCGAAGTGATGTACCACCTTTCAGAATTTCTTTCAATTCCGTATCCACGTCCTGCATTTTGGCTAAGGTAACCAGACTAACAGGCTGAGCTAATTCTTCAACTCTTGAAAGCGTATCAGCTACTATGTTATCTTTTCCAGAGATGTGTTGGATGTCGGTGGTGAATTGAGATATGAAATCGAGATGACGATACTGGCGGGGTGAGCACTTATCCTTTCTGATGTGAAATGCATAACAGATTGGTTTGTGGTCAGTGAAAACAGTAAAATGTCTTGCTTCAAGCATGTGTCTGAAGTACTTCACTGACTCGTATATAGCAAGAAGCTCCCTGTCGTATAGTTCTTAGAGTTCGTTCTTAGAGAAGAATGCAAGTGGCTGCCATGATCCATTCTTTACTTGCTGCAAGGCGGCACCGATTGCCTTATCTGAGGCGTCGGTTACCAAACCTAATCTGGCGTTCAGATCTGGATGTGCCAAGAATGCTGCTTGACAGAGGCTAGTTTTGCACTGCTCAAAAGCATGTAGGGCTTCTCCAGATATATCCACGGACCGTGATCCTTTTACGGACCCCGTCAGCAAAGAGTTTAATGGTGCCTGAATTTCGGCAGCTCCTTTGATAAATCGGCGATAAAAGTTTAACATCCCTAGAAAACGCCGAAGTTCTCGTACGTTTTTTGGAGTGGGGAAGTCTTTGATGGCTTGAACCTTACTGTCCAAAGGCTTAACACCGTTGGCTGAGACGTGATACCCTAGAAAGGTGATCTCTTTCTTACCGAATTCACATTTGCTCATGTTGATAACCATACCGAATTCCTGAAGTTTTTCAAAGATTTGGCGAAGGTGGTCAAGATGGCTGTCTTCGTCCTGGGAAAATATTAGAAAATCATCCAGGTACGCGAAGCAAAAAATCAAGTCCTCGTGTTATTTCGTCTACAAACCTTTGAAAGGTTTGGCTCGCATTTTTTTTAAGCCATAATTCATATATGGAAATTCGAACATACCAAATGGTGTGGTGATGGCAGTCTTCGGAATATCGTCTGGGTTGACTGGTATCTGGTTGTACGCTTTCACCAAATCTAGCGTAGAAAAAAATTGTACAACCCGATATGTAATGGGTAAAGTCTTGTAAGTACCTGATGGGATATTTGTCTGGAATTGTCTGCGCGTTCAACATTCTGTAATCGCCACATGGCCGCCATCCGTTATCTTTCTTTGGTACAAGATGGAGCGGAGAAGACCACGGGCTCTCAGATGGACGTGCTATTCCATTCTTTATCATTGCCTCGAATTCTTGCTTCGCTATTTTCAGTTTTTCTGGTGATAATCTTCTTGGGTTGCAAGACACAGGTGGTCCTGGCTTAGTACGAATGAAGTGAATGGTACTATGCTTAGGAGCTTGCGGTACACCTGACGGTCGGGCTATCTCCGGAAAGTCACGTAGTAATTCAACATACTTTGAATGACCTCTCATGGTTTTAACTGAAGCTATCACATTAGCTGTAGCAGGCTCAGCAGGTGTTTGCAACGAAGTACTGTTATCTATTAACCGACGGTTACGACAGTCGACAATGATATGGTAGAATGATAAGAAATCAATTCCGATAATTGCTTTGTTTACATCGGCTACTACAAAGCGCCATGAAAAATCTCGTCGAAGTCCCAGATTTAGTTCGAGATGAGCATAGCCGTAGGTGGGTATGGGAGTTCCATTTGCCGCAAAAAAGTTCGTAAGATGTTCGAGGTCGTCGTTGTTTAAGTGCCGTACGCGGGAAGACACAAAGGTCGCTTCCGGTGTCGACCAAGAATTGCATCTTCGTTCTGCGATCCGTGACAAACAGGCGACCGGATGAACTGAGGCAATCATTTGTCGCCACTAACGACTGCCCTGATCGTTTCCCTATTGGTAATCACAAGGCTTAACGCACTTATTAGCCTTATTGCCAAATTTATAATGATAGTAGCAAAATGGAAATCTTCTATAATTTGACTGAGACCGATTACGAGTATGACTGTGACTGTGACTATGGTTGCGGTCTCGTTTGTTGTCTCTTTTGTGACCGTGATTTTCTTAGATTTCGAAAGGATAATGCTTGCACTTGACAAGTAAGTTCCGCGATCTGTTTTGACATTGTGTCAAGTAAAGATCCTGGTGCTGCATCCATCGAAGCTACGTGTGGAGATGCCGGAACAAGTTCGTGCACCTTATCGGCTAAGGCAGCCAGTGCTTCCAAAGTTGAGTCAGGCTGTGATGCAATTACGGTTTGCAAATTGTTTGGGAGGCGACTAGTCCATATTGTCCTGATAAAGTCATCTGGAACATTAGGGCCCGCTAAATGTTGCAAATGTCGTAAAAATTGTGATGGACGCCTATCTCCAAGTTCCTCATGCATTAACAACTGCTTCACTTCTTTTTCTCGAGATGCTGAGAGTCTTCTGATAAGTTCTGTTTTAAGTTTCTCGTATTTATCTTTTTGAGGTGGTGAAACTATAATGTCTTTGACTTCTGCCGCATATCTATGGTCTAATTATGCAATTACATAATAATATTTTGTTTCGTCTTCTTTAATACCGGATAGTGCAAAATTCCCTTCTGCTTGTGCGAACCACACAGCAGGCTCTTCAGCCCAAAACGGTGGCTGTCGGACACCGACACGACATATATCGGATGGTGTAAATGACCCTTCTTCGTTACGTGTTTCTCGTGATAACGATTGGGAGGGTTTAGCTTGTTTCTCTGCCATCTTATTTTGAATGTTGTTATTAAAATATTACTTTGGATTCTGCTTACGTTTGGATTCTCGCAGTACAAAGTCCAAGCGGGGTCACCAGTGAAGTGATGTGGGGAGATTCTTAATAAATTACTCACCAATCACTTTCTATAAAATTTATTGTAAGCAGAACAGTTCACACAATTAAATAGTTCACCTATGCTATAGTTCACAGCTACAATAATTCACGTACACAATAGTTCACGAATACTATAATAGTTCGCGAATACAATGGTTCACATATACTATACTGTTTATAATTTAGCACAAAGCGTAGCACAGAAGTTATTAGCACAGGAAGGAAGAAACAGTTCAAAGCAAGTAGCAAATAAAAACAATAGCCGGGCGCAAGCGTCATACGTCTTACCGTCACAGTAATATATTCTTACTAACTGCGTGGTGGGTGCGCCGCTTCGATGTCTTCAATCCTTTGTTCAAAGCATTATCGGGGCGTCTTTACTACTCAACGACTTGATTACGATTTCTGCGACGATACGACACGACTTAAAGGTACGTTTTATATTACTTATTTATTTTCGTATTTTATTTTAATTTTAATTATTTTTTTTTTCTCAGATTAATGACGCCACATCATATTCTAGTTGAATGAAGAATTCAGGGGATAAAATTTAAAAATTCAAAATCTTGATTTTTTGATTCTTTAACTTTTTATCCCCTGACCAACAAACCTATAATGGCTCGAACTGAAATCACAAAAATTTCTTCTACTTCTAGAACATAAACATCATTGTTAGTATGTGTATTTTGTGATAGTAAATTAATTCTGTTTAACTAACTTCCTACAAGTATATTTTATGTTTAATCTTCATATTTGAACACGTCCGGAAGTGACGTACTCATCGCCACGAACGGGCCGGTCATGCTATTACGCCATTATATCGTTCATATCAATATACATATTCATATTGTTCATAAACTTCGATGTTTTTAATGAGTGATGTTGCACCGTGTTGCACCCTATAGATGTGCTCATTCGGAAAAATTACTCGAGTTAAAATTCATACAACTCGAAATAAACTCGAATTACGCAACTCTAGTTAGCACGAATGATTTGTTACAAATTACTTTTTATAAATTTGTTTTTCTCCTACGACATCATGCAAAACATGACGATTTATCGATATTTATCATGCGATATAATATTTTTGTAAATGAAATAACGATTTAATTTTTAAAAAAACAATTATCACAAACAAACTTTTAATCAAATAATTTCAAAACAAAACTGGGCATAGGCTATTTTCTAATAATTAAATGCAAATTTAAAAATAAAATGAAAAATGTCGGTCACGCAATCAATCACTATCAACACGATGTGTACGCGTCAACGGCTCTCGGGCCAAATGGGCATGTCGCTGGGTGGCGCTGCCTTTTATAGGGGCAGATTTGTTTTCATATCTTCTCCTCCAATACGGCCTCTCCTGACAGGAGACCGTCCCCGGGCTCCTTTGATCCTTTATTCATTCCAGCAGAGGCATGGAAAGTCCCGGTCCTGCTGGCATAGGAACGTGGGGCGGCAACATCTCAGGCTCGACGTGAAGTGATGACGTCTCTGGCTCGACGTGAGGCGGTGATGTCACGGGCTCGACATGAAGCTCTGATGTATCAACAGCAGCACTCCTCGGCTGCTGCACCCCAGATGTACTAGGCTGTGACTCGGAGGCAGGCTGGCTGGCTGGCGAGAGAACCCCGGCAGAAGCGAGAGTTGACTCCTCGATTTCGTGGTCTGAATCTGCACAAAACATTCAACAAATACCACCTGAGTCTACGTGACTCACAACTAAAATCCAAAATAAATAGCGCGCACTAAATTACTGAGAAAGAGGCACGTCGTGAAGCGTATCTCCAACAATTTAGTGTGCAGATGATTGCAGCTAAGAAAGAGGCACTACGTGAAGCTTATCTTAGCTTTTATTAACATTTCGTTAAAATAAATAGCGCGCGCCAAATTACCGAAAAAGAGGCACTACGTGAAGCGTATCTTAGCATTTATTAAGTTAGAGGCACGACGTGAAGCATAACTTAATATAAGGTCAGGATAGAGGCACGACGTGAAGCTTGTCCCGACCACACACATGAATAACACAAATATGAAGCTTCATACATAACAAACAAGGGCCCAAAGTACTCACCATTGAAGTAAGCAGCACATACATCAGGAGTCCACTCTCCATGCCAAGGTATCATGTACTCCGCCGCCGCTTGAGTCGACTTCCCGTAGGAGCCGGTCAGGAGTCGAAGTTCGTAGCGCCCTTGTGGTAGCGTCCTTACGACGCGATAGGGGCCACGCATACACGAGTCCAACTTCCCAGCTGCTTGCGCCTGCTTTCTCACAAAGACCAAACTGTTTAGTTTAAAAGCCCGGGGTGGCTGCCTCCCCCGATTTACACAAGCATCTTGTTCATGCTGGTTCCGCTGAAGTCTTTCAGATGCTCTCTGCCTACTCATTTCACGCAGGGTTTCTCTGTTAGGATTGCTGCCCTCAAGAGCCACATCGAGTACCAAGCTTCTTATGAGGGGCGTGGCTGCCTCTATTCTAATCAGTAAGTTAAGGGCAGAGTATTGCGTGGTTCGGTGTTTAGTGATGTTCAACACCAATTGAACTTTCCACATGTGGCCGAAGTTGGAAAGGGAGATCTCCCGCCGGGCAAGGTGTTCTGCCCGGGGAGTGGTCAACACTCCATGTGATAGTTCGGAGATGTTCTATATATACTGTTTCTGATTCGGAATGTTGATAGCGTGATTTAGACTTCGGTGTATTTCGATTGTGGCGCGACGACAGCGCCGCTACATCACCCCTGCTCAGACCGGAGGTCGATAGTGCAGTCTGGTTGTCGACGAATGTGCAAGTGTCAGGAGATTGCCTTGTAGTCTGCGGTGAGTCGAGAAGAAGGCAAGTAATCTGCGAGAGTGCCGTGAAGCAGAGGCGAGCAGTAAGGCTCAGAGCCGTGCCGAACACTGTATGGCGCAGAGAGTAGCTTGAAGGAACAGGAAGCATTATTATTCCAGTGCTGCGAAGAACCTTGTGAAGCTAGATGGCTTGCAGGATATGAAGACTGCAGACGATATCTGCTCGGGAGCAAAATGGGTGGGGTATTCTATGACGATGATGAAGCTTGAAGTTTCCGAAGGTTGTCGGTTGCGTGTATTCAAGATCACGTCGGGGTCACCACTGTGGCCGAAGTTGGAAAGGGGAGATCTCCCGCCGGGCAAGGTGTTCTGCCCGGGGAGTGGCCAACACTCCATGTGATAGTTCGGAGATGTTCTATATATACTGTTTCTGATTCGGAATGTTGATAGCGTGATTTAGACTTCGGTGTATTTCGATTGTGGCGCGACGACAGCGCCGCTACACACATTACACTTGGCCATGAATTTTGTCTATAATTGGTTTCGACACGGACCATATTTAACACCGTTCTGCATTAACGTTCCACTTGGCCATTTGATCCGTGCATCTCGGGCGTTATAAAGTGAGTATTACAGCCCATAGTTTCAACCCAGTTAAGAAATTCTGCATTTTGGAACATACGCCCTCTGTCAGCTACTATTAGTTTTGGCGCCCCGAAAAGAGAAATGAGGTTGGTAAAATGTCTCTTCAGTTCGCTAACGTCTTGACGATACATAGGGTAAAGGAGACAGAATTTGGAGAATGCGTCGATAACTATCAAGACATAACGATACCCATCTGCTTCAGGCAAGGGACCCAGGGAATCCATATGAATGGTCTCAAAAGGGAGGTTTGGTTTTTCCCAAGAGTTAATAGGCTGGGATGAGGCCTTCGCTATTTTCTTATGAGCAATGCACACTAGGCAATGTGAAATATACTTTTGTGCGAAATATCGCAGCCCAGGGAACCAAAAGTGCTTGGTTATTAAATTGACCGTTTTATCAACCCCCAAATGGTTATGTTCATCGTGAAAGACACGAAGAAGGCTGAGTCGATGTCCTTTAGAAATGTAACAGAGGAAACGGGAAGGTTCTCCAGTAGGAGAATATTTCACATAGAGGATATCATTCTTGACCACACACCGTGTGGCATCTAATTGCCCATCGTTAAGTTTTTGTATAAGACACCGAGTTTCCTCGTCGGCAGCCTGAGCAATCTGTGCCCAATTCTGAGGTTTCTGAACTGTACACACACTGACAGGGTTCCGACTCAGATAATCGGCGTGGGACATAAGAGTGCCTCTACGGTAATCTAAGGCGAAATCGAAGTCCTGTAGGTAGACCCACCAACGAGCCACCCTGGGAAGCAGGTCTCTCTTGCGTTGTGTGAGCCTTAACGCATTACAATCCGTAACGACAGCGACAGTAAAACGCACACCCACAAGATAAGGTCGAAAATGCTGCAATGCTTTTACAACTGCAAGGGTTTCAAGCTCGTACGAGTGATACCTATTCTCGGCCCCTTGTGTGAGCTTACTGAAATAAGCAACCACTCGCCTGTGGCCACCTTCGTGCACTTGCAGCAAAATAGCCCCGTATCCGACGGAACTCGCGTCCGTATGGACTTCAATCAGCAAGGACGGGTCATATACTGCAAGAACAGGCTCGTCAGTTAGGCATTCAATTAGGTCATTACGCGCAGCCTGTTGTTCCTTGCCCCAGTTAAATTCAACCCCCTTTTTAGTTAGAGCTGTTATACAAGCAGACCTTTTAGCAAAATTTGGTATATATCTGCGAAAATAACTGGCTAAGCCCAAGAACTGGCGAACCTGTTTCACATTTTTCGGTTCTGGGGACTCGACCAAGGCTGTGACTTTGCTAGGGCTCGGTCGTACCTGACCCTGGCTAATTTTACGGCCGAGGTACTCAATTTCTTCTGTTAGAAAAGAACACTTTTTTAAATTAACCGAAAACCCCGCTTCAGTCAAGGCTGTCAAAACTTGGTGCAAAAGGTCAAAACCCAGGTCTATTGTTCTACTCAATATCAGCACATCGTCGATATATACAAGCACATCACCAGAATCAATAAACTTTCGGAGAGTTTTCGATATAATACGCTGATACACAACCGGAGCATTGGCTAGGCCGTAAGGCATTTTTAGATATTCAGAATGCCCCTCCGGCGTGACAAATACCGTGAGTGGAATGGACCCCTCGCTGACTGGGATCTGGTGGAAACCAGTAGCCATATCAAGACTGGTGAAGTACCTGTTATGACCTAATCGATCTATGTAGTCGTCTATACGTAGGAGTGGGAATCGGTCTTTAACAGTCACTTCATTTAACTTGCGAAAATCCACGCACATTCTGTCCGATCCATCTTTCTTTTTTACTAAAAGAATAGGGCTCGCGTAATCCGATTCCGACTCACGTATGATCCCCTTTGAAACAAGGTCACTAATTATTTCACGTACCCGAAGTATCTCATTGTGAGACATCCGATAAGGCCTGTAGCTAATGGGAGTGTCACTAGTCAGTCTTATAGTGATACATCCCGCATTAACAGTTGATGTCGCAGTACTAGAAATGAAATACTCCGAAAACTTGTTTATTATATCAAGCAAACGCTGTAGCTGGTCACCAGTTAACGGCGTGTTGACTGAGATTGACTTATCAGACTGAATAGCCATCACTCTCTCGCAATTAGTCGCTTTCCTAGTTAATGATTGAGAATCTCCGGTGCGAACATATTGAACACCTTCCCTATTGAGTACGTCAGTTCCCACAATAATAGGCGTATTCATGAACTTGGACTCCACCACGAACAAATCTACTTCGAGCGTTAAGCCGTCAAACTCTATTGGCAGTGTTACGTAGGAGGTAGTCTCAAGTTCCTGACTACCCAATCCGCGTAAAATGCGAAAACTAGGCTTATGTGCACAATCAAAATGTTTCAATAATGCTGACGATATAAGAGATATGGTCGACCCACTATCGATCAAAACGTCCACCGGAACACCCTGAATTACGGCTACAACAACGTCGCTTTTCGGGGTATCCTTATTTTCAACGCAAAAATTGACATTGTTTTTGTTTCGTGCCTCAGATTTTTGCTTTGCAAAACATTGATCCATTTTGTGACCAGGCTTTTTGCAATATGAACAAAGCTCCGATTTAAATGACGTAGAAGTAAGCCTTCCGAAAGAAACACCGGAACTGTTAAGGTTAGGGGTCTCATTTGAATCTGTTTTTATTTTCTTGCAAAAAGCCTGTTTATGTCCGCGAAGCCCACACGAAAAACACTTGCCCTCTTCCAACTTTCGTTTACTATTTTGTGTACTCCGACTTGGATTATTCTTATTATTATTCGAATTATTATGCAAAGTGGATTGAGGACGAGTCCTAGAAGTGGAATGTTTCACATAAATCGAAAGAAAACCGACTAAATCCTGAGGCAATAATTTAGCATTTGTGGCTGATGCTTTAATGTGGGGATCGGTGATACCGCGTATCACAATTGCCGAAATAAGTTCGTCACTGAGTCCACGGACAACACTTAGCCGAAGCAGTAAGCGTCGAGCGTAGTCAGCGTACGTGGAATAATTATCTGAATTTGTCGACATAACTTCATACAAAATGTTTGCAATATCTGGCGTTTTCGGGCATAACGGTGTAAATTCCTTTTTGAAATTACTCCACGTACGATCACTCGTAACCCACTCGCGTAACCACAAACGAGCATCACCCTTCAAACAATTTCCTATTCGCGCAAGACACTCGTGATCACTCCAATTATTTGACAATTTTGCACGATCAACTTCCTCACACCAGTCACTAATGTTATCTAAACTAGGATCAAAACAAGAAATAAAATAATTTTGGTCAGATCTCACCCGATTACTGATGGAACAAATAGCATCCACAATGCGATCTGTTACCGACACCTCACTGGCGGCCACAGGTGGTTGCATCGAGGTTTCAACCGAGGGGCCGGCACGAAATTTGGCGGCCGATTCGGAGGTCATCGTTGGCAAAGGCGGCGTATGCGATCGCAGCGTCTGCGCGGACCGCTCCAGTAACTGTGTCGTTGCGTGGGTAGAGCAAGAACTCTCGCGTCGCCGCTCCGACACGTCCACGTGGCGCCACTCTGGCGCGTCTGCCTGGCGCCGCGCTGTCGGTAACGGCGGCGGCGAGCAGCGCCCGCGTCGCGGAGAGCCGCGCGAATCTCGCCTCTCCGGTGACTGTCTCGAACGTGCCGATGATATGGTCGTCTGATTTTCTAATGCTTGTAAACGAGCTCGCATCATTTTTATTTCCCGCCTAAGATCTCGGTCCGGGGTACGTCCCGATACCTACTATGTTGCTTACTCGGTTTTCGACTATGAGAACGGCTTCCGCGTCGTTCGTGATCCGACATTTTGAGCAATTAATACGAAACTAAAACGGAAAACAAGCGAAAATGGGTAGTGGCTACCATCCCACTTCTGATTTTGTAAATGAAATAACGATTTAATTTAAAAAAAAAACAGTTATCACAAACAAACTTTTAATCAAATAATTTCAAAACAAAACTGGGCATAGGCTATTTTCTAATAATTAAATGCAAATTTAAAAATAAAATGAAAAATGTAGGTCACGCAATCAATCACTATCAACACGATGTGTACGCGTCGACGGCTCTCGGGCCAAATGGGCATGTCGCTGGGTGGCGCTGCCCTTTATAGGGGCAGATTTGTTTTCATATCTTCTCCTCCAATAATATATTGATACCGTTTAAAAGAATCTATACAATAAATATCAATACTTTTTTCACTTGCCCATCCCTATGACTGAGTCAGGGCGAAAAACCAGTGTAGTGTAATAACTGCTGTCCCTAATTAGGGGCCACGCCCTACCTTAATTCAGGTCCCCGATCACAAACTAATAAGAGTACTATATAAGCCCTGATTCTGTGTAGTGTAATAGGGGTATAAGTGAACAATAGAGGCATGGAGTGTAGATGTAAGAAGAACCGTCTCTGTATTAAAAAGTGTCCGTAGGAAAACACTAAATAAGGGTGGCGCCACTGTAGCTAGAGGGTAAATTTTAAAGAACTTTATTATAACAATTTATTGCACAGATTTTCACCATAATTCTTTTTTATAATAATTAATTTATTGTTTTAAAATGTTTTATTTTCAAAACCACACTCAACTTGTTTCACGGCGACTTTTTGTAGGTTATATTTACTATATTATTTTGGACAACGTGCGTAGTTGAGGTTTTAACTTTCGCTTTTAGCTTTCGGTCGTAGCTGTCCGTGTCAGTCAGACACAAAAAACTGTAATAATCATTTAATATATTTTTTCGTCACGCTTATCACTCAAATATAAACCTTAACTTTTCGAAAACAAGATTGTATTCGGTGTACGCAAGACTTGCTTCCGGATCCCACCTCATAACCAGTGAGTTGTCTTATTCATACACCTGTGCCACTGCATTACGCATCCTACTTACCCATCAGGCTCTACAATCTTAGAACATAAAACTTGGAAACCTACGAAATGCTATTATGCAAAATTAAGACGCACTTAGTAAACTATTTAAAACCATATCTATTGACTACTTTTTATTTTAGTCGTATTATAAAATCGTATTTATTCCAACTTACAATAATAGGTGACACTGTTCGAAATTTCAAGCGAATAATTCGTTCATCACATACTAGATGTCGCCACTACATAGGTAGTGGCGACATCTAGTATGTCTCATCTATCAGGTAGCTTTACAAAATCTTTAAAAAAAATAGTTCTATTTAGTAGAAAATAAGTGTAACAGAAATTAAGATATTTGCTTTTGTTTAACATTAATATAAAATCTGTAATGAAAATTTTTGAAATTTTCTTATAAATAAATACTGCTTACATATGCTTTCGTAAAACTATTCATTAAGAAATCCAGTAACTAGATGTTTTTGATATTTTTTTGAAACTGAATCTGGCAGCACAACAACCTGCCATTATGGAATAGTTTTATTCACGTTTCCCGCTACTTGTTTCTCGATATTGGAGTTGCGAATAACTAATATTTTATTTTATTTGGTGGAGTTGCTCCTATTTTATGAAAGTGTTTTTATGTTATTTTTTTTTGTTTTATTTTATTTATTATATTATTTACGTTGAATTGAGCTACCTATTATTCTTACAACTTCATTTCCAACGATTTGTTTTTTTGTGATATCTTGTCTCCATTGTTACATAGAATAAATAATTTAAATAATTATGTCAGATAAGCGTTGCTGTGTCCCCGGATGTAAAGACAGTAAGGGTAAGTCATCTCGTCTCCAAACAACTTGCATCAAGGGCATTATTTGTCTTAGGCTTTAACACATAAGTATGACTTTTTTAAATGTATCTTGTAAATATTTTAGGCAAGCTAGTTCTTCACAGATTTCCAAACCCAGAAAAGGAAAGTGAACGACTTAGGGTATGGATTTATGCAATTGGCGGTGATATACTAGGCCTCGAAAATATGCACATATTCAAGTATCGCCGTGTGTGTCACTCACATTTTGAAGAAAAATTTCAATGCAGAAATAACAGAATTAGTAACATTGCTGTGCCAACTTTGAATATGCCAGGTTTGTCTTTATAGATTACAGAAAAAGTAAATATGTTATAGAATTATTCAGGACAGTATATTATCAATGACATGTATAGTTTTATTGTAAAATATGTCTAATTGAGTAGGTACAATAGCATTAATTTTTACAATGATTCATTCATTAAATAAATAGAATAAAATGAAATACTACTTATATGCACTATAGAGCTTAAAAGGATAATACATGTAGCGATTCCGGTTGACAGAAGGATGAGGATATGATAATTAAGCCTAGTTTTCATAAATGTTAAGTTGGCAATGTTTTATCACCCCACTTTTTCTACTTTTTTCATTAAATAATGTTATATATTATTATTATATTGTGAAATTATACTTTTTGCAAGTCATCACAGATACTGGGCCTGTTTTTTATTGCCATATATATAAATAATTTCAAAGTTAATTAATATTCATTATTATATAATTTCAAATTCAATATTAATATTCATTATTATATAAATATTATTGCTTGAATATTTGTTTTTGTCAATATTCGATTCGATTTTAATGGAGCAATATGCAGAATTGCTTATTTGATTGGCAATTGGTTTAAAATTCATTTCAAAAATTATAAATCGCCGCAATTCCAAAGGACCTAAATTTTACTATCATTTCAATTTAATAATTAAAAAGATTAAGAAAAACAAATATTCAAGATTGGATTTGATTTTAATTTGATATAGGCCGAATATGGTTGTCACCGAATACGAATATTCGGCCGAAAGTTCAGTAAAACTTTTACCGAACAGAATATTCGGCCGAACATTATTCAACGGGATCACCTCTGTAACTAACCAATTATTAAGTAAGTACTAATTTAATTTAATGTTTTCTTTGTTTGATTCCAAAAACATTTTATCAAACTTTCTATTTGCTATAATCGGAAATAAATCTAAAGTACCTCGAAAACATAACATTTCAAGTAGACTTAACCCATAAATAAAATATACTTTCAATAGTAAAATTATGAAAGACATGACATTACTCAATTCGTACAATTCAAGTGGACATTTTTAGTACCATTTAAACGAATATTCGGTGATTTAGCCGCATATTCGGCCGAGTATCTTCGTCTCAATTTAATGGAGCAATAATGTAGAATTGTTTTAGCAATTGGTTTCAAATTTATTTCAATTGCAAACGATCTCAATTTTATTCTTGACGCATTTTAAATACATATTATAATATAAGAAGTTGAGGGCAGATTTACATTATTTAATGTTTTAAATTTAGTTCTTATCTTTGTTTTAGGCTGTTCATTAATTGCTATATTTAAGTTGAATAAATGTACTGATATTTATTATTGTCATAACTATTATTGTATTTGTGTGCTGTTTTTTAATAAATCCTGTAAATATAATGTTAGTTTTATTTATTTTGATTTTAATTATTAATATCTATGATGAGAACAATAATATTTATACGTAGGTGCTACATATACATATATATATATATATATATATATATATATATATATATATATATATATATATATATATATATATATATATATATATATATAAACGGCGTGTGCGTATATATAAGCTTATATTTATAGATATTACAATAAAGTTGCTAACTTTGGATACCAGAGGCGCTAGTTATGCATTGCCATTTTATAGGTCGAAGATTGGTCTCTATTTCAGTTTATACAAAGGTACTCTGTGTTACCCATACTGTGTTATCGTGCCCACTTGCGCAGAGTAGTAACGAGCTTAGACTACAGAGCCATGTATCGCTCACCAACTAAACGCTACGATAGTAATGCAGATCTATACGAAATGAGTGTAACGCTTCGTAAGCGTAAATACGAAGAGGATGTGTCGGATGCTTTTAGGATATTCACAGAGCCATATTATCCAAACTGGACACTATAAAAATTGACTTTGATGACAAAATATCGCAAATAAATGACAGCATAAACACCATCATGAAACAAGATATATCAAAACTCAATGATACCATTATGGGGATGAAATCAGATATTAACTACATTCGAGAGGATTACCGCAAGATAAACACAAATATCAAGATTTACATAAAAAACAAGCTCCTCTGGAAAAGATGATATCTCTTAAGGAATCGACACAATTTACATCGCATGAGCATGACACCATAAAAAAGTGTACAGACACTATACAGCACAAACAAAAATGTTGAGGAAATGCGCCGTGAAATTATTGAATTGAAAAAGCAGAACACTGTGCTTAGAACAGATATCAACTACAAAGAACAAATGAAGCGTCTTTTGAATTTAGAAATGAAATGAAATGAAATGAAATGAAAGTTTATTGTTTCCAACATTTTCTTAAAATTAGTACGAGTTTGAGGACTTCTTTTAAGTATAAAGATACTTGTGATAGAAGGTCATCGCCCTCCCTTAACTAAGTACAATTAACATAAGAGAAACAGTGTGTGTGTGTGTGTGTGTGTGTGTGTGTGTGTGTGTTTTTTTTAGTGTGTGGGTGTGTGTGTGTGTGTGTGTGTGTGAGTGTGTGTGTGTGTGTGTGTGTGTGTGTTTGTGTGGGTATGTACGTGTGTACGTATGAGAAAAAGACAGTGAGTGAATGCATTTATAGGATAGATTCTAATAAGGCTTCAGTTTGATCGTAATTAAGTGTCTTAAGCCACTGCATTATTTTTTTCTTACAATCGTATGTCTTTAAAGGATATATTTGCAATATTTTGTTAATTTGATTATATAAGTGTTCTGATCGTTTTTCATATTGATTTTTCGCAAAGTTGGTTTTCGTACTGCGTATAGGAACTACACTATAATTTCTTCTTTTACTACCGTAAGTAGGATTAAAAGACAAAGACTTATGTTTTTTTAACAAAGTGAATAATATGTACAAGTGCCTCACTGAAATCACCCCACAAGATGAATACAATATGCTAGTGGGGAACCTATATGGCTTAAAATGTATAACTTTCAATGAACATCTTTGAGCTCTCTCAGCTTCAATAAATTTACTTTTATAAGTACCCCCCCCCCCCAAATAGGTGTACAATATATTATTATAGATTGAGCAAGTGCTACATAAATTTGATTTAAAAGGTCTGGACAAGCAACATATCTTAAAGTTTTAAATATCCAAGTGAGTTTTCGAATTCTAGTAGACACTAATTCGACATGTTTGTACCAGGAAAGTCGTTGGTCCACCATAACACCCAGATACTTTATGTATGAAACTTTTTCAATAGATGTACACGTACAGTTACCGCTGGAAGGATTGTAATATTTATGTATTTTAAGTCTAAAATCATCTTTTGGCTGTGATCGGCTAGTTATAGAAAAACATATGAATTGAGTTTTATTAACATTCAAAGTAAGTAAGTTATTATCAAGCCAACAAGCAACCTTAGCTAATTGTTTTTCCGCTATCAATTGCACTTCTTCCCAAGTGTCTCCCCAAAATAATATCGCAGTGTCATTTGCGTATGAGAAAACTCTTCCTCTATTCACACTCATACTACACAGATTATTAATATACACTAGGAATAACGTAGGGCCGAGTACGCTTCCCTGCGGTACACCATAATTAACATTTGTATAGCTACTACTGTATTGACCTATTCTTACAATCTGTGTCCTATCAGAGAGGTAATCCTTTAAAAGTTTTAGAGGTATACCTCTGATACCATTCTGTTCTAATTTATTAACAAGAATGGGGATTGATACAGTATCAAAGGCCTTTTTTAGATCCAGGAAGACAGCAAGACATTTTCTGCCGCTATCCAAGGTATTTACAATTTGAGAACTTAACGCGGCAACTGCATCTTCCGTAGAGCATCCCTTTCTAAATCCGAATTGAGAGTCTGCTAATATTTTAAATTTAGAGAGATACTGTATAAGTCTATTGTTAACTAACTTTTCCAAGATCTTTGAGAACACAGGCAGTAAGGAGATTGGCCGATAATTACCAACTTCTTTCTTATCTCCACTTTTGTAAATCGGTATTACAATAGATTGCTTCAGCAGCTTCGGAAAGACACCCTTTTCAAAGCATATATTAACAAAATGGCAGAGGATGGGGACGAGTAGTTGTTTCGCCATCTTGAGAAATCCGGTTGAAATATTGTCCCAGCCAGGGGCGGAATCTGATTTGAGACCTGAAATAATACTGTTGATCTCTTCCGGATAGGTTTCAATCAAAACAAAGGAAGAATGTGCCTTTACAAATACAGTTTTATGTGCTTCATCAATATGGCAAAAAGATAAACAATTATTAGGATCGTTAGTAGTCATTTTCTCGGCAAGATTTTTACCCACACTAGCAAAGTACTCATTTACTTTATCAATCAAATCAACTGGTGAGGATTTCGAACTTAACAGGTCTAAACTATTGACACTTGATTGTTTTGTATGGGTTATATTCTTTATGTGCTTCCAGAGAGTTTTACTTGATTTGGATGATATTTCCAAAAGCTTCCTTTCATATTCCCGTTTAAGTTTCTTAATTAATTTAGTAACATAGTTGCGATACCTTTTGTATGTAATTTTTAATACTTCATTATAAGGATTCAATCTTAGCTTCTTTTGCATACTATTCCTATTTCGTATACATTTTAAAATACCTGTTGTTATCCATGGTTTAATTTTTCGCTTATTACTAGAAATATTTACAATTTTTGTATTTTCTTCAATTGATTCTTTTATTTTGTAAATTAATTGATGTATTATATATTCCGGATTATCACTAAAAAGAAGGTTAGATAGGTTTTTTTGAGCTAGACTGGCAAGTGCTTTATAATAGTCAGTGTTGTGTTTAATTTTAACATTAATTACTTTTTGTCTAATATTGCTTAATTTGAGTAATATCATAGCATGATCTGTGATAGAAGTGTTCAGTACAGCAATCTCAGCAGAAATAGTTTGTTGATTTAATTTTAGTATGAAATGATCCAAGCAGCTGTTCTCTCTTGTAGGGATATGATGTCCCGGTAAAAGCCCATACGTAGAAAGCATATTTAAGTATTTCGACCTATTAGTTATTTCGTATGTTTGTTCTGTAAGCCTAGGTGTAATATTTATATTAATATCTCCCGTTATTACAATATTTGAATGCTCTTTTAACGAGTCCAGGTGCTCACTAAGAGAACTGATGAATTGTTCTGCGTTGGGATTCGATGGTGACCTATATATGCTCAGTATTACTAAGTTTTGTAGATGGATTTGTATGCAAGATGCATGAGTCAACTGAATTTTCTTGACTTGAGATGAAATATTTTTTTAATATAGACCACTACTCCATCATTTTGATTAACATGATGATGAGTAATATACTCATTATAATTACCTGGACGTGGAATAGGTTTGGTAGATTGAATCCTACATTCTGTCAGTATTAATATGTCGGCATTAACTTGAAGAGAAGAAGAAGAGAAGTTAAAGTCAGTTGAAAATCGTCATAGTTGGAATAAATACTTCTTATATTTTGGGTTACAATAGTGAGATCTGTTGTGGTAAATTTTAAATATTTTTTTAAATTTTCTACATCACATTGATATGCGGAAGCTATCTCTATATTGTCCAATTCTTGTAAATTATTGAAAATATTTTTATCCATTGACATTATTGTTAAAGACAGACGGCAAAGGTCGAATGTTACAAATATACATAATACTGTGAGATATGTGTGGTGCAATATTTGTTATATGTATTTTTATATGTAAATGAAGTGTGTTTACAAAATTTGTGATTTTACATTTATGATATTGTAGCTTATACATTCGATTTACTAAAAATATTGTACATTGTAACTTTTTGTTGAATTTAGAAATAGTTGGTCTCCCTGAGGATAAATGCGAGAACCTAACGAATATAATCATAGCCTTGGGGAACCAATTTGGAGTCCCGTTGGAGCATAACGATATTATTCATGCAGAGTACCAAGTAGTATCCAAGGCAGAACGAGAGTTATAGTGGCAAAGTTAAGGTCAAGATGCTGAAAGACAATCTGATATTATATATATAATATATAATTATATATTATATATTATATATTATTATTATAATTACGAGCTCATGACTAATGTACAAACCATTCGCGCAATTATTGTGCGTCGACTGAGGGCGAGTATCATTAGCCAGTTAATAAAAATATCATTATTTATGAAAATTATTCGCGTACACGTAATTTACGATTAACATTTGCTTGCAGTAATATGGATGATTATTATATATATGCAGAAATACTATTTGCAATAACACATCAACTATTTACAATTACTACGCGAAAATTTACTTACTCGTATCCAAATTCCTAAGTAATATTTTAGATAAAAAACTAAACTACCATAACCCAAACAGAACATTAATAGAATACCATTATAACAAATAATAGAAACTCGCACCCTTTTTTGGTGAGAAACCTTTATTCACTTCGATTCATGATAAACTTAAACAACCAAGACCTCTTGTTCGCGCCGTCACCAATCTCGTTTAAGTATTATATTTTTTCAAGTATACCTTCTTAACTATAAATATTTTTACTGTCTTGACGAATTTACATTGCATGGTACTTTTAGGTAGGATCTGGGTGTGTGTGTTCTTACTTAGGAGACTTATGACAGTATTTAAATACATCCGCAAGTCATATTACGCTGATACTTTTATTATAATTTTGCTTGATAATTAGAGTAGTAGAGTAGCAATTTTTTAGAAATGGCTAACTCAAACGTGTAGTGTCAGAATATTCGTGGCCTTAGGACAAAAAGTTTCGAATTTAGACAAAAATTATTATGTAATGACCTGGATGTTATCACTATTACTGAAACATGGCTTCACGACGGTATCTACGATAGAGAGTTATGTGACGGTCGATAGGATGTATTTAGAGTGGATCGTGATCTAGCTCTGAGCGGAAAGGAGTCAGGCGAGGGGGTAATGATACTGGTGCGCCGGGAATTTGAAACTGTGCAGAGGGATCTTATTGACTCCCATGCCACAGAAATAATATTAGTAAAAATACCTGCGGGCACGCTCTCATCACGTAATGACCTTTATTTATTGGCGGTTTATATACTTCCTGATCCTATAAAAATTTCATTAGATATTCACTACACGGTCAATTTAATCGAGCACTTGCATAGTATGAATACCGATAGTCACTTTTTAGTAATTGGCGATTTTAATTTACCTTGTATCAAATGGGACCGAAATGGACCGCATCATACAAAATATGGTAGTGTGGATGTACAGAATGCTGGTATATTTATTACGGAAAGTTTAAGTTTTTTAACCTAAATCAGTATAACATTTTGAAAAATCACGCTGGCAACACGCTTGATCTTGCATTTTCTAACTTGCCCTTGGAGATAAGCGCGTGTGCACAACCACTTTTTAAATTAAATACCGCTCATCCACCATTTTATATTGATATCTTGACATTTCCATGCGACCGTTTAAAGAAATCGCCCCATCTCGATATCGCTTTAGAAAGGGCGACTATGAGAATATAATTGATTCTTTTAGAGAATGCAACCGGCAGGCACTTTTTCGTTCACAAACAACAGAAAACGCCACTTCCATTTTTTATACAACTATAAATAATATAAATCACAAACATATTGCATTCAGTAATAAATATTCTAAAAATCACAAATATCCTATATGGTACAGTCCGGCCCTTATTAAAATCATCAAAGAAAAGCTTAAAGCACACAAGCGCTGGAAAAAATTTCACAATATGCTAGATTATGATGAATTTGGTTGAATAAAACTATTATTTACGGATTTTATCGCGTTTAATTACTTTAATTTATTTTTATTATTATCCCGACGTTTCGGGTGGTTTACAGCGCCCATGGTCACGGTGGGGACTGAGATGTTTGACGTCCCAATGTCATAGTTAGTCCGGCTACCTTCAGTTTTTTAATATTAATTTTTGGTCCGATTTACGCAGAACGAGCTTATAGTATCATGAAGTCTTGCAGTGGTATGCTTGGGTTTGGGTTTAATTTTGTTAATTATAGGATCCCAAGCAGATGGTAGCACCCAACCATCTTCTCTATTGAAATTTGGATGTTTTTTAATTTCAATAGCCTCATACTTCATACCATCCTTGGTAGGAATCGGTGTTCTTTTGCGAGAATTTGTGGTTTATCAAATCTAATGTAATGGTGGGGACGATCTTGAACATGTTCGCAGACTGCAGACTTCCCGGAGCGTCGGTGCTTCACATCAGCTATATGTTCCTTCACGCGGGTTTTTATAGATCTCTTTGTTTGACCTATGTAAGAGAGACCACATTCACAATCTAGCTTGTACACACCTGCATCTTGTAGAGGAATATTACATTTGATGGATGGTAAAAATTGACTAATCTTCTTCAGCGGCTTGTAGTATGTCTTAATGGACGCTTCAAGATGTAGCCAATCTTGTCCGTGACTCCTCTAACATATGGTAGTAGAGCAGGCGCGCGCTCGACTGTGGCCGGCTTCACTCGTTCACTGTGACGTAGGCGCGGGACCCGAAGCTTGTTGTCTTGCAATACTTGCTTGACGTGCTGAAGCTCTGCGGCCAGATGTTTTCTGTCACAGATCCCTCGTGCTCTCTGAAACAAAGATTTACCCACGGTAGCTAACTGTGAAGGATGATGGTGAGATTCACCATTTAAATATCGGTTGGTATTGGTCTTTTTCCTATACACAGTGTGACCAATAGTGTTATCAGGATTTCGGATGACTAAAACATCTAGGAAAGCTAAAGAATTATTTGCCTCTAACTCCATTGTGAATTGTATTTTAGAGTTTATGGAGTTAAGGTGGTCTAAAAATGCAGTTACTTTGTCAGATGGTAAAATTTTGAAAGTGTCGTCTACGTACCGCTTGTAGAACCTTGGATTTACAGGAGCAGTAAGAAGGGCTTTCTCCTCAAAGTCTTCCATGAATATGTCGGCGACTATGGGAGACACAGGTGAGCCCATCGCCACACCATCTACTTGCTTGTAGAACTCCTCCTTCCACAATAGATAGCCAGATGTGAGGCAATGTTCAAGTAGTATTGCATATTCTTGAGGCATGTTATTTTCTTCTAGCTTCCTAGTTACAATTGAGATGCAGTCCACAATAGGTAGGCATGTAAATAGTGACTGAACATCAAAACTGACCATAGTTTCATTGTTAGCGAGATGTAGGTCTTTTATCTCACTCACAAAATGGTATGAATCCTTTATGTGTGCTCTGGTATGTCCTCTTAGTGGTGATAGTATTTTTGCTAAGTATTGTGCCAGCTTATAAGTTGGTGAATCGATCTGGCTCACTACGGGACGTAGTGGAGCGTTTGGTTTGTGTATCTTCGGTAACCCATACAACCTCGGTGGTTTTACCATTTAATATATTAAAATAATGAGGATATCCGCAGTAGAATCTGAGTGACCGACATAGCCCTACGGATTAGTAAGCTGAAGTGGTAATGGGCCGGCCGCTCAAAGTCGCTCAGCGAGCTATGGAGAGGGCTATGCTCTGAGTTTCTCTGCGTGATAAACTTAGAAATGAGGATATCCGCAGTAGAATCAGAGTAACCGACATAGCCCAACGGATTAGTAAGCTAAAGTGGCAATGGGCCGGCCATATAGCTCGAAGAACCGAAAACCGTTGGGGAAAAAAGGTTCTCGAGTGGCAGCCTCGTACCGGTAGGCGAAGCGTAGGGCGACCACTACTAGATGGAGTGACGACCTGGTAAGACATGCAGGGAGTCGATGGATGCAGGTGGCTCAGGACCGTGCTTTGTGGCATACCTTGGGGGAGGCCTATGTACAGCAGTGGACCTGTGAAGGGCTGTAATGATGATGATGATGATATTTGAAATCCTTGCGACGCGTGTCCAATTACCCTAGAAGATTAACGTATAAAGATATAAGTTATACAGATGAAACTTCTATCTGTAATGCCTTTAATGATTTTTTCCGTAGCGTATTCGGCACCCCATCTACTCCAGATCATCACAATTCAGCAGAAAGTGCCTCTTTAAACTCAATATCTCAAATCACCATATCTGACAGTTTGATGGAAAATCATCTAAGCTCTTAAGACATTAATAAAGGTGCTGGTTGCTATAGGATCCCCCCAATATTCTGGGTCAAATGTACAAAAGTTCTTGCTGTGCCTATTGCATATATTTTCAATATTCTTTTTAAAGGATAATAGTGTCTCTCCTGAAATATGGAAAAAAGCTCCATTAATAAAAAAGGCTCTAAAACCCAAGTTGAAAATTATAGAGGTATCTCAATACTCAATACATTAAGCAAGGTTTTCGAGAAAAATATCTATAGTAATATTTACCCCGTAATAGCACAACAAATACCCGAGAATCAACACGTTTTCCTTAAAAAGCGATCGACTGTCACTAACCTAGCTTGTTTCTCAGAATACGTGAGTAGTACGGAAAATGGTGGGCAGGTGGACATAATCTACACGGATTTTAAAAAGGCTTTTGACCGGGTAGATCACTCTATACTCTTAAACAAAGGGAAACTTGGCATACATGGGGATCTTCTAAGATGGATAGAATCTTATCTAACTAAACGTTCCCAGGCAGTTGTCGTGGGTGGATTCAGATCAGATTACACAGAAATACTCTCCGGTGTCCCCCAAGGTTCGCAATTGGGACCTCTCTTCTACAATGTGTACATTTACGACTTGCCTAATTGTCTCATGCATTCTGAACATTTGTTGTACGCGGATGATAAAAAGATTGTTTTGAGAATAAATGACATCAATGACTGTTACACGATACAGGCCGAAATGGACGTATTGTATAACTATTACATGACTAATAAGATAACAGTAAATGCCAAAAAATGCCAGTGCATAACTTTCACTTGCAAAGCGTACCTCATCTTACACACATATAATTTTAATGGTGTACACATTGAAAGAATCAATTTGGTTCGTGAACTGGTAGTTTACCTCGATAGCAAAATCTCATTTACTGATCACATTGACTTAGTCACAAAAAAGGCATATAAAAATTTGGGATTCGTCTTGCGGGCCTGCAAGGCATTTTTAGGACATAGGTTTATTGAAGGTTGTATACTGTGCATATCTACGTAGTCTGCTAAAGTACGCTAGTCAGATTTGGTCCCCTCAATACACGGTCTATAAAGAACGCCTCGAGCGCATACAAAAAATCTTTTTAAGACACATCTCGTACCGGCGTCGTCGGTCGCACGAATCATATACCCGAGTCTGTCACGAAAATAGTCTATTAACTTTAGTAGAAAGACGGGGCACATTAGATGTTTGCTTCCTATTTGATATTGTTCGGCACGGAGTAGACTGCTCATATCTGTTGCATAAAGTAGCATTCTGCGCTCCTAGGCGTCGAACACGTCACACTCCGCTATTAAATGTGCCTCAACGTCGCACTAACTACGGATCTAATACTGTCATGGTTAGTTTAACCCGAACATACAATGCAAAGTTTAGCCAGGTTGACTTATTTCGCTCAAGTAAGTTAACTTTCAAAAAGAAGGTGACAGATATCATCAAAAACTCTTATAAATTTTAAGCTCTATAAACAAAAGTTGTACTATAAACTTTTCCTTTCTTTTTGTCTTTATCTTGTCATTATCTCAGTGTATATTTATAATGGGTGGTACTTACATATTACTTTCGGAAACATGTATGCATATAGTTTAGAGTATTTACTTAATTATCTATGATATTGATAGGTTTAAGCGGATAGCATCCTTAAATTCCTTGGTATATTTATAGAGTTAACTTTAGCACTAACAAAGTTTGATTGTTACAATGTACTTTGTTAATTTAAGGGAAACCTGTTATTGGCATTACTACATTACACATAGTTATAAGATATATAATTTGTAAAGCTGTTGGTTTTTTTAATATAATAAAAAAATAAAAATAAACTACAGTTTCATCAACTACTCTAGTCACCACAAATATTAAATACCTCAACTCAGCACACTTCACTCCGTCGACAACTGCTAAGTTCATTTCATACCCTTTAGCTACTCTAGCGCTGTTGTGGTGAGTTTTTGAACTGTTATTTACTGCTTACAGATGGACACTTTTTCAACCATTCTCATATAATTTACTTACACTATGGAGTTAGGGGGAAATACGCATGATCTTATTAGGAGCTATCTTGGTAACAGAATACAGTCTACACACGTAACGAGATTGTGTCCTCACAAAAAAATTATATGTGACTATGAATCAGAGTACAAAATCAATAACTTTGGTGTGCCACAAGGCAGTGTATTGGGTCCATTATTATTTATTATATACATAAATGATCTCCCGAAAGTAACAAGCAATGACACTATTTTATTTGCTGACGACAGTACAATTATATTTACAGGAAAAGAAAAAACACAAATAGAATTGGACATAAACAATACCTTAGATAATATTATTAAATGGTTGACTTTAAATAATTTAAAAATAAATTTGGAAAAAACTAAATTAATGACGTTTCGAAACAGAGTTCACAAATTAACGGACATGAAAATCTACTATACACAAACAAAAATTGAAGAAGTAGAGACAATAAAATTCTTGGGACTAAACATTGATTCTCAACTATACTGGAAGTCACATACAGAGATGTTGTGTTCGAAACTTAATCAATACTCATATGCGATCTACATGTTGTCCAAAACTGCCAGTACATCCACAGTTTTAACGGCTTACCATGGACGTGTTACTCCTCTTTTAATGTATGGTGTTATGTTTTGGGGCAACTCTGTGGGAAAAGAGTTGGTCTTTAGGGCGCAAAAGAGATGCGTTCGGGCTATATACAGAATGAAACAAACCGAGAGCTGTAGGTCGATATTTTCGAAGATTAAAATATTGACACTACCGTGTATTTATATACTGAATATGGTGCTATTTGTAAGAAATAATAGTAACTTATTTGTTAAATTAAAAAGCAAGAGACACCCTTTCCAAATAAGCTTCATGTATAACAAAACTAAACTTTTAAACAGCAGTGTATTTTGTATGATTCCGAGAGTGTATAATCATTTACCCAACTCTCTGCTTGAAATTTCAAATAATAATTTATTTAAAAAAAAAGTGAAGACACTACTTTTAGAAAAATCATATTATTCGGTAAGGGAATTTCTTGAAGACAAATTAATAGATGCAGTATTGTAACCGGCTTAGTGGTACTGTGACATTAATTAGACATTTTATGTGACATTATTTTACAAAGTTGACATTGTGTATTAATTAGGTAATCTCATTTGACATTATTTTAATAATTATTTAGCACTGACCTCTATATATACAAGTACGCTGGACTGGCTATACATCGTGACATGATGAAGCGATTTGATTTCCGCCATTTTGGCGCTGACAGCAGAAGTGCACGTCCACGGAACTAATAATAGGGATAAGACAGTGTACCAAATTATATCGATAAAAATTCTATACCCTACCTATACCTAAATAAATAGAATGGACTCTATGCATAGATGGACTCTACCCGTAACGTCCATTCAATTTATGTATCATATTAATATAATGCAATTATCATTCATCATCATTAAAACCTTTCACAAGTCCACTGCTGAACATAGGCCTCCCCCAAGTAATGCCACAAAGCACGGTTCTGAGCTACCTGTATACATCAACTTCCTGCATATCTTACCAGGTTTTGACTCCATCTAGTGGGGGAACGTCCTACACTTCACCTGCCGGTACGAGGCTGCCACTCGAGAACTTTTTTCCCCATCGGTATTCGGTTCTTCGAGCTACATGGCCGGTCAATTGCAACTTCAGCTTAATAATCCATTGGTCGATGTAGGTCACTCTGGTTCTGCTGCAGATATCCTCATTCCTAAGTTTGAACCCCTGAGCATAGCCCTCTTCATAGCTCGCTTAGCGACTTCAAGCTTCCTCATACGGCCAGCAGTGAAAGACTTCGTCTCAGATCCATAAGTCATCACTGGCAACAACGACTTGTTGTACAATCTAGTTTTGAGGTATTCCTGACGAGATGATGTGTTGTGATCTCCCGAACGCTGCCCAGTCGATTTGAATCCGTCGATTGACCTGTCGATCGAAGTTGAACTTACCTAGTTGGACTATTTGTCCCGAGTCGAAAAATACTCGTCAAAAACTTCAGCTAAGTGCTTCCAAAAACCATCGGCATAGGTGTGACATGGAAATTACACATGACTTTTGTTTTGTCCATGTTCATCTTAAGACCTATCCGTTGGGAGACACTATTGAGGTCATTGAACATAGTGTGTAGGTCCTCCAGCGATTCTGCATTAAGGTCTATAATGTCAACAAATCGAAGGTGAGTGACATACACGCCATTGACGTTAATACCGTATCCTTTCCAGTCCAATAGCTTGAAGACGTCTTCCAATGCAGCGGTAAAGTATTTTAGGAATATTACGTCACCATGTCTTACACATCTCTACAGTTGGATTAGTTTTTTACTCTGGTTCTGTACTCGGATAGCCATCGTAGCCTTTAGACCACTCAACTAAAAATTATTAAGATTAAACTATCTACACAAAATAAAAATAAAAAACATAGTTTCTAAAATAATTTATTTTCAATCGTTCATTTAGTTCTAGTATTATAAAGAAAAACAAATCAGCTGCTATAATAACGCTTATTCTAATCAACTACAGGTTTTTATATAGTAAAATATTTTCTACTATATAAAAATTTATGTTTGTTCGTATTTTCTACGATGCCATACCGTTCATCAGATTGCGGTAAAACTTAGTCAACTTATTGGTTGCACTCGTGCGAAGGTTATACGCATGGTACAACTAAATGACACTAGGTGGTGTGCGTATTATATTATACTGACTATTTATTTGAAAGTTATAGAAAGTTATATATCATTCTATTTCAATGATTGTATTATCATTCCTAATTATACAATATAACTGTTCCACATTTTTTACGATATTTCCACAATTTTTCCTTTTGCGGCAGCAATGCGCCGGGAACGAGCTAGCAAGATAATATTAAAAAAATATAAACTTTGAATTACATAGTTATCAGTTATTTACAACGTCATTTTCTAAATTAAAATTACAATATTAAAAAAAATAACTGAAATTATCATACAGTCCTACTTTCCGTGGTATCGTCCCAAGAATGCTGGCTACGTGTCCTCTCTGAATGGCTATACTTAGCCTTCAAGCGAGGAAGCAGCAAACTAAACAACTTCTTATTACCAGCAGCGATGATCAGTCGCAGATACAGTTTTTTAGGAACTACACCGCACATTCACCCTACGGACCAATAATCTCTACAGCAAATAGCACAAATATGTACTCATACTATTACGTGCCTGCAATTGAGAGAGAATTAAATCTCTAGATCGCACTTACTAAAACCCCATGGTGTTCTATCTCCGTCGCAAATTGGCAGGGCCACGGAAACGCTTTCATGCACATCCGCGGCCCCTCTGGCGCCAGCCGCCCAATGGCAGCAAAGATAGTCGAGTGGCGTATCGCTATACCAACACTCCTCTTCCCTTACTACTCCACCTCAACTACAGCGGTACAGGGAGTGGAATCTCCTCTAGCCGCAGCCCACTAACACACATCCAACGTGGCTCGACATCATCAGGCGACCTTTCGACACTTGGCTATGGCCCTTGAGTTTGGTGGAAAATTAGGAAACAAGAAATAAAAAAAAAACATTCTAAATAATAATCTAATACTTTTATACTTACTGGTACTGGTACTACCACAAAATATTGTCGGTGTATAGCACTTTTTCAAAGTGGTGCAGTTCTCATGTCTAATAAAACAGTCGCATGTGAAATGTTTGGACCAAATATGATCATTTTGTTTCGGACGCCAATTCACAATATTTATGCTTTTAAGCTATAATTTTAGTCTAGGTTCAGTTGGAAGCCTGTTAATTAATAAACATTGTTAATTGATAATCATCTGTTATTGGCGACTTTGTTTATTAACAGATATTGTTAGGAAAGAACATCGATAAGTATTATAGACAAGGAACTCGACAACCCTATTGAATTTTATTGTTTATCAAATCTCAGTAATATACAGCCAAACATGTTGGTATAAATGATATTAAGATTAGTAACATATTTTTAAGTACTTCTATTATCAAATAGTTTTAATTTGTTTAATATTTGCTGCAAATTCACTTACTTGTGAAATGTTACAACACTTCCCTTTTGGTAACGAGTTTTACAGATTACGCACGCTCTCATTATTAATAAAAATAAATCTTATTTTGTAACTAAAATTATACACAACATAAAATGCTTTCGTTTTTTAGTTTAAAAGTTCAAAATACAGATTTTTTAAATATGACAATATAAATAAGACAACAGACTTTGGCATATTATGTCAATTTTATTTTTCAAGACATCCTTTAGCGGCGCTTCAAATTGGCACAGTCATTTTGTATGGTATAGCCAGTCCAGCGTACTTGTATATATAGAGGTCAGTGTTATTTAGACACTATGATTTGATATGTAATAATTTTAATTTAATCTATAGCATAAAATTAAGAATTTTTTGCATGGCATGAGCCTAAATATGGCGATCAACAATGTAAATTGACCACTGTAACACCATCTGTACCCATATTGCGCAAATAAAGAATTAATAAATAATAAATAAATAAATAAATTACATATTTACAAATATATTTGATAGATTTCACAGAATGGCAAGATTTAAAATCGATGTGCGTCTTGAACGTCTTTTTGTTGATAGGATTGGTGAATATTGAACAATCCAATAATCTTGTTTGTTCACATTTTTTTAGATAGAAGAGGAGGCAAACGGGCATACGGCTCACCTGATGTTAAGTGACTACTGCCGACCATGATCAACCGCAACACCAGTGGATTTGCAGGTGCGTTGCCGGCCCTTAAGAAAGGAGTAAGCTCCTTTCTTGGAGGCCCCTAGGTCGTATCAGTCCGGAAAAATCGCCGGTGGTAGACTATTCCACAAAGAGATCGTAAGCGAAAGAAAACTCCTTGTGAAACGTACAGTGGTGGACCGCCAAGCATCCAGATGGTGTTGATGGTACCGGGATGTTTGCCACTTAGTGCCTTCACTAAATTTGGCGGGTGGAATTAATCCGAACAGTTTCTCAGAGCACTCCCCATGATAGTTGCCCCTGCGCCTTGTAAAGTTGCAGCCGGTGTGCCGGCATGATATACTGTCCCGCTCTGTTGAGCACACCAAGCTTTTTAGAAGCCAATTTGGCCTTCTCTTCCAAGTAACCACGAAACTGCACGTCACTAGATACGTCGACGCCGAGGATTCCGATACTGGCTGAGGCAACAACGTGAGTGCCTTGAAAGTAAGGAGATACGACAAAAGGGTTCTTTTTAGCGGTTAACGTGCAAACTTGTATCTTCTGAGGGTTAAACTGGACTAGATTTAGTCGCCCCCAATCCGAGACTTTGTTCAGTAAAAACTCGAATTTAGACACAAGTTTGTCCCGGTACTAGGAGACATTTTCCCGAGAAATATTGGCACGGCCGGTGTACAAAGCATCACCAGTGCTTTCATCTGCATAGCAATGAATGTTACGGGTTTGCAACATATCATTGATATGCAGAAGAAACAGCGTTGGTGATAACACGCAGCCTTGTGGAACACCAGCATTAATAGGCTTGTAATCGGAGCTTGCACCGTCAACAACGACCTTGATGCTCCGATCTGCAAGAAAGCTGGTGATCCAATTGCACAATTTCTCGGGAAGCCCACAGGAAGGGAGCTTCGAAAGATGTGCTTTGTGCCAAACCCGATCGAAAGCTTTCGTAATGTCCAAACTAACGGCCAATGCCTCGCCCTTGGACTCTACTGCCTCCACCCATCTACGACGAAACCCATATT
Source organism: Parnassius apollo (assembly GCA_907164705.1). Classification (NCBI taxonomy): domain Eukaryota; kingdom Metazoa; phylum Arthropoda; class Insecta; order Lepidoptera; family Papilionidae; genus Parnassius; species Parnassius apollo. Next base: position 2,347,157 of record CAJQZP010001352.1, read on the forward strand.
GGCGATTACTAATCAGCTGGTGATCCTCAAGGTACCTCATTAGCTGGCAGTTTACAATGGACTCCATTGTTTTGGAGAACAAGGAGGTGATGGCGATAGGCCTGTAGTTGGACGGGTCTGAGCGGTCGCCTTTTTTTGGGATCTAGTGGACGAAAGCCGTCTTCCATGATTTTGGGACTACGCCTAGGGAGTAGGAGTACCGGAAAAGATGCGTTAAAACCGGTGCCAAAAAGACAGTTCGCCTGTTTGTTGATATGTAATGAAAATTTTCGGGATTGAGATATTTCTGCTAAATACTCGTAAACCTTCTAACTACGGAGTATAGAAGTAAGGAGTACAGACTGTGTATTAAAAAGTGTCCGTATTAAACCGTTAAATAAGGGTGGCGCCACTATAACTACGGGGTATACTTTAAAGAATGCACCGAAAAATATTAGTGGGATAGACGACTTTTTCGAGGTTATGTTAACTAAATGAAATTATTTTAGATTTTAGAGCTACTGAGCAGTTTAGCAGTACACTTCAACCGTCGACAACTGCTAAGTTCATTTCATCCCAGTAACTACTCCAGTGCTGTTGTGGAGAGTTTTTGAACTGTTATTTACTGTTTACAGACGGCCACTTTTTCAACTATTCTACTATGGGAGTTGGTACTCCTTACTTCTACGATCGATATATCGATGTTTGAAAGAATTGATGTATCGCTTGCATCTTAATCACGCATCGAATAAGTGCCCTAACTCCCTTAGTATTATTACACTGCTAGGTGGAAGGGCACTGCAGACCGGGTCCATTTTGACGCCCTAATTAGGGACCCTTACTCCCTTTCTCTTATTACACCACCCTGAATCAAGGCGTAGGGAGCCTCATTCAGGGTAGTGTAATAGGGATATACCGCCTCTTAGTGCACAATCTTGTTTATTACAATATCTTTGATATATACTAATGTTTTTATTTTGTGTAGCAGCGGTTGAACTCAGACTTGAACAACCAAATTACAGTTCGTACCTATCTAGTTTAAATGCCCAAAATCTTGGCATTCATAAAAATTCCTATTATTGTTATAACAACAAATTTCAACACATCTTTTGTTAAATTGTATGCAGTTAAATATCGCTTAACATTAACAAAGAATCAAACATTTATGCCACTCTTTTTGCAAGAATTATTTTAGACCGATTTTCAAGGTTTTGACCGTAGACAGAGAATGCTATATCTCTATATATATCGTTAATGGCAGTGTTCCTTTTCAGGCTTACTTTACGTACTAATTTCTAATTTTATAACTAGTTGTGGGGTAAATTGTTCCTCACACTTTTAACCCTAAATATAGTGACGTATTTTTTTTGTCTCTTTCTGCGACACGCTATGCCGGTGTCTATAGGATTCTCTGTCTACGGTTTTGACCAGTTTTGTAGACAGAATAACTTATAGACTAATGATTAGCGTGGCCTCAAATGAGAAAGGACGATAACGTAGTTTTAGGTTATACAATAATCTTTATGACTTTTAAACATATTTAGGTAACATTTTTAATTGTTCTAAGAACTGAACTGAACAAGATTCACCAATCTTAAGCTCACAAAACACTTTTTTCTCACTTAAACCAACTTTTAAACTCCTTAGATCGCTACGGACTGTGAAGTGTAGTTTGCTAAATAAAAAACCGGCACGGAGAAAGGGACAAACAATCACACCGCTCTGTCTCATTTCTACGCAAGACGTATGCGTAAATCTATCTTTTTCGTGTGCAATTGCGAAAGAAGGCGTCAATTTGTCTATAGGTTTCTCTGTCTAGGACCAGTTTTGACTATCACTGTACTCTTATTAGTTTGTGGTCTTGACATTTCATTTTGAAGTTGGCAACCCTTTTGTTCTCCAAGGGCAACGGTAGGCAAGATGATTTATAAACAAAAAAAATGAGCTTTCTAGGGAAAAATATTGTAATTGATATTGAAATTAAATAAAGATTTATAATTACTGCTATACCTCGTACATTTCCACTAAAATGGCTTCTGTCAATATCCGTGATCAGAAAATCGAACAACAAGTTGGTTTTAAATTTTTATTTTTAATGTGATATGATGTAAGTTCTGCAAATATAAAATCTATATATGTTTAACTTTTCTCGTAGCGTCAATTAATGGAACAAAAAATGAAACAGAAACGACAGAATTCTGGAATGGTACAAGCTAACGACTTACGAGTGAGTTCAGCTAAACGTCCCATATCTGGAAGCCGGTCTCGAGAACTTCATGGTTAGCTATAGTATAAGATTATTTATTATTTGTTTTCGTAGTGTGTTATTTTTTGTCTGCATGAATATAGTGATTTTGTTTTTTTCGTTGTACGCCTTATTCTTTTTTTTTACAACAGGCTATGATGGTCCGATGCAATTTCTTATGTCACCAGTCAATCCTGACCAAGTTATCCCACTTCAAACAAACAGAATTTCAACTTTTGATGGTGAGTAATTGTTTTAGCTTATTTCGAGCTTATTATTGATGGCATTTTCTTTTTTGGTGTCTAACTGTTTTAAATTCTTTCCCATAATTGTTCTATTTTTGTTGGAATAAAGTTAGGGCGTTTATTTATTGTTTTGTATATTTTACTGTTATAACCAACTGCGAGTAACCTGGGTTCGATCCCTGCCGGCGCCTATGAAATAGTTAATAGCCATTTTAAGTGCTGATTTACCTCATGCTTGGCAGTGAAGGAAAACATCACAAGGAAACCTGTATGTCTGAGAAATAAGAAACATTTCGAAGACATGAAGTTTGCCAACACGCATTGGGGCAGCGCGGCGGATATTTTCTTGCTCTAAAACCCTCCTAAAAAATCATTGTCTGTAAATTCGGCTTACTGAACGATAGTTTAACATGACAGTGTCATAACAAAACATTGATGAAATGATTGCATACTTATATTATTGTGGCACAAGCCAAACGCTCAAGCTGATCGTGCCTTTTGCGTGTTCGTGCAGTGCTCTCACTCCGATCATGCTCGGCTCGGCTGGAGCGTATTGCTGGTGTTCATCGATTTATTTGACATTGTCAAAATGAAAGGAGGCTTGTGCCCACCATTGGGAAAACTTTAACTAACCAAACATGCAAAAAATGCAAAAATCTAAGCTTAAGTAATATACAATATTTTACCTCATTGGTATTTTATCAATGCTAATTTACATGAAGCAGTGCATTGTTGCTAGGGAGATGAATAAGGGAGCAAAGTAAAGTGATGTTGGGTGATCAAACTCGCTTTGTGAATTTTGTATTTTGTATAGTTCTCATTTTTTGTAATAACTCTGACAAATGTCTAAATTTTTTTGTAATACTACAGGTTAATTATTGTTCAATTTTACCTCAATCACAAAGATCTTATTTACGATTTTTCATTTTTTTAAATATATTTTATGAAAAAGTGCTTTAACTGACTTGTCGACTGAGTGACCACATGGCTCTACTAGATCTACTTATAAAATGCTAATAATGTTAGAAAGTTAATATACATTTTTAAAAACCTTAGGCACATAGCTGACTCAAAAATCATCAAAATAATTTACTTTGCCTTATGTCAATCCATTATCACATACTGCATAACAACAAGTTTATTTCGGATTTTTTATAACAATCACCGATTTTCAGTGAAACCGGTTATTCTTTGTATAAATTATATTGTTAAACTGCATGTGAAATTTAGGCTTGTCTTTTCAATCATTAAATAGGCACATAAAGAATGCAGAAATTTATTAAAGAAAAAGTTTAATGAAAGGTTTAAATATTTAATATTATTTATTAGTTCTACTCTCATTTAAACACGACACAAAAACGAATAAAATTTAATCTTTGTAAATATATTGACAAGACGAATGAACATGGATGTCTGTTGTTTTCATTGGTATAAACTTAAACAAAACAAAATAAAAGGCTGTAATTAGATTAGTACGAAAAGTTTCGACTCTCTCTTATTATGTTCCAATTAATTTTAATACTTTGAAAATTGAAAACCAATTACAGACATCAATTATCTCTTGTCTTCTCAAATATCTGCAAAGTTTGAATCTGATCTAGCATGTAGTTATACATCACATTTGTATGCGGACCCTTGAATGTTTTAGTAAGAAAATGTAGAAAAATAAAGCATCAAGAGTGGAATCATTAAGACGAGACCCTATTTTGCTGCAGAAATAACCAGCTGTCGAAAATGCACGTTCTAAATTCGACACTTTGGGTTTGATCGTGATGAGAGCTTTGTATGCCTTTGTTTAAAAACTCCCGCACTCACTGCCATTCTCGTGTAATGCCATTTCACATAACATTTTTTCGGTTTCTAAATTTAGCGCAGATAAAGATGGTGTAGTACAGCTCTTTGTTGGTTTCAATGCATGCAAAAGCCTCTCTTTGAAACTTCAAAAGTAGGGGTTGAAGAAGCAGTGTTCAAACTCTGATGTTCTGCCAAAGTAATACTGTCGTCATCGTCAGTGACCATTTTCGATACAATAGATTTTATGGAATCTGCGGTTGTTTTCTTGAAATATAGAATCACTGTCAATGTCATTGAAAAATACTTGAGCGTCATCTAAATATTTCGGAACACCGTGTATTAAAAGGTATCTCTCACCTAATCACCTGTCTGCAGTTCAAAACTCAGACTAGCGTGAAGGCATGTTTCGTGACAGTTTTTCGAATATGCACTTTAAGGCAGTGTCAGCTGAAGAATAGTTGCATCTTCTACGGACAAGACTTCAACAACTCCTTTTACTATTTCGAGTTCTCCTTTTAATCGATTTAGAGAGATGAGTTCATTGTCTGTGAAACGAATATCCGATTTTAAGTCCAGCCACGCTTTCTGTAATACTGTAACCATATTGCCTAACGAACTCCATCTCGTTTTGCAGTCCAAAATCACATATAGTTCATGGCCAACATTCTCTTTTACATACTTTTGTAGCATGTCATCATTTGAAGTGGCAGATTTTCTAAAAATTTTCACACCTATCTAACTTTTTTAATCAAGTCTTTGTAGTATTGATTAGAAACACTGGATATTTGTCTATTTTCTGTCACTGATACACCGTCCTAAAGAGTCAGATACATCGTTTTGACTTGATGTATTGTAGAGAATCACAATAGAGATTCTATATTTTTGACAGATATGTGGTGTTGCTATTTGAAAATAATAAGAAAACCCGAAAACGTGGAAAAATAACCGGGTTTTGTAAATAATTCAAATATGCCGAAAAACCGGTTTTTCGGTTTTCGAGAACCGGTTTGCACTAGTATGCATTGCACCAAATTTTCACATTTTTTATCTTTCTGGGTAATTTTCTATATAATAAAGTAAACACTAGAATTGGTATATATCCACTTAATAAACGTACTTGCAAATTAAAAGTAACTCAATGGTTGTTAAGTCTGGACTATGAGACCACTGAAAACCTTCTTATTTCATATACATAGTTTTAATACTGGATAGATCATACATCATACACACTCACATACAGACACACACACACACACACACACACACAACACAACACAACACAAAAGTAACTAATAATTTGTATTATAATAGATATTGTTATCTCTCATTTGTTAATCAAGCAAATAGCTTGTTTAGTTATGTTGATAATATCCTGAGGGGGAGACCCTGGTGATCCGTAACACAGGCTTCCGCCTAGTATACACCAGACTCTCAGCCTATAATGTACATTGTTTATACTCTAACTTGTTAATTTAAATTGTGAGAGTAAATAAAATATATGATTATTAAAAAAATTTAAATCTGCTTACAACACCAATCAAATGATACAAAGAAAATATATAAAAGAAATCATATATCATCTTAGCCTCATCTGGTGTTGGAGAGGATAAATGTTGCTTAAGAGATCGACATAAAACATATTATAATTAATAAAATTAAAATTTATTCTGAGACTTTCATTTTGTACACACTCCGTCATTACATATTGTACTTTTTCAATTACTCCACATTCACTATAGTCACAGAAAAATAATAGTACTACGTACAGAAGTTGCACTCCTTTGATGTCGACTGCTTGCCGACGTTTAATAGCCTACATAATTCTTATTAATCTGATAAATCGCGCACGCAAGCTAAATAAAACTTTATCGCTGCGCGTGAGTGTCCCAAAGTTCCGTGCTTATTAAGGAATGTCAAAAGAAAGTAAAAAAATACATTGCGAAATGTTACTTAGGTGAAGTACCTATTCTGACTATGATCGATTGACCATATTTTCGCCCCTATGTGAATTCTGCGATGCCTAATGCATGCAAATTGCAAGGTCAGTCGTCGGGAATCGTGATGCTTGGTTCGGAAGAAATAGGTAGATAGTGTAAACAACAAATAAACCAAAAATACGATTCCTAACAGAAATGTGATCTATTATTCTACTTAGTTAAAAATCTTGTTAGTATACAAAGTTTTAATTTCAGTATTTTGTGTTATTATAACTTAAAATATTTGAATTACAAAAGACAAGTATAGGTATGTAAGTAGATACTTGGGTAGTGAAATAAATTTTAACTAATTTTTTGTAATAAAGTACTTTGGTATTTCTTCTCTAATTCAAATTATTACTTAATTATTTTTTGCTGTAAATACTTATCTAACAAATAATAAATAAATAAATTCACCTTTCATAACTTCCGTCTAAAACAGAGTTCCCCAAACTTTTTTTTAAACTTTTCAAAAGTCGTAGACCCCTTGCCATGTTTTTCCGTGTTGGGTAGACGACGATGACGATGCAATTGATATAAGGCAAAGTAAATTATTTTGATGACTTTTGAGTCAGCTATGTGCCTAAGGTTTTTAAAAATGCATATTAACTTTCTAACATTATTAGCATTTTATAAGTAGATCTAGTAGAGCCATGTGGTCACTCAGTGGACAAGTCAGTTAAAGCACTTTTTCATAAAATATATTTAAAAAAAAATAAAAAATCGTAAATAAGATCTTTGTGACTGAGGTAAAATTGAACAATAATTAACCTGTAGTATTACAAAAAAAATTTTGACATTTGTCAGAGTTATTACAAAAAATGAGAACTATACAAAATACAAAATTCACAAAGCGAGTTTGATCACCCAACATCACTTTACTTTGCTCCCTTATTCATCTCCCTAGCAACAATGCACTGCTTCATGTAAATTAGCATTGATAAAATACCAATGAGGTAAAATATTGTATACTACTTAAGCTTAGATTTTTGCATTTTTTGCATGTTTGGTTAGTTAAAGTTTTCCCAATGGTGGGCACAAGCCTCCTTTCATTTTGACAACGTCAAATAAATCGATGAACACCAGCGATACGCTCCAGCCGAGCCGAGCATGATCGGAGCGAGAGCACTGCACGAACAAGCAAAAGGCACGATCGGCTTGAGCGTTCGGCTTGTGCCACAATAATAAGTATGCAATCATTTCATCAATGTTTTGTTATGACGCTGTCATGTTAAACTATCGTTCTGTAAGCCGACTTTACAGACAACGATTTTTTAGGAGGGTTTTAGGGCAAGAAAATATCCACCGCGCGGCCCCATTGCGTGTTGGCAAACTTCATGTCTTCGAAATGTTTCTTCTTTTTTTTCAGCGAAAAAACATCATTCCCGTAGGAAAATCGAATATGTTGCAAAATTAAATTCAGCTAGGTGGCGCCACCGTCATTCTACAAGACGGACGACGGTACGATGGACGAACACAGGAAACAGAAACAGAAACTTTTTTATTCAATGTAGATTATAACAATACTTATTGAAAGTCACTTTTTTAATTTACCACTGGTTCGCAGAAAAAACCTCTGTCCTGGGAAGAACCAGCAAGAAACCCAGCGGGACTATTTTTTTTTTCAATAATAGCTTATAATCATGTTTACAATTAACAACACAACAGGAGGTCAGAATATCTGGATTATTATGTCTTTTTACCAAAATTAAGATAAAAAATGTATGGATCTGTATTTTTCCACGCAGGACCTGTAAGAGAGCGATAAAAACATAAAATTCACCAGCTGATTTTCTTCAAACGTTTTGGTGCATTGTAATTCACAGAATAGGCGATAACCTCGCAGACGATATTAAGTAATCCGTTGATGCTCAGCCTACCCCGCAAGGGTTACAGGCGTGATTATAAGTATGCATCAGAAATACTATCACCAACTGTCACGCTTTCACCCTTAACTATTACTTAACTGTGGTAGAAACATTTCTTAGTAAGCCTATTAATAAGCCTTAGTAATATTTATTGAACGGAAATGAATACAGTTCTTATATGTGGTTATGAATGAATCGGTATTACAATAAGAAAAATTGTGCAAAATTATAAGAAAAATATTTTTTAGAGTTCTAATAAACTAACGTATACATAGTTTAAATTGATTCCGCTAGATGTCTTACTAGGTTTTTAAAACGCTGTAACGTAATGTTTCCTGACATGTACTTAACTCCCGCCGTTGAGCCGCGCGTCAACTTGTAGTGCATACGGTACCTATACGCTTAAATTGTTTCTATTTCGTAGCTTATTCGACTACCTGCTTTCGATTTCGGTTGTTTGTTATGTGCTTTGTGATTTGGTTAAGGTTGAATGGATTTATATTGGCTTTCATTTTCGGATTTGTGTATTTTCTTGGATCGGTTTTGTTGATTTGGTTGGTATTCCTTTATACATATTTAGACTCTGGCTTTGCTTTTGGATTTTGTTTATTTAGAATCGTGAATTGGTTTTCGTTGTTTTAGGTTGTTTAACAATATTTCAAAGGAATATTAATAGTATAGATAGTGTATACGGTACCTATACACGTACTTCTTTTTTCGTTGGTTATATTTATATTGACTACTGCTTTCGATTTCGGTTTTCTGCGATTTGTTTTGTGATTTGGTTTAAGTTGATTCGATTTTTTTTGGCTATCGTTTTCGGATTCGTGTTGTGTCTTGAATTGGTTTTGTTGTTTTGATTTTAAAAAATATTTAAAAGGAATATTTATTCCTTTTAGATATTTTGGATTTGCTTTAAAAAAATATTTAAAAGGAAATTTAATTCCTTTTAGGTATTTTAACGTTTTTTTATAAATAGGTTTTTTGTTACTTCATAATGCCTCGCAAACGTAAGTCCAGCCTTTCAAGAGTATCTTCTCAAAGACAAGCGAAAAGATTAGCTCGATCGCTAGAATCTTTAGAAGATGCTGAACTGAGAAGGCAAGCACAAGCAGAGCGTCAGGCTGCTTTTAGAGCATCTGAGACACCTTCTCAACGTCAGCAAAGGCGTCTTGAACAGACAGAGCGTCAGGCTGCTTTAAGAGCTTCCGAAACACCTTCTCAAAGTCAGGAAAGGCGTCTTGAACAGGCAGAGCGTCAAGCTACTTTAAGAGCTTCTGAAACACCTTCTCAAAGTCAGCGAAGGCGTCTTGAACAGGCAGAGCGTCAAGCTACTTTAAGAGCTACTGAAACACCTGCTCAAAGTCAGCAAAGGCGTCTTGAACAGGCAGAGCGTCAAGCTACTTTAAGAGCTACTGAAACACCTGATCAAAGTCAGCAAAGGCGTCTTGAACAGGCAGAGCGTCAATCTACTTTAAGAGCTACTGAAACACCTGCTCAAAGTCAGCAAAGGCTATTCGAACAAGCGGAACGTCAGGCCGCCTTAAGAGCCGCGGAAACACCTGATGAAACTCAACACAGACTCATTGAGCAAGCTGAACGTCAATCTACTATAAGGGCATCTGAAACACCAGAACAGACACAGGCGCGAAGAGATGCAAATGCACAGCTCCAAGCTGAACGTCGACAAAATTTTCAAAGAAACAATTGGTCGGTTTCTAATGACGCAGCATTCAATTATGATCCTTTGATTGATTATAAAAATCTCAGGTTAGTTGTTATCGGACTGATGGACAAGGCGTGTCGATTTTGCAGCGCTTTAAAATGGAAAGATGAGACCGCAGGCATGTGCTGTTCCAATGGCAAAGTGTCTCTTCCGTTACTTGGGGAACCAGAAGAACCTTTGAAAACTCTCTTTTTATATGATGCTAATGAGTCACGGCGCTTTTTAAACAGGATCCGGAAATATAACTCATGCTTTCAAATGACGTCCTTCGGAGTTGACCGGGAAATAATAATGCCGGGATTTTCGCCTACATTTACGGTGCAAGGGCGAATTTATCATAGAATAGGTTCACTTTTTCCAGCTGAAAACGAACAGCATAAATTTTTTAATGGGTGACGAAGAAATTGAGGTAGACCGTCGCTGCCAATTTATCCAGGGAGTTGAGAGAGACACAGTGTTCAAAATTCAAAGATTCTTGCATGAACGTAACATTTTAGTCAAAACATTTAAAACTGCTTTAGAAAACCTACCTGAAGAGGATTATAAAGTCGTCATTCACGCAGATCGGACCCCTCGAGGAGAGCATGAAAGGCGCTACAATGCACCTTTGATAAACGAAATAGCAGCCGTAATTAGTGGTGATCAATTTTCTTCACGAGACATTGTCTTGCGAGCACGTGATGATACGTTGCAACGGGTAGCCGATACACACAAGTTTTATGACGCTCTGCAATACCCATTGATTTATTGCAAAGGACAAGAGGGTTATCATTTTCAAATTCCACTCATTAACCCGGTCACAAAGGAGCCTACTCCGAACAAAAAAGTATCATGTATGGATTTTTATGCGTATCATATGATGTTGCGAGAAAACGATTTTAACCTCTTAGCCCGGTGTAGACAATTATTTCATCAATTTTTGGTAGACATGTATGTGAGGGTAGAAAGTGAACGTCTCCGTTATAAATCTTTAAATCAAAAAAAGCTGCGCATTGAGAATTATATACATTTACAAGATGCAGTTTCTAGCGACGCCAATGTAAACCCCAGGGATTTAGGTAAAATGGTAATTCTGCCCTCATCATTCGTTAACAGTCCCCGCTACCTACATGAGTACACACAAGACGCATTCGCCTATGTACGAACTTACGGAAGACCTGATCTTTTTGTTACTTCTACTTGCAATATTGTTGCTTCCATGTGGGACATGGAAAGAAATAACTGAGGAACTAATGCCGGGCCAAAAAAGTACTGACTGACACGATTTAGTTGCTAGAGTATTTAGATTAAAAGTACAGAAATTAATGTATGTAATTAATAAAGGGAAATTTTCGGAGAGGTGCAGTGCTTCATGTATTCAATTAAATGGCAAAAAAAGAGGATTACCGCATGCCCACATTCTAATATGGCTTAAAGAGAAGAATCGGCCCAGCCAAATAGACGACATAATAAGCGCCGAGATTCCGGATCCTGAGCAAGATAAAGAATTGTATGATACCATCGTCCGAAATATGATTCACGGTCCATGTGGAGCACGAAATTCAATATCGCCATGTATGAAAGAAGGAAAATGTACAAAGAAATTCCCTAAACAGCTATTAAAAGAAACAGTGCACAATGACAATGGCTACCCTTTATACAGACGCAGAGCTCCCAAAGATGGTGGCAGGAAAGTTACAATCAAATCTCGCTCTGGAGCGTTCGAAACCTTAGATAACAGCTGGATTGTCCCGTATTCGCCCATTCTATGTAAAATGTTTAGTGCCCACATTAATGTAGAAGCATGTAGCTCTATCAGCGCAATCAAGTATATCTGTAAGTACATAAATAAAGGAAGCGACCAAGCAATATTTAATCTCAGTAGGAAGGCGAGGCAAATCCCGTTAATGAAGTACAGACCTTTCAAGCAGGGCGTTATGTCAGCAGTAACGAGGCAGCGTGGCGTCTCCTTGGCTTCCCTTTACACGAAAGGCACCCAACAGTTACTCACCTTGCTGTGCACTTAGAAAATGGAGAGCGTGCATATTTCACCGAAATAAATTTCCAAGAAAGAATTGCATCACCGCCAAAAACTACACTAACAGCCTTCTTTCACTTTCAAACCGACCCGTTTGCAAAAACTGTTATATTCTGAAGTCCCCCGCTATTATACTTGGAACACATCTAGGAAAGAGTGGAAACGCCGTATTCAAGGCGCGCCTGTTGCAAATTGGCCCGGTGTAAAGTCATCAGATGCCCTTGGTCGTGTGTATATCATCTATGTAACAATTTTGAATTGAATATACTAGTTTTTACGGAATTCGCGTATATTTAACTTTTTAAATACCCACGTTCCACGGCCAAACCGTAGATTAAAATTTAACTTTGTTCCGATCTATGCAGTATGAACTTATGGTATCTTGAAGCCTTGCAGTGTAAGTTGTCCCAAGCAGATGGTAGCACCCAGCCATCTTCTCTATTGAAATAGAGTTGATTTCAATAGCCTCGCGCATCCAGAACTTTCCGAGATTTGCGGTCTATCAAATCTGATGTAGTGACGGGGGCGATCCTGTACGTGTTCACAGACTGCAGACTTCCTGCAGACTTTAATTTTGAATGTTTCTGTTTACGATTGCTGCTTCACCATGTTCGGGGTCCTACAGGATATAAAGACCTTAAAACTGTCAACGGTCAGGAATGCGCAACTTATAGAGAAGCATGTGAAGCTCTGCATCTTTTAGAAAACGATAATCACTGGGATGAAACCATGGAGGAAGCTGTGCAGTGCCAGTCACTAGCCAAAACACCAGCCAAAATTAAGGATCTTTATGCAACTCTCATATCATCGTGCGGGCTATCTAATGCACATGAATTGTGGGACAAATATAAAGAGTACATGGCGGAAGACATTTTGCGAAGGTTACAGCAGACACACGCGAACATGTACACAAAAATTGAACACATTTATAATGAAGCAGTTGGAAAAATGAAGAAAAAGTAATCAATTAAAAAACGACTTTGGAATGATAAGCCCTCAGCGAACAACCGAAAATGAACTAAGTGATGAAATTATACGTGAAACAAACTACGATATACCAGCTTTGCAGCAGCAAGTAGCCGAATTTGTACCCCGCTTGCTTCCCGAACAAAAACGAGTTTTTGACAAAGTATTAAGACAAATTGAATCTGGAAATGGTGCACTTTTCTTTTTAGATACCCCTGGAGGAACTGGGAAGACATTTTTGTTAAATTTATTATTAGCGCATGTACGGAAAGATAAAAAATTGCTGGGCCGTAGCTTCCTCCGGTATAGCCGCCACGCTGCTAAGCGGGGGCCGCACTGCACATTCTGTTTTAAAACTCCCTCTAAATCTAGCCCAGGAAGAATCGCCGATCTGCAACTTTAGCAAAAATAGTGCACGAGGTATAATGCTACGACAATACAAACTTTTAGTGTGGGACGAAAGTACAATGTCGCATAAAAAAGCTGTATAAACACTAAATAGAACGCTCCAGGATTTGCGCAGCAATACCGATGTAAGGGGAGGAATGGTGGTTTTACTGGCTGGTGACTTTCGCCAAACTTTACCTGTCATTCAAAAGGGCACACCTGCAGATGAAATGAAAGCATGCCTCAAGTCAATGCCAAAGCATGCGTCTTAAAATAGTGTTCGTTTAGTTTTTTTTTTTCAAAATTCCCACAATCAATTAATCAGAATTCCCACAATTCTTCCCTTTCAATTCAAAATTTCCTATTTAGCTCAGTTTCTTTTCAATTCTAAATGCTGCACCTCTGACGGACCTATTAAGCTCAGTTTCCTTTCAACTCAAAAGGCTGCATCTCTGACGGATCTTTTATTTGGCTCAGTTTCCTTTCAATTCAGAAAACTGCATCTCTGACGAATCAATTTAGCTCAGTTTCTTTTCAAAAGTCTGCATCCCTGACGGATATTATGCTCAGTTTCCTTTAATTAAAAAAAATATCCCATTTCCATTTGGAATAAACAGGCTATTTTCTTGCTTTCCTATACGCTGCGTTTCAAAACATTTAAATAGGCTGATCAATTTTCAAATCAATTTTGCTCAGTTTCCTTTTAATGGCTGCATCTCTGACAAATCTATAAAACTCAGTTTTCTTTCAATTCAAAAAGCAATGGATAGTTCATTTCCCAGTGACCATGCGGGCGAAGCCGCGGGTAACGGCTAGTTACTAATATTCCCTTAACTTAATTTGCTTACCTTAAATTGTTTGTGTTACGAGTGGTTCACGCCAGTAGTCGAGTGGCGGATTCGAACCCACGACCTTTTTGAATTCGCGGTTCGCGCCCTGCCAAGGCACGTCGCTTCAACAGAAAAAATACAGTGATAAATTCTTTTATGTCGTAATGTATGTGTTTTTATTTGTTTTATAAGTGGTAATTATAATTCCATAAACAGTCAACCAATATTTAATAAACTGCCATGCAAAGGTGTACTAGCACATAGACGTACTACTATAAAAACCGCAGACCCTTGAGTTGAGAAGGCTGATTATTATCTTCAGTCTAGATATTTAAATATAAGTATATGATATCAAATGTTATGAGATTTTCCTGGTACATTCATTATGCTCAATCAATACTACCTAGTTGTAAATGGTTTTACTTACTGTAGCTATTTACCGCAAACTTAATTAAAGGACATCGTAAATTGTATCTAAAGTAATAATTTACATTTTCTTTTAATATATTTATTCTAGAATTAGGTAATCAGATAGAAGTTTTGACGATTGGCGATACCGAAGACAGTGGTGAAGAAGAAGAGGAGAGTGTGCCTGTCTGCACCATGGGGCGAGATATAAGTACAGACGACGTATGTGCAGATGCGGCTGTTGCGCCCCTTCAGAGCCGTACCACGCGCCGCGATGTTTCACCCAGTAGTCAGGTAACAAATTCACACCAATAATCCATGATACACTTACAAAAATACTATGTCATTTGTAATACAAAAACCGAAGTTGTAAAGTATATAAAACATATTGTTGCGTGAATAAGTCAACGTCATACACTAGCGCCATCTAGTGTCAGGAACGAGAGCGAGGGGAGCTTTGCAGAAAATGACATCACAAATCTTTCAATCGACAGCGCCATCTAGTCTCATACCGAAGAACTAAGTTTCTAGAAAATCTACACTCGAACACTCGTCGCTTTGCGCGCATTTACTTGACTTCATTGCTAATTTGTATATATAGGCGCTGCAAGATGCGATCGGGGCAGTATTGGAATTGGCGACACAAGCGAAGCTTCGGAGCGAAATAAAGTGAATTAGTGTGTTTAATTATTAGTGTTTTAAGTTTTAATTTGTGTAAAGTAAATTAAAGTGTTAATTTAGGTAATTTTATCGGCAATTTTTATTGTCACGAACCTCAAGCACGTAACAATATTAAATAATATGTTTAATAAATGGTAAATGAAAAGTAGGAATACATTTTCAAACTTAGGAACATTAAGATTATTATTTTTAGGTATTATATTACAATATGTAAAAAATAAACACTGCGATTTGTATTTACTAAGTACCTACATGTTCACTCCAAGAATGCCGTTACTTCCCGCCGCGCTCCCTCACTCCGCGCCTGAAGTGTCCCCCTATTAGTACCGATAACAACAACATAATAATAACAACTTCGTAATGTTTTATGTATTTAAAATATTTTAAATGTAAAATAAAACCATAAAAATTTAATTATAATATTTTATAAGGACACGTTCCTACTCATTGTTATGATTTCACTTTACTAAATAAATTATTTTATAGTATGCATTTTATCTACTTGTTTGCTCTCAATGTCTGTCTACAGGACAACAAACTAATTACATAGTTTTGCTTGATTTGACAAAAAATAGTCATCATGTTTATGTGATATAATAGATAAACATTTTTTTGTCTACGGTACCGTCAGCTTTTATATGTCATAACTCATAACGGTCGACGACGGCAAATTTGAAATGAACACGTAGTAGTTTTAAATACTTGAAAATAATTTTGTGTTTTATTTTTATTAAACTGATAATCTATATTAACCACACTATTACCCTATTAATAATATTTTAAGAACGCGGAAATAGAAGGTTCAGTGGAAGGCTCAGTAGAAGAATTTGTTGTAACACCAGCTAAGCACGGGACCCTGTACAAATGCCGGATAGCGCGAGATCGCAAGGGAATGGATCGTGGACTGTATCCAACATACTTTTTGCACTTGGAAAAGGACTATGGGAAGAAAGTATTTTTGTTGGCTGGTGAGTTTATTTATGTTCTATTTTTTCTCTTAAAATATAAATTTGTAATGATGGCCAAAACCCCTTTCCGAACCAGTACGTGAACTTGTATCTACTTGAATCTACATGTATGTAATGTGTACTGACGACTATACCAACAAATTTTGGGGCTCGGCTGTCAGCCTCAACAGAATCTGATCATATACAAAGATAGTATTCCAGTGCCCGAGTGTGTGTGCATGCACAGGTGTACTCTCTATTCTCACTCTCATAGTCAGATAGGCCAACGTCAAACACCTCAGTCCCCCCCCCCCCCCCGTTACCATGGGTGCTGTAAAGTGCCCGAAACGTCGGGAAATAAAAAAAAACTTAAGTTAAACACGATAAAATCCGTAAAATTAGTTTTCCTCGACATCATATTTAAATTATTTTTATTTAATGTGTAATATTCGTGTAGTTATAAGAAATCATTAGATATCTTATTATTTCAGGACGGAAACGAAAAAAATCGGCTACATCGAATTATCTAATTTCAACCGACCCAACCGAGTTGACTCGCCAAGCCGATAGTTTTGCTGGCAAGCTGCGTTCAAACTTGCTCGGTACAGCTTTCACTGTATATGATAATGGAAAAGCATGGAGGAAACACGACCATGCACACACAAGACAAGAACTAGCTGCTGTTGTTTATGTAAGTAAATACAAAACATATTCGTAACATCTATACAAATAAATAAAATACAAGTGTCTGTTTGTAGTGTCAAATTAACAGTTTTTTTTTATTAAAAGCATATAAAAGTATATACGACGACACTTAAAACAAATAAACTATTTTTAAAAATTTTGTCTGTCAGCCTGTCTGCTTGCTGCGGTGAATCTCTGAAATGACTGGATCGATTTAGACAGTACTTTGGCAGATAGCTGATGTCATAAGGAGTAATTTAAGCTACTTTTATTTAAAAAAAGAATGAGGGTTCCGCACAAAAAAAACCCACGAAATCCAAACGTAATAAATTCCACGCAGATGAAATCGCGGGGAACAGCAAGTTAACCCATATTTGCCCCCTGATTCGAAAACGATCAATACCCTCTATAGGCCCAGAACTATTTTTGACTTCAATCAGCGCGGCGGAATACCTACTTGCTGTTCTCAGAGTTTCTACGCCATACATTTCGTTTCACCAATTTACGGGCTTGTGGCTGTCCGGGTTGACTCCATAAAGACACGTCCGATGTTGTGTTTTGACTAGCTAAAGCTGAAAGTGAAAGATTATCTTGTAACCTGCTGTTATCATTGTCGTTATTCCCATGAAGCGCCAGCTGAGCAGGATCCAGAAGTTGTCTACGTGATAAATTGTCAAACTTACATTTGTATCGTCGCCCGAATCAGATTTCGAAACTATTCCATCTCGGTGGGGAGGGGGGATCAATATAAATTTCTATACCTGTCGCTTCATCGTCCGAAACCAAATTATGGACAATATCATCTATTTCATTGGTCAATAACGGCCTGCTTCATCTGAAAATAAAATGTTTATTTAATATAATAAATACGTATATTTTCCCAGTGTATCGTTTTCGAAACAATAATTTTAAAAACAGCTTTTAGGTATTTGAATACAACATTTAGTTTATATAATTACACAAATATTTTCAAACTATGTTAACTTTATCATAAAATACGCAAAACCTCTAAATTAGAGATAATTTGGATAAATACTTACTTTTTTGTGAGAGTCGCCATGATTTCTGCACGCCGTAAATTGGTCACAACTTGCACTGACTCATTACGGGAAAATAACTTTTGTTTATTTGGCACATTCAATTACCATTAGAAGATCCTCAACCTGGACATATATGGTGGTAGAATGCACTTTCCCAACGAAACGCGGAAGCTAGTGAACTTTTATTAAAACTTAATTATTGATTCGTTTTCGAATCACCAGGCAAATAAGGAACCAAATAAAAACATAGTTCTGGGCATATATGGGTTAATACATAATAATACAAATTTGTTTTATTTATAATAAAAATATATGAAAATTTTATCAGTTTATTTTATTTATTTATACCTACATCTAGAAAACGTTATTTCAATGAAATTCTCTTAATTGTATTAGCAAGTCTCACTTAAAACAGCTATTTAATTTTTATTGGTTAAATGGATCACTACATTTTTTGCGGTAGATGGCGTGATCAATTTTACTCTGCTTTCATTCCGGACTTTTTACAGTGTAAATAGAATATTTATTAATAACTCGATAACAGAACCAGCTATCAAGTCCAATTTTGAGATTTTCTATTTTAGCACTAAACCATATTGTGTAGGCATATGACTCATTTTGGTCCTTAAATGTATAATTTTTCTAATTACTTAATCACAGTACTATATATCAAGAGATCAAAGAGAAAATTCAAGAAGTATTGTGTAAATATAACCTCTATCAGTAAAAATATTAAGTAGTTACAAAATCACAACAGATGTACCAAGTATATGAAAATATTTTTTTTTTGTTGATTTTTCCTAATATTTTAATATTTACATGCTTTTTTAAACTATGAAATATAATATTTATACTATTATAATAAATATTTCAGGAAACAAATGTACTTGGCTTCAAAGGACCACGCAAAATGACTGTCGTACTCCCAGGCATGACGCCCGATCGTCAACGTGTAACAATAACCCCACAAGATGACAGCGAAACCCTTCTTGAACGACTGAAAACCCAGACCCTTGACGATATAGTTGTACTCCACAACAAAACACCAGTATGGAACGACGAAACCCAGTCGTATGTACTTAACTTCCATGGCAGAGTAACCCAGGCAAGTGTTAAAAACTTTCAGATTGTCCACGATTCAGAACCAGATTATGTGGTGATGCAATTTGGTCGCATATCAGAGGATGTCTTTACAATGGACTTTAGATATCCACTGTGTGCACTGCAAGCATTCGGTATTGCCCTAAGTTCGTTTGATAGTAAATTGGCTTGCGAATAAATACGAATTTATTGAAAGAAATTGAAGTATGTGTTATGTAAATAGAAATAAATTTTTCAGGTGTTGTATACCGCAGTCCAGGGTCCTAAGTTAAAAAAAAAATATTATTAATTATTTCTAATAATTTCAATCAGATGAATTGATGAATTTAGTTTTTATGTGAGGAGAATTATACAAAAATCATGTTACCTTGTAATATTTTCGGTGAATTTACTATTTATTTATATAAATAACTTGTAAAGAAAAATAACCTACTCATTCTCATTATTATAACATCAACATTAATAGAAATATTCTTAATTGCATGTTTTAAACACCTTTTAAAACAAAGACCTTTCAATTGTACTGTGTGTTACACACACATATATTAAACAGTATATTGTAAAACAAAAAAATTGTACAAAGGAAAGCTCATGCATTTCATTTTTTTTTAATTATAGTAGCTTTAATTAGGAATACCAGTTGTATTTAGAATAATCTATTTCCGTGATACCAATGGCTCATTTTATTTATCCTTATGTTATGTACTGCAAAATTTCTGCACCCAGTACAATAATTTGTTTTGGTTACCCACCATATGTAATAGAATATAAATATTTATTTTATAAAGATTCTGATCAGCTCCACTCTGCTAGTTAAAACATCAATAACTACTTTTGTAGAACTTGTTGGCTAGCTATTTGTCTATAATTTCTTTTTTCAAATCATATGAAAGTTTTTCTTTAAGCAAATCCAGTTATAGATCTTAAAATATAGTATCAATGATGAAAAAAGCTCAAAAACAAAGGTTGGAGGTCACTGAAAAATACATTTCTTGTTGTCGACTATACATCACAATAATCATATTAAGTGATTTTATTACATATCTGGGGAATAAGTTATTGTATGTGTAGTACTGTAGGATGTAGTAGTCAACTGTTAGATTAGTTACAAAGTGTTTTAAAATTAAGCGCACACAATTTGTTTTAGGTGCTTTTATGATATGGGTTGTGTTATTAATTATTATATTTTGTGCATTTGTCATTCATAAATAATCATGTGAACAAATATTAGTGTCAATAGTAAGGCTTGCATTAATATATTTGATGGTGGGAGATAACTCTGAATTCTAAATTTTTCTTTTGATATATGCATACTTAACATTTAGTTCACATAAAATTGTCATTTTTGCATTATCCTTAAAGTACCCACATAGGGCTAAGAAATAAAAAATATTCTGTAGAAGTACTTTTGTTAACATAAAGAAATCTGTTGTATCTTACAAAAAGACGAACTTAATATAATGTTTCTATTGTAAGAGAAGATTTTCCCTACACCTATAACTATGTAGTCGGTGTGCTTTGCCATCTAGGGCTGCACACTATGAGATTGGATGGTAATCAAGCATTAGCCTATAACGGTTAAAAAAACTTTTGTCCAAGGATACAGTCTAGGAATTGATGTTGTAAAATAAGCATAATTAATATGTTATGTGTAATATAAATTACATTCCAACAGGTTTTTATTAAAAGTGCCATGATAATAATATTGATTTGGACCACAAGTTCCGAATACTGAAGCTATAAGTTGCACTAAAGAAATACTAAAGAATAATAGGATATCTGGGCTATACTCACTAGCTGATAACAGCTTTCTGCCATCAAATAGCACTGCTTGCACTGCAGTGTTCTAGTTTGAAGTCCATAGACTGCAAGAGCCGCTTACCATTATCTCGACTGTAATTTCGTATGTCACATAATTTTTATAAAAAAAATTATTAAAAAATATTTGCTCTACTGTCATATCTATACTGGGAGAATTCAGAGGAATATGTTAGTACGGGCAAACGTTGCCTGTATAACATTTTAAGTCTATGTGCTAGCACATAAAACTCATCCTAACCTACTCGTGCCCGATTTGATACAAATTTGAAAACTCGAGAATAGCATAGAACAAACTTGACCCGAAAACTAAAAATTGTGTTTTTGCGCAAATGTAGTTGCTGGCTGGAAACCCAGTTGGTCTACAACTGTTTCAAAAATGGCCATATAGCAATTAGCGAAGTATTCTGACCACTTAACCTTGATGTCGTCAAATACCACAAATAAACACTAGCATGATCACAATTTTATGTGCAAATAATTTTTAAGGAATCTTGTTATTGTATTATAAACTTATGTTGTCCTAGTCATTATTTGTAGCATAATTTTAGTTATAATATATTAATTATCTCACAAACCTTAATTTGCACAATTAATGTGAGTCACACATGTAAGATATATGAGTATTAATTTGTTTGAGATAAAATTAAAACCCTCACAAATATAGCTTTATGTAATAAATGTTTATATGAACATTATTTAATAATAAATTTCAACATGTCATTCTCTTTGTCGTGCATTTCACGCTGTCTCATTTATGAGATATCTAAATAATTCTTAATTTTAAGAATTGACAATAGTAGAAAACTATAAAGTAATGAAGTAGATAGAAATCATATTCTTACTTTGAAATTACTATACAAAGCTTCTGGAACCATTTAGATTATACTTTTATTTAGTAATGAAATTAAACATTCCATACGAAATTTTCGTACTTAAAATTTTATAAACTTAGTGTAATCACTACAGAATTTGTACTGAGATTATAATACAAAGTTTTAAATAATTCAATTCAAATAATTCCCACCACTGCCTCTAGAATTTTTATTCTTTCTTTAGTTTCATTCAAGGAGCAAGAATTAAATTGAATTAAATTAAATTAAAATAAAATAGCACTTAGAGATAAAATAATTAGTGATGCAACGAATACTACTTTTACGAATACGAATATCAAACCTATTATTCGGCGAATACGAATACGAATATCTCGCCATGGCACTGAAAAACTAATTTATTTGATGATGTTCTATTATTCTAATAATTGAAATTTACAACAGGCCAATTTTTACTTAAAAACATAAAATTTCTAGATTTTCTGGTTTTAGGCGATTTCTTTTGTTATTCTGGATGTTCCCAGCTGTTGAAAATAGCCTTTCCGGGGTGACTTATAGTTCAATTAGTTTCAGTGAAAAATATTTTTGGGCGTTTTTTCAGCCTTAAAAATGGGCATCTGGCTAAATAAAAGGCCAATGGATCAGAAGCAAGATTTGACTTCGTATTATTGGGGTTGCTTGAGATAATCTTCTTGAGATGTCGTCGATTCTTTGCTTAGCTCTTTAGTAGCTTATTCAAAATTGGCCAGAATATCAATAATTTGTCTCATAAGAGCCCATTGCCTTGCTGTGATTGCATGACGACAATTTGGTAGAGATGGTAAAACATCTTGGAACGCTATGCATTGTTCAATCTCTTCAACATCTGATATGTTGAGTCCCATCTAGTTTCAACATCTTAAAACAAAACATGTTTCGGTATATTGTTAGCTTGATTAAAACTACCTTTACGGATTTTATCGCGTTTATTTTTACTTTTTATTTTTAATTCCCGACGTTTCGGGCGCTTTCCAGCACCCATGGTCACGGGGGACTGAGATGACTGACGTCCCGATGTCATTGTTAAACCCGGAGTACCTTCAGCTTTTTTAATTATTGTTTATGGTCCGATCTATGCAAAATGAACTGACTATGTCTTGAGTTCTTGCAGTGGTATGCTTGGGTTTAGTTTTAATTTTATTGATTATAGGATCCCAAGCAGGTGGTAGTACCCAGCCTCCTTCTCTATTGAAATTAGGATGTTTTTTAATTTCAATAGCCTCACGTAATCATCCTTGGTAGGAATCGGTGTTCTTTCGCGAGGATTTGTGGTCTATCAAATCTGATGTAATGGTTTTTAATCATGTGCAATGTTCGCGTAAATATAAGAAATCATTATATTGTTAGCTTGTTGAGAATTCAGTTGTTTGAGTGTTAAAATAAGTAATAACGTCGTTGCGGCGACGCGCTATTTCCAATACTGCCAGTATTTAGAGTTGCGTACAAAAATATAAGTATTAGTAATATTCGTGATTAGTATTCGCCGAATACGAATATTCGGTTAATGCCTACTATTCGGCGAATACGAATATTCGCATTCGTTGCATCACTAGAAATAATAACTTTTCGTGTTTTGAAGGTTTGAAATAGAAGTGACATTATTTCTTTTTACTGTAATTGTTCTTAAAAGTTTATATATATACCTATACCTAGTTTCCAAAAAAATTCAATAGACAATTGCTTTTGTAGTTAGTATGGTATACTAATAGATATTTATATCTAAGCTTCATTTGCATCGTGATACACTTAATCCCAATTCTTTCCCTTCCAACAATGCCGTCTTTTTTAAAATAATTTTTATAAACTTTAAAAACACGAAAATTTAGGCCAATTTACCCATTAAACTTGCTCCTAAAGTGACGATAACAGTAACTTTTTTATAAACAATTATATTTATATAAATAAAGATATTCATTGATTACAGTTGAAAATGGTCAAACAAAATACAAACTTAGATATGGATAGATTAAAAAATGTGTGCCTATATAGGTTATTTGTGTAACTAGTTAGTTGAAATGGAATTTAAAAGGGATTTGTATAAAAATAAATACGACAATTTAAAGCGTTTATATAAATATTAACGAGCTTGTAGAGTTGTATGAGATAATTGTAAAAATGTTTGATAACAAGCACATTAAAAAGAACAGTATGACACAATAAAATATTCAAGAAAGCACAAGAGGCTGATTAAGCGAACGTAGATTGAGAAAATACTTTATTTTTTATTTTGTTAATGTATTTTATTCATTATTCTGATTTATGATATACCGACGTTATCATTAATGACATTTTAAAATGGAGACATTATGCTTGTGTGTTTGTCTATTTTACACTATTATGGTCCAGTACAATTTCCTTCAAATGTAAACAATGTTTAGCTTAGCTACCTACCCTTATTTCAATGAATATTTTTATTATTGTTATATTAAGTAATTTAAAATTGCATAATATTAATCTACACAAAAACACTACCAATATTTACATTTGTGGAAAATTGCATTGGAACGGACTTTATTAATGATACAACAACTGTAGAACGCTGGATACTACATAGCTGTGGAAGCTTTAAGCCGAAACGTCGAATATTCGGCCGAAAGATACTCGCGCTAGTTTTGAACATTGAATTCATGAGAAATATTAATCTTTCGACAATCGTTTACTTGTAATGTTAAAAACTTTATTTTTAATTTGCCATTATTAACTTTAATCGAGTCAGTAATTTTTCCATAGTCAATCCTGTTTAATCAGTAATCATATATTAAACATCCAGATATCTATGGAACCTCTAGTGCTTATGTAATTTATTTAACAAACGCCTATA
This sequence comes from Parnassius apollo, assembly GCA_907164705.1. NCBI lineage: Eukaryota > Metazoa > Arthropoda > Insecta > Lepidoptera > Papilionidae > Parnassius > Parnassius apollo. The sequence continues at coordinate 2,371,562 of CAJQZP010001352.1, forward strand.
GCACAAACATTAGTAAGACAAGGATTTATAAATACATCTAATATTTTAATAAGAATGAGCACAATTATATCTACAATAATTTTAATTAACTTGATGATGGAATTAAAAAGGGTCATTAATATATAAATTTTAGTATGTACATTGTGCCTTTGATAAATATAGGTTAAATATTTGTGCCTTTTACTTTCATGTCTACTGAGTATTTTGTACCTGAAGCATTTTAATCATGTTATTTTATTGAATTAACTATTGTAATGCTTATTAAGCCATTGATTCATTTTTATATTTATGTGAATATCACACTTGTGAAAGACAAAACTAAACAAGCAATGAAATTGTAATACATTAGCCTTATAATGCTATTTCTTAACAAAATTGAAATTGTAAAATAGCCATCAACATTTTAAGTCAAGCATGTTAAACATTTTAACTAAATGTAAGTTTCATCAGTTGACATTTTAACAATGTATTTACATTTTTGATCAAACAGTACTTTTATTTCGTTTACTTTAACATTTACACTGCTATATATTATACATATTTATCACAAACAAACATAATAGATAATATTAAGGCTAATACTTTCTCAACAGAAATATTGTAACACAGTATTATTAAATTTAATTAAATAAATTAGACATAATATATTTCACCTTAATGTTTACCTACTTCTGTAATATTTTTTCAATCTGTACTAATAAATAAATACATTTGAAGTGTTTGTAATATCAAAATAAGAGCTTTTTACTAAATGCATATGAACATATATACGGCACTTATAACAAAAAAAAAAACAATTTTTACAATGTTTGTCTGTCTGTTTGTTCCGGCCAATTTCCTATACGGTTCGACCGATTTTGTAGGACTTTCACTAAATAGCTGATGTTATAAAGGGTAACATAGGATACTTTTGTTTTGTAAAAAGATTTAGGGTTCCGCACAAAAATATTATAACCCATGAAATCCAATCGTAATAAATTCACGCGGGCGAAGTCGCGGGAAACAGCTAGTTTTAAAATAAATTATAGATTTATTTGCTGTTTCACTAAAATTACATAGATGTGTTATAAAGTATTGTATAAATGTTTTACTACATTACTATTTAGTTAAATAACTCAACAAACTTTTGCTATTTATTTTGGTATGTATGCTTACGCTTAAACTGTTTTTGTGATATCTGTTACAAAATTAATAAATAATTAAAAATCACCGAATGTAATGTAGGTAAGAGATACATAATGTATAAAATTTTGATTGATTTGCTATTTCAAAATGTAAAATCGTGCATGAGGCTAAAACAGTACTTTTTTGTACTATTATATAAAATGTTTTACATTCCATTTTATCTCTTGACAGTCATAATTAAGTTTTAATAAATGTTTGCAAGATTAATGTTGTTTTTTTTTTAGGATAAAATGTAGAAATTTCGTAAGACTACTTCCAAAGACCCAATTAGTCTATTGCATGCTTTAAGCGCAAAGCGCGTAGGTATGTTCTACTAGCGCCTAAAAATCAAGAATCCAACGTTGTGTCGCATGAAATCGTAAGTAACAATCATATTGAACATACATATAAATGACATAAAAAGCACATTGTCAGAAAGATAAATGATTGTTGAACTTATTTTTTTTAAAGATATTGCATCTCTTTGCTTATTCTATTGCATCTACCACGGGGAGTGCTCAGAGGAATTGTTCGGATTAATTCTAGATGGTAAATTTTACCATAAGTACGTTCCGACAGTCGTGGTAGTTCAGCTGCTTAGCGTTCGCTGTAAACACAGTTCGCGAGCAACCCGGGTTTGATCCCCGCCGGCACCAATGAAATTGTTAATTGTAATTCTAAGTGCTGACACAGAATAAATAATAGTATAACGTAGTGCTGATTTACCACGTGCTCGGCGGTGAAGGAAAAAAACATCGCGAGGAAACGTGCATTTCTGAGAAATAAGAAAAAAAATACAGGGTGGCGCAATAGAACGTGCATAATGCATCATCTTTTTTTGCGGGGTAGAAAGCGCGTGGGCGAGAGGCGTATACTACCGTTGGGTAGACGCGCTCAATTGGTCCTTTTTTCTTTGAAAATGCGCGGGGGCAAAACATCACTGCTAATACCGAACGATATGTTGCGATGTTGGAAGGTTTTTTGGCTCCAGAACTTGAAATTTTAAGAACAGTGAGTTCTAGGACTTGGTTTCAACAAGACGGAGCTACCAGTCACACGTCAAATGACTCCATGGTGGTTTTGAAACAAATGTTCCCAGGCAGACTGATTTCGAAAAGAGGTGATAACCCATGGCCTCCCATGGCCCCCTCGTATTCCAGATTTGATGCCTCCTGACTTTTTTTGTGGGGATACCTCAAACACAAAGTCTACAGTAATAATCACACAATCACAGAAACATCGATCAGCTCAAGCAGAATATCCGTGGTGAAATGGCAGCAATTTCATCAGCATTACTGAAGAAAGTTTTTAATAACGTAACCTGACGAGATGTGTCGTAATTTCCCGAACGCTGCCCAACCGAGTTGAATCCGTCGATTGACCTTTCGGTCGAAGTTGAGACTTACCTAGTCGGACTATTTATCCCAGGTAAACGTACTCGTCAACAACTTCGAGCTTAGTGCTCCCCACAACTACCGGCGTAGGTGGGACTAGACATTAAACATGATCTTTGTTTTGTTCATATTCATCTTAAGACCTATCCGTTGGGAGACACCATTAAGATTATTGAGCATAGTGCTTAGGTCCTCCAGCGATTCTGCCATAAGAACTATAATTCTATTTTTATTCGGCAAATCGAAGGTGAGTGATGTACTCGCCATGGATGTTAATACCGTATCCTTTCCAGTCCAGTAGCTTGAAAACGTCTTCCAATGCAGCGGTGAAGAATTTCGGGGGTGTAACGTCACCCTGTCTTACACCTATCTGCAGTTGGATAGGTTTCCAACTCTGGTTCTGTACTCGGATAACCATCGTAGCCCTACTGTACAAACACTTCAGCACTTCGATATACCAACAGTCAACTTGGCACCGCTGAAGGGACTGTAGCACCGCCCAAATTTCGACGGAATCAAAGGCTTTCTCATAGTCCATACGCCAGGCAAATGGCAGATTGTACTCTTCGGTCTTCTGTACAATCTGCCGCAGAATATGTATGTGGTCTATAGTACTGATGCCTTTTCGGAAACCAGCTTGTTCGGGAGGCTAGAAGTTGTTGAGTCTGCGTGCGAGACGATTCGTAATGACCTCGAAAACAGCACGTAGACGCGGCTTAGAAGAGAAATCGGTCTGTAGTTCTTCAAGAGAGCGTTGTCGCCTTTCTGAAAGAACAAGACCACCGCACTTCTGCTCCACCCGTCTGGAGTAGTGCCACGATGGAGGACGGAATTGAAGATCTTCTGAAGGACTTTAAGTACCGGTGTTCCACCCGCTTTCAGAAGCTCCGCTGTAATTCCATCCTCGCCTAGGCCCTGCCGTTTTTAAGGTGCTGGAGAGCCATTCTAATCTCGCTTAGACTGACGTCCGGGACATCATCGGAATAGTGTCGGATAAGACTTGCTCTTGGATCGTTACTCACACTTGCGTGTGGCTCCAAAGATGATGTGTACAGCTGCCTATAGAACCTCTCAATCTCACTCAAAACCTCAGGTGTCTCGGAAACGATGCTGCCACAATCAGTCTTCAGCTTTGACAGTTGGCTCTTTCGGCAGACAGATCTCTGGCAAAGACTTTGGAGCCCTGGTTCCGCTCGATCGCTTCTTTAATACGAGCAGTATAAAAATTGCGTAAGTCTTACCGCATGCATTTGGAGATCTGTCTGTTCAGTTGCCTGTATGCTGTCAAATCTGTTGACGATTGGAGCCTCATCTCCCGTCTAACAGCCATGAGAGAGTGTTATCGGAGAGTTTTTGTGTTCTTCTGCGGCGGGTCTTGCAGAACTTAGCTCCGACCGCATGGACAGTTTCCACGAGCTTGTCATTCATATCGTCCACTGCATTGTAATCTTCTAGGCACTGAAAGCGGTTACGTAAATCGAGCTGAAAGGTTTCGGGATTCTGGATTAGAGCACGAGGAGGACGGAGCTATGACTTCATTACACGAGACCTCTCCAACTTAACGTTTAGGTTCGGCGTGCCTCTAACCATTCGGTAATCGCTTCACCCTTCACACTGAGATATCACTGAACAATTGGCGTCTGGTCGTCCCAATAAAGTCAATCTCATTTTTTGTCGAACCGTCGGGGCTCGACCAGGTCCACTTTCCGTGGGGCCGCTTCTAGAAGAAAGAGTTCATCATAAAAAGTCCCTCTTTCTCCATGAAGTCGGCCAGCTGCTGGCCCCTTGGGTTCCGTTGCCCTTGTGGCCGAGGAGGAAAAGGGGAGATTATACAAAGTACTCAGTGGGGGAGATCTCCCGCCGGGGAAGGTGTTCTACCCGGGGAGCGGCCAACACTCCGTGTGATAGTTTTTTTTTGCGCCCGAAGCAAATATGGGCAACCCTCCGGAAAGCGGGGGAGGGAGGTGGGCAATGCTCATAGCATACCACGCAGCCGGCTGCGTGGTTATGTGGAGACTTTTACCCACTAAACCCCACCTTTAAGAGACTGGCTTATATGGCTATACGGACGCGACCCTCCTTGGCAGAAAGGAGGGCGCAAGCGGCGAAAAGCCGCTTAGAAGTGTGCCTAACTAAGGCAGATTAAGGGATGTGTTATGTAGGCTCGGCCTGAGCCGCCAGGAGGCAGTTCAAGTCAGCCGAAAGCTTGTTGGGGGGGGGGGTCCGAGAGAGAGTTTCTCTGTCTGCGCACACTATAGCGAGTGTGGATAGAGAATCTCACGAATGAGATGATTTGGATGGGACTCTGAGGCTTTGAAAAATCTCTCAGAGAGTGATTTAAGGAACTGCTGGATTGTTGGGAGCTCTAAGTCTCGGTGTAGGTCGGCATTACGGACATAATAGGGCGAGTTAGTGGCCCTACGACAGAATAGATTTTGAACTATTTGAAGTTCATTTATAAATTTGCATAGCATGTGCGAAAATGGGGGCCGCGTAGGTCATGACAGGTCGTATGCAGACCTTATATAGGGTTCGCTTGTTGCGGAGAGACATTTTACTGTGTCTGCCCAACATGCTGTTGAGCCTACCCATGTAAAATCGCGCGGTGCGAGTTACCTTCTTGATATGGGGCTCGAAAGTGAGCCTTGCATCAAGGGTGACGCCTAAGTATTTGGCTTTTGTTTGCCATGGGACAGGGGTTCCTAACATCCTGATTGGTGAAGTGGCGGTGAGACGGTGTCGTTTATATTCGAAGCAAACGGCGGAGCTCTTCTCCGGGTTTACGTCGATACGCCATTTTTGGAACCAAGCTCCTAAGTCGTTAACTGACTTTTGGATCTTGTTCCGAATCTGTGGCAGTGAGTTGCCTTTAGAGTAAAGGGCTGTGTCATCTGCGAAGAGGGCTAGTTTAACACCATTCGACGGGATAGGGATGTCGTTGGTGAATAGTATATATAGGAGGGGGGCAAGCACAGAGCCTTGAGGGACACCGGCTTTGATTTAACGAGTAGAGGATAGCGTGTCTTCGTGTCTAAAACGAAAGATACGATCCTTCAAATAGGAGGCTACAAGGCGGACGAGGCGGTCAGGGAGGCCTAAGTCGTACAATTTGTAGATAAGGGCCTCATGCCAGACTCTGTCGAATGCCTTGGCAATGTCGAAAAAGACCGCGATGGTCTTTTGACGACGAGGATAAAAACCGCTGAGGATATATTCCACTATGCGGTGAACTTGCTGGTGGCACGAGTGTTTGGCACGAAACCCGAATTGTTGAGGGATGACAAGAGGGTCGCCGTCTGTGGGAAACAAATGGCGCCTCATGCGCACGAGAATAACTCGTTCGAAAAGTTTGCCCATGGCCTTGAGGAGGCTGATGGGACGGTGATTGGAGGGGAGGTTTTGAGTTTTGCCTGGCTTGGGAATGCCAATGACAGTTGCCTCTTTCCAAGAGGTGGGAAAGTAACTGAATTCGAAGCAGGGGTTGAAGATTATGGCCAATAAGGCGATCACCTGCTCCGGAAAGTGTTTGAGGGCTTGGTTGGAGATGCCATCCGCACCCGGTGCTTCTTCGGGCTTAAGTCCTTTGATGGTAGATGAAATCTCATCTTTGGACATAGTGATAGGGTCAGAGGCGGTGGGGGGCGAGTTTCGGCGACGGACCTCGTCCTCCACTAGTTGGATATGTAGGGGGTCAGTGGGTTGTAAGCTGGGCGAGCTGGGAGAGAGCATTGAGCGGCGACGCTGTCGGCGAAGCACTCAGCCTTTGCTTCGTCCTCGAAGGCAATAGAGCCGTCGGGACGAGACAGAGGGGGAGTGTGCGTGATAGCGTCTATCCGGAGGGCTCTCGCCATCTGATAGTACGCTGTGTGAGAGGGGGAGATTTTCTCCATGAGATTGCCCCTTTCGAGGTTTCTGAAGTCTTTGAGGCGGTAACAGAGTTTGCGTTGAAGGCGGTAGGCTGAGAGTCTATACTCGGGAGTGGGATAGCGTGCAGCTCTACGGAGGGCAGCTTGTTTGGCTTTGAGTAGGTTGCTAATATCTAGGGGAAGACTAGTTTTAGCAACCGGGACAACCTTTTAATTCTATTTAAGAGAGGATGTTATAAGAGAGGTGAGATTTTCGACCGCGGTGTCTATTTTACCCGTACTGTCGAGGACGTCGGAAGAAAGGGTTATGGGAGGGTCCGGAGAGTCTATAGTCGAGGCTAGAGACTTCTTGAAGCCCTTCCAGTTGGTGTAGGTTTTGGAAGTGGGAGTTGGAGGTGGCTGATGGCCAAGAAAGAGGGATACAGGACGGTGGTCGGATCCTAGATCATCGAGAGACTCGATTGCTCTAAGGTTAAGGGAGACTCCTTTACCTAGAGCAAAGTCTAGCACGTCAGTGGCGTAGTTAATGTTGTCGGGATAGTGGGTGACAACGAGGGGGCTGTAGACAGTCAGGTCGAGAGACTGAGTGATATTGAGCAGCACCTTGCCAATACTAGTAGTAGTGCGGCAGGTCCATTCAGTATGCTTAGAGTTAAAATCTCCAAACATAATGACTGAGTCATTATGTTTGGAGCAAGAACTGGGCAAGAACGATGCGAAAACAAAGGAACTCACCGACGGCGTCTGCTAGGCCGGTGTTAGCCGGGGAGAGCGGGGCGCGCGGGCGAGAGGTTGCACTACCGCACGAGGACGGAGCGCGGACTGAATGCACTACCGCTCGGGGGCGGTGCGCAAACGGAACTGTGTGATACTTCGGAGATGTTCTATATATACTGTTTATGATTCGGAATTTTTGATAGCGCGATTTAGGCTTCAGTGTGTTTCGCTTGCGGCGCGACAACAGCGCCGCCACACCCTATCCCAAACCCTACCTTCAGCTCACCGTTCTTTCTTGTGCCCACTTTTGTGTTGAAGTCTCCCATTAACACCGTATAGTGAGTTTTGGAGGAATGCATGGCTCTAGAAATATCCTCATACATTTCATCCACCTCCTCATTGGGATGTTCCGACGTTGGCGCGTAAACCTGTATGACCTTCAGCGAATACCGTTTGGTGATTCTGAGTATAAGGTACGCAACCCTCGTCGATACACTCTCAATCTTTAAAACGTTGTTAACGAGAGACTTGTGGACGATAAATCCAACACCTCCTAGGGACAGATGGTCGCCCCTCCCGGTGATAGAACAAGTTGCCGGATTCGAGAATCACCGTGTCCTCCCCCTCTCTTCGGACCTCGAATAATCCTATAATATTCCAGCGCGACTTGTCTATCTCTTCTTCCAGCTCCAGGATCTTCTCGTCAGTCCTTAGGGTGCGTGCGTTAAATGTTGCCAGGTCGAGTCGTAGTAGGTGGCAACCGAACCTCCACCGGAGATTCTTAACACCCCCTGCCCCGCCGTTACCATGGTCGCTACCGTGGCCAGGAATAGCGGGGCCGCCTGGAACTGGGGGCCGTCTATTTGCGTAATTGTTCATGGTGGGGGGGGGGGGTATATTACCATAGGCAACTACATATATTACCATAGTTGCCACGCTTGGCGAGCGGGTTGGCAACCGCAGTTTTTTTTGTACAGTTGCTGTTGTTAGGAAGATGCTGCTGCCATCTCCTGCCTGTTTACCTCTATTGCCTTTTACGACACCCACGGGAAGATATGGGATAGTGGATAGTCTTCGCGACTTCAGATCACAGAAGTACAGATAAGATCATAAGAAGTACAGTATACAATTGAAGAAAACTGACCAGCTGGAAGGATTGAGACCAAAAGACCTCAAAGTTTTCACGGATGATTCTAAGACAAATGAATGTGTCGGTCTGGGGCTTTCTCTGAAGACCTTAATATCCACATATGCACACCGCTGGGTACCCATAACACAGTCTTCCAGGCTGAATGCATGGGTATCATCCAAGCAGCCATAGCAATAAATACTAGGAAGGTAAAAGACTTCTCCATCAGAATACTGACCAACAGTATGGTGGTACTACAAGACCTTAGTTGCAATGTGGCGAACTCGGGACTGATATATGAGTGCCATCAATAATTGAGTGAGATATGTAAGCACAACAATGTGACTCAGCAATGGGTCAAGGGGTACAGTGGATCTAAAGGCAACGATGCGATTTGCTGTCATATAGCTCAAAGAACCGAGCAACCAGCAAATGAACTGGCCAGAAGGGGTTCGGCTCTGGCAACTATAGGGCCAGAACCTATAATACCAATCCCCTTTGGCTACGTTCGTTCACTGGTATGTAGATACTTCAATAATTTACACGCTCAGCTTTGGAAAAATTTTGTAGACTGTAGACAAGATAGGGAGGCCCTGCCTGAAATAGACAGTCGTCTAACCAAGGTTCTAATGAGACTGAACAAGCCACAGGTCAGGATAGTAACAAGTGCTATCACAGGACATGGCTCTTAACAAACATTTGTTTACCATAGGTGTTACTGATAGCCCCCTGTGCAGAGCATGCATGGGAGAGGAAGAAACGGCGGCTCACATGTTGCTGACATGTCCAGAAGTCGCTTCATACAGGGCTAAACATCTCGGCACGCCGGGATCGCTCCCCTAAATTGCTTGCAACATCAAAGGACTGTTGCACTTCTACGGTGAAATATCATGGCTCGAATAACCACATTATTTCTGCCCACACGCAAAATACGCGCTTAGACGTGGAGTTGCGGAAAACGGCCTATCGTAAACTAAACTAAACTTGGGTGGTGCTGCAGTCCTTTTAGCAGTGCAAAGTTGACTGTCAGTATATCAAAGTGCATTTTTTTTGCAGTAGGACTACAGTGGCTTCCCAAGTACAGAACTAGAGTAAGAAACCTATTCAACAGCATAGAGGTTTAAAACAGGGTGACATTATCCCCAAAGCTCTTCACTGCTGCATTAAAAGATGTTTTAAAGCTACTGCACTGGAAACGATATGGTGTTAACACCAATGGCGAGTACACCACTCACCTTCAATTTGCCGTCATATAGCTCAAAGAACCGACAACCAATGGGTAAGAAAGGTTCTCGAGTGCTTTATGGCATACCTTGGAGGGAGGTCTATGTTCAGCAGAGGACTTATAATGATGAAGATTATAGTCCCTTTGAAGAAAAAAATTCAAGTTTCTAAGTCAATGCATTTAAAAGATATGGCCATTTTTACAAAATGTATGAGTAGGGTACTTCTCATTGATCTAAAATCATAAAATTTGACAAAAAGCTAACGATAAGGGTGACAAACTAACACACAGTTCACCTGATGGTTCCTGTGGCACATCGACATCTATCCTCAATTATGAATCAAAATGCAGATGCGTTGTCACCCGTGAGGACTATGATGGAATACTTCATTTCCAGTATAAAAGATTTTCAGTTCTCTACACTCACTATACGAAACACAACAATGTATTCTGCTATTTTACGCTGATATTCTGTGAGAGGTCCTTTGCCGGTCGAGCCGCTACAACTATACTACTAATATAGCTGTAATAATTTCATGCTACAACTATACTTCAAATATAGCTGCAGTATGACACATTAAAGGGCTGTGGAAAGTGAGTCATATTTACATCCAAACTAAGTGAAAAGGCAAATAATAAGAAAGTTATTAATGAACAAACCTTTGCGTGTTAAGCAGCTCCCTTTCAATTCAGGTAAATTTGCAACCAGCAGATAGAATTAAATCAGATTAAAGAAACCTTTCATTACAAGACCTAAGGCACAGAATATATAATAGTACTACCTAAGGGCCACCCCAGCCTACACTCGCCTTTCCCAACATGATCAAGTAGATGTCTCTGATCTAGCTCGCTTAGAAAAAACTAGTGTAGCCTAGAAAAACCTAATCATCCTTAAATCAATAATTGTCAACAGCCACTTTGTAAAGTACTACACTTCTTACTAAATACACCTGGTTAAGTGATTTTAATACCACCAGTCTTGGTCAGAACTGCTTTTAACCAATATTTTATTCAAAATCTCTTTTAAATCTTCAGTCAAAACTACTTTTACCCCAACTTCATTAGCCAAAAATAATTTTAACCAGGAGTTTTACTGTAGCATATGAACTTTCATATTAACTAATGCTAAAATCAAGTAGTAGTAAGAAAAATTGTAATTTTGTTCATAATTTTCTCAAAAACTTTCCCAAAACAGGAAACTACACATAATATGTCAAAAAATTGATCATTAAACAGTAGTCAAGTGCTTACTTTGGTTTAACTAAAAGTGATGAGGCTCAGCATCTTTTACCAGGCTGTCACTTAACCTAGTATGATTTTATATCTTTATTGCATTACAATTAGCTTACTGGTAAATTTTTTTGTAACACATCTACAATCCATATATTAAAACAATTAGAAATCTATTTATCTATCTAAACAAATACTGGAAATTATAAATATTAAATTTAACAATAATTTATATAATACTACATAGAATCAAGAGGCGAAAACAAACGCAAAATAATGAAACATTACAAACTTTTATATTTTTTTATTGTCAGCTTACATACAAGAATTATTCACTTTTAGCAGCCGCTGCTTTAGGTTTTTTCGCCTTAATAGGTCTTTGAGAACGAAGGATGGCTGATGCACGACGAAGTGTTGCAGTGGTCAAATCTGTGCGGTAATTATTAGCTTTAAGCAGCCTCTTTACCTTGAATAGAGACCGTCTTGCGCCGGCTTTGAATGGGCGTCGTACAATGTTTTTAGCAGGTTTGTTTGTTGCCTTGGACTTCTTATAAACCACTGTGAAACCTTTTCTGTCAGGGTTTTCAACCACGCTGACTGCTTTCTTGTGGATCAGTCCGTTGTATCTGTAAGAGTTGAGGTTAGTCACATTGTTTGGCTCCTTACTAAATGGCTTCTTGATGTTACGTTTCTTCACTAAGAAGGCGCTGTTGTTGCGGATTATCATCCAATTCAAATGAGACGACATTTTAATATTTTGATAGCAAATCTACCTAACCACAACGTGCTCACGACGTGTGCGTAGACAAGAAAAAGAACGAAATTTAGTGATGCCACCGGATGCGACTGCCACACCGATGCGGTTTAGACATCTGTCACCGTAGTAATTACTTATATTCTCTTTGGTCCGTCACTGCCCATTGACATTCGAATATTCGATTCTCATATCTACCTTCAAATACAATTCCAATATTATAAAACTAAAGACATATTTTTAATTGAACAAACATGGAGGTAAGAGAGAAGCAGAAAGGTTGCTACGTATTAATACCCCTATTACACTACCGTGAATCAGGGTCCCTATGCCCTGATTCAGGGTAGTGTAATAAGAGAAAGGGAGTAAGGGCAGGACTCTGTCACTCTTGCTACCTGCGTGAAATAATTACCTATATAAAATCGAGAGTCACCGACGGTGTAATACGCAAGCGGGGCTAGCGCCTTGTAGGGAATTAATGAATTTTAAAGGTGTTTAATTGTGGGATAAAATAGTTCAAAAATATATGTGCATATTACCATTATCTATCTATTTGATAAATTATAATGGCAAAACTTCGAACCTACTATAATTGTTGCGTGGATTGATGAGTAAACAAAAGGATTCAGATAATATCATTTTTTATGTTACCTAAATAATGAAAAATACATTTATTCAATTTTTTTCTGTTAAATAAATACTTATAGCAAAAAAGAATTACGTAATAATTTAAATACAGAAGTAATACCTAAGTACTTTATTTCAAAACTTAGTTGAAATTTACTTTACTATCTAAGTAGGTAACTAACATGTCTTTTGTAATTAAAATATTTTAAGTTATAATAAGAAAAAGCACTGAAATTAAAACTTTGTTTACAAGATTTTTGATAGAATCAGGCGTTACTTTGCGGAAATCCATTATAATAAAAAATAAAAATATAAATTTCCGCTAAGTTAGCGGTCAGCCGCCGTAGAGTCTACATTACCTGAAGATGCCTCGTATAGAGGCGAAACACGTGTCGTATTATCGTCGATGGTGTGTCTTGCCTGGAATAGTGGTGTTGGGAGTAGTGGTGCTGGGATTAGTGGTGACGGAGTTAGTGCATGCAATTGAGGGAAGGCGGGAGGTGCTCTTCAATCCAGGTCAGACACATCATTGTATTTGTTTGGCAGAAGGTTGCGAAGAAATTAATATTTTCATTTTTTATTACAAGATTTTTAACTAATTAGAATACAATCACATTTTATTTAGGAATCGTATTTCGGGTTTACACTACCTACCTATTTCTTCCGAGCGATTTATTAAATCGCGATTCGCGACGAGTGACGTAAGTGAGTGTTAGGCACAGAATTCGCATAGTAACAAAAATATGTTCATTCGACCAGTCAGAATAAGTACCTTACCTATTTTACGTACCATTTCGCAACGTATTTATTTATTTATTTATACTCTTTATTGGGCACAACATATTATAACAACACACCAACTTTAATTTATAAATTTATAAAGTACAATTAGGTGGTCACATCACTAAAAAGTAATTTTTTCCAGGCAAACCTTGGTAACTTAGTACTACATATTATTTATTCTATGCCTTGGTGAAGGAGATCCGTTAATAGAAGTGTGCATAAAAATAGTAGATCAACGAGCATATTGTTACGAGTTTAAGGTTCGTGACGATAAAAATTGCCAAATGAATTACCATAACTGACACTTTAGTTACTGAACACCAATTAAAACTTAAAATACACTTAACACTTTAGTTCACTTTATTTCGCTTTTAAAGCTTCGCTCGTATCGCCAATTCAATACTGCCCCGGTCGCGGCAGTAAATAGCTTTATATAGGCCTTTTCCACCGAAACACCTGGAATATTCCAGCAAATACCGTTCCCGACCGACTAGATGTAGAAAATTCGAGTGCAGAGTTTAATAGAAAGCAGGTCCAGATATTTTGTTCGTTTATCTGTTTCGGCTGTCACGAGGTTCTCGTCATACGGAATGGTAATGTCGACCAAAAATATCCTTGACTGTGCCCGGTCCATCAGCACAATATCAGGTTTATTAGCAAAAATAGTGCAGTCCGTGATGATGGCCCGGTCCCAGTAGAGTCTGGCGCGGTCATTTTCGAGCACGGCTTCCGGCAAGTACTTTTAATACTTAATTAATTACAAAATAATAGTAATTATTATTATTTATTATTATTATTTCGTATATATCTATATGCTCCCTATTAAAGAGGTAACTTAAAACCTAAACACACGAGCCGAAGCCAAGCATGTGCAGGAACTACGTGATGGTGTAGGCAGAGATGACGGATGTTGTGGTGAGGAATTTTCGTGTGAGTGGGCAGGTGTTGAGAATGACAGCTTTCTGTAGGGTGTGAAGTGTGTGTTGGGGTACTTGCAAAATATCCAGACTGCGTTATAGGCTTTTTGGTATGAGTCCGGTAGATGAAATAACTATTGGGACTATATGGCTGGTTTCTGCTCTCCATTGACGCTTGAGTTTATAGCTAAATCTTGACATTTGTAAGTTTTTCAGATATGGTGGATTGTATGTTATGAGTATTTGGTATGGCAATGTCAATAAGGTAATTAGTTTTGTTATTTTTGTCATACACTGTGATATCGGGCCTATTGAAGTGAAATAGTTTTATCCGTGATAATGGTCCTGTCCCAGTAGATTCTGTGATTATTGTTTTCTAATATGACGTCCGGTTCATATTTGTAATATTGTGTCATTTTTTGTATGAATTTGAATTTTAGTGCAATATATTGGTGTATTATGGAGGCGACCTGGTCATGCCGATGCTTATAGACGGTTTGTGCAAGGGCTCTATAGGCGAATGTTATGTGTTGTATGTTTTCGGGGCTAGAATGGCAATGTATGCAAGTATCAGATGTGTATGTAAAAACTTCTGTTGACATGAGGCGATCTACTCTTTTACGTCAGTGATCCGCTCGTTGCGTTGTGTGTTTCGTTCTGCAAGGTTAAGTGGTGTGAGGCGTTTGTCGGCTATGGTTACTATTTCGTGGAGAAGTGAGTAATGTGAGTGTAGTGTGAGTGTGAGTGAGTTGATAGAAATATTGTTGAAGGGATTTGATTTGTTTATTGTGCAAGTTGAGGACATCTTTTATACCTCGTCCTCCTCGGATCTTGAAAGAATCATCCTTTGCACCCAGGATCTAGGGTGGTGCTTGCGGTGAGTCGTTAGAGTGGTATTTATAATACGTTGCAGATTGATAAGGTCACCTTGAGTCCAGTTTATTATACCAAATGAATATGCCAGTATGAGAATTGCGTAACTATTGATTGCTTTTGACATGTTGCGGGAGTTGAGTTGAGACCGGAATATACTATTGAGCCGATGTTTAAATTTCTTTTTTAGACTTTCTTTCGTTTCCTTTTGATGGATCTGTCGCGCTTGTTGGAAACCTAAGTATTTATATGAGGCGTGGGGTTCTAAAGATTCGATCGTGTCTCCTGTCACTAGCCTATAGCTGTTGGTGTTAATTTTTCTATTCTTAACCGAGAACGTTTTACACTTGTCAATCCCAAACTCAAATTGGGTGGGTGGTTGGAAAAATTGGTTGATGTCTGCGAGGTGATGTAATGACTGTGTAGTGTTACTGTATAGTTTTATGTCAGCCATGTACATCAGGTGTGTTAAAGTGGTGTGTTTGTGTGGTGTGATGATAGAGTAACCATAATTGGTTTTATTCAGCATTTGCGAGAGAGGTTTTAATGCGGGACAGAACCATACAGAGTTAAGCGCATCCCCTTGGAAGATTCCTCGACGTATTGGAATTTCTGATGTTTCTATACAAGAAGTTCCTATGGTTTTTAATGTAGTTGTCCAGTGCTGCATTGAGTTTCCAAGAAAATGTATTAGTTGTGGGTGAATTTTATGTGTTGAAGTACATGTAGGAGCCAGCTGTGCGGTACGGAGTCGAATGATTTTCGGTGTCAATATACATTGTATTGATGTTCTTCTTTTTAGAAATAGCATGTTTCATTGCTACGGAGTCTATTATGAGTTGCTCTTTACGCCCCTGACTACTTTTTCGACATCCTATTTGTTGTTCAGTAAGGACGTTGTTTGTGGCTATATGTTGATGTAAGAGTTCGGCTATACATGCTGTAAGAAGTTTATAAATGGTTTGGAGACATGTTTGATTTAGATGATCTGCGTCTTTCGAAATCATGTAGGTGAGGCCTTGTGTAATGTATCGGGGCATTATGTCTGGCTTTTGTATAAAGTCATTTATACGGTTACGAAGTAGAAGGTGAATTGTTGTAAGTTTCTTGTACCAGTAGTTATGTATACGGTCACTTCCGGGTGCTTTCCAGCTATGGTTTTTTTTTAATATATGCACAAATACTTCCTGAGTTATTTGTTCAAATGCCATTGGTGTGATAGAATCAGTTACTTCGAAATCTGTGTTCAGCCATTCTGCTTCAGTGTTGTGGTAAGCCGGTGCAGTGGCTGGTGGTAATGGTGCATCTTGCCTATTTCTATGTGTGTCGTGTTGCGTGTCTGAAGTCAGGCTCCTATAAAACTGTTTTTCATTATTGATAAACTGGCTATTTTGTGACTTCCTAAGTGTACAGTTAAAGTATCTTTTTAATCTGCTAGATGCTGCATTCAGTTTTTGTTTAAGTGTGTTAAGGAATTGTTCATCGCTTAAATTCGGTTCGTCGTGCCGCGAATGTATTTGGTATTTATTTTTTATTGCTTCTACTGTCGCCTCTACACGTTGGCCAACACAGTGGCGAACGTAGTGGCGAATATATTGGCCGAGAGTTGGTGACGGCGTCCACACGTTGGAAGGTCGTTCAGTTTACTTCGGTTCGGGCCAATGTGCGGACGAACGACGGCTCCGTGGCGCAGTGGCTTAGCAATGAGTAGCTGTGCCGGGGGCCGCGGGTTTGAATCCCGCACGGAACATGTATTTGTATAAAAGTAAAGTAAAGTAAAGTTACAGCCTATATACGTCCCACTGCTGGGCTCAGGCCTCCCCTCATTTCTGAGAGGGTTTAGGGCAAGGAAGTGTCCGCAGCGCTGCCCAAATGCGTGTTGACGAACTTCACATGTCTTCGAAATATTTTTTTTCTTATTCCTCAGACGTGCAGGTTTCCTCACGATATTTTCCTTCTCCGCCGAGCACGTGGTAAATCAGCACTTAAAATTGCAATTAACAATTTCATTGGTGCCGGCGGGGATCGAACCCGGGTTACTCGCGTTCTGTTATGTTTACAGCGAGCGTTAACCACTGAGCTACCACGGCCTATATCCTACAAATAATTGTTTTGGGTCTGGATGTGTGTCCTTGTGCAATTTATGTTTGCAAGCTGCCTCCGCGATACAGGAGAAAATCCAAGTGCGGGGGTAACGTTTTTATAAAATAATTATAAAAGAATAGTGGATATTAATGGGGCTGTAAATAGAAATACGATTGAATAAAACTATTATTTACAGGGGGACAGTCCCCCCCCGTGACCATGGGCGCTGTAAAGCACCCGAAACGTCGGGATAATAATAAAAATAAATTAAAGTAATTAGACGCGATAAAATCCGTAAATAATAGTTTTATTCAATGTGTAGTGTTCGCGTAAATTTAAGAAATCATTATAGAAATACTATATACGATTAGCTTTATTTGTTCTTTACATGCATCATAAACTGGAATAAATAACATTAATAAGAACTTAACTTATTTTAAAGTTAAAGGAGTTATAATCGATTAGTCTATGTTTTAAAATTGGGTTTTGATTTTAACGTTTAGCACAATATGTACTTGCATTTCTATCAGACATTTGATGTATATAAAAAACACCTTATAATTTATTTGGTAATTAAATTATTTTTTGAGAAAGATAAAAACAATAGCAATAAATATAATTAACACTGAGTTAATAATAGGTACTAATTATAACTTAGAACATAAATGAAAAACTCATGACGAGCAAAGTGGCTCAGGACCATGCTTTGCGGCAGTCTGTTTAGGAGGATGTTCAGTAGTGGACTTGTGAAGAGCTGTAATAATGATGATGATTCGAAAACTTGCACGATTGAATTATAAGAAATCGACGTTTTTTTATAGGATAGGGTGACAAACGAGCACACAGTCCACCTGATGGTAAGTAGTTACTGCGGCCCATAGACATCTACATCTATCCTTGATTACGAATCAAAATGCATATGCGTTCTCACCCGTGAGAACTAAGATGAAATGACTCGTTTCCTTTAAAAAGGGTCTCTGGTTCTCTACACTCACTATACGAAACACAGCATCATTAAGCTACTATTTTACGTAATTAAAACCCTACCCTAAACACTGATTTTAAAAAAAATAATTAAATCGCGCTAATTAAAGTAGTAGGAATGTTTAAAGTTGAAATTGGCACTAAAAGGCTGGTAATTGGGGCATCCATCCTACAAAGCTTGAATATAAAATTTTAAATCAGATGCGTGTAATCACTCTGGGAGCTTGTAGCAAACTAAACGCGCGGCCAACGTGTGGACGCGGCAACCAAACTCTGCCAACAATCCTTTGATCTTTTGTAAAAAACCGACACCACACGGATCTCGCGCCAACTTGTGGGCCATCGTCCCAATACATACCAATGAAGCCCAAACACCCCGTCTACACGTTGGCCAATGCTATTGGCCACTACATTCGCCACTGTGTTGGCCAACGTGTAGAAGCGCCGTACCACAAACTAATAAGATGGCTTCTACTAAAGGGGTGAGTCTATTGCTTCTATTGCCTTTGGTATATTCTGTTAGACTTCCAATGTCTCTTCTGAAATCCAATATCTTTTTTCAACAATTATTATTATTATTTATTAATAAATAAAATATAAATTATGTTTTTTACAATTTTAATAATTTTAAATTTAATAATTATTACAAATATAAATTATTAATTATTGTTGATTTATTATTATTTTTTTAACAATGTTTCACCATTTTATAATGTTTCTTTTTGTCAATAATTAAAAAAATTACTTCGCAGATACTGGGTACTTACCGATGGCAGCGCGGTTATAAATTCTACAAATTTTCAGGGACAGGCGGGCTATGCTTTAGCACGTAGCGATCGTTTTCCTTTTCTCTAACCTCCATGGCTCTAAGGTTACAGACCAAAGAATATATAACAATGTTATTACTATTTATTATAGTTTCCTTTACTCGTTCTTGGTTATTGGTAGTCGTTTATGGATTTTACCGTTGTTTCGTCACAACACATTTTTGGCACTGGTGATATGTCAAATTCCTGACTAAACTTGTCTGGGTCTTTGGGACAAATTGTGTTTGTTTGTTCATAAATTATATATTTTTCCTAATTTATATGTACTGTTTTCCTTTAGTGAATGTACCTTGTGTGAAATTTATATGTGTTTTGTGTAAAGTGCCAAGTTAATGTCTCGCCTACACTGGAATTATGAATCAGGTTGATCAAAATATAAACAAAGATATGATTGATTCTGATTTGATTGACGTGGAGTCACTGGATTTTTCTGATGATCAAACCTGGTGAGTAACACAAATAAATGAATAAAAATTGTCTATCGGAATTTTGTCAAAAACGTCTTTGCTAGGTCATCTGTGTCGTCTTAATTTGACACTTTTCAGACCTAACAATCTGTTTTTCGCCGGCAATAAAATTTAACATTACTGAAATGCAAGAAAGGTTTAATATCTTATATTCATCCGTTACTAGATGATGCACATTACTTAATGCTTGCATTTGAAGTTTTTCTACTTATTGGCCTCCTTGTAAAATCCCTGCTTCATTTTATTTTCAAATGAATCCCTAATGTTTTGTTTTCATTAATTTCATTATTTACTCATTCTCTAAAAGTTATAACGTTTAACTATTTGAATTATTATAGATAAAGGATGTATATGTATATTTTTATTTATCTATTTATTATGATCTTTATTTTTGTGTTCCTAGATAAAATTATTATTTGAAATTTGTTGTACTTCTTATCACAAAGATAAGATTTTTTAACAATTGTATAATCTTTGTATTAGTGTTGTATTAAAGATGAATGCAACAAAGCTATCATTTATTAGCACTCATAGGTACCACGAGGGACCATGGTACCTGAAACCGGGTTGTCTGGTGCTCCTCACAACATAATCTAATGCCATGCTTAATGCATCTTGTCTTTGTCAAACAAAAAACACAATGAATTGATATTTTAAAATTAAAAAGAATCTTTGTATTAGTGTTGTATTAAAGATGAATGCAACAAAGCAAGTATCATTTATTAGCCACTCAAGTGCCACGGGGGACCATGGTACCTGAAACCAAAAATGGGTTGTCTGGTACAAGGGTCCCTCACAACATAGTCTAATAAAATGCCATGAAAAATCTAATAATGCATCTTGTCTATAAAAATCATTTGATATAGTCCATCCCTATGAAATTATTCAATGAAATACAAGGTTGGTAGCAATACTAAAGCAGGTCAATCAAAAAGAAAGACAAATGAGTTAACAATGTGTGATAATAATATTGTAAACATAATTAAAAGATATAAAGGTAAGGGTTTTCATCAAATAAATATTTTTATAGAGAAATGTCAGTTTTTGTTTTTCAAGTTTAACCTTTTTTTTTTAGAGATTCAAATTAAAATTATGCTTCTTGATTTTTAGATAGTTAGGTTTCTTAATTATTCAGCTTTATAACTGTATTTTTTATTTCTATGTAGCACATAGTTTGCAAACGACATGTGTTTTTATCAATAAGGTTGGAAATGGTCAAAAAACATTTAGTTGGCAGCACTGCTCTGGTGCTTGATCGGTAATAGTTTCTTAAAAATACTTTTACAAAAATTATGTTAAAAAAATTAGTTGAAAATTTGTGGATAAACATTATAGACAACTTACATTTATATGTATTTTAGTG
This sequence comes from Parnassius apollo, assembly GCA_907164705.1. Classification (NCBI taxonomy): domain Eukaryota; kingdom Metazoa; phylum Arthropoda; class Insecta; order Lepidoptera; family Papilionidae; genus Parnassius; species Parnassius apollo. Next base: position 2,391,967 of record CAJQZP010001352.1, read on the forward strand.
AAAAATTGAATATCAATTTAAAAATAAATTTGATTCACCACTGACTATGATTGCAATGCAAGCCCTGTAAATTCCTATGTTTATATCCCTGTAAATGCTCGTTTAATGTCACTCAAGGCACACATCATGCAACATACAACACATTAAGTTTATCATCCTTAGAGTATTACAATATTAATTTAATAATTTGTCCCAATAATAAACTTAGTATCTATTATTTGCAGGTTGTATGTAGTGCCAGATGACTCCGGCCAAAGAGTTGATGTGATAGAGTGGAATCTATCCTGTGATTGGCCCATCAATGAGGATTGTGAATATTTGAAATCAGAAAAAGAACTTTATTTGGTGTTAGATAATTTATTAAAATGTAAGTATTGTAACATTATTTTTTTCATTAATTTATAATTTAAATATGAAAATAATTATAAGAAATTGGAATAAATAACAGTGCTTGTGTGTGCACTGTAATTCAGTCCCACAGTCAATGTCAACCGAGCCTTCAGTCACTAGAACAACATAGTATAAAAAAATATAATCATGTTAAAACTAAAGGAGAGACAAAAGCATTATTATCTTTATGTATTATTACAACTTAGGCATTACCATTATTGACTATTATGTACCTGTTTGTAATTCCAAGGTATTTCATATCTTTTTATGCACTTTTTGTAACTACCTAGAAATAAAAAATCAAGTATAATTATTAGTAATAGCTAAATTTTTAAATGCTATAATCATTTGCTATGATAGCTCAGTTGTGAATATGAAAGGTAACAATAATAATACTTTAAAGCAAGTCGTCCATTGGAGGCTGACCATGGTAATGTAAGAATTGTATGAGGTGTCAATGGAAACAAAACCAGAAAATGGGCAGCAGGAACCCGTCTGTAATGAACTCTTAGCGTTTAACTGGCCGGGCCGCGATGAGACGCGAGCATTTTTGCATACTGCATCTATTACAAAAGGTGGATCGGGCCGTTTGCCGACAATCATAGCTGAGACAAGTGAGGCTGTCTCTAATAAACGCAGAGCTCAACAAAATGTTCCTGTTCCAGAGACTTTAACTATCATCGTCATTATAGTCCATTACAAGTCTACTGAGGATGATGATAATTTGGAATTCTTTGGGATACTACCATGAATCAACAACTTTCTGTGTAATGCCATTGTAAGAAAACCAATTGCCACGAACTTTCTCATGGTTCACAAAATAGTCAGCAAGACATATGCCATGCCAAATGGTAGAATAATCACATCAGGAAATGGCCTGTGTCTCAGAAGATGGCACTTGCTGTGTACAGTGAACATTAGTTCACCAAGCAAGCATCATAATGATGTGGTAAATTGTCTACAAATGAATGAGGACTATGCCCAGCAGTTCACTTTTTCTCTTGTATCATTGGTAAACATCAATTTTTACTAATGTCTAAGATTGTTTAGTAGTAAACAATTCATGTATGAAAAAGATAAGGTTTGGTGTCTTCATGTTCAAGTATTTAGTACCAGGGCTAATGAGTTTGTTCAGTGTTAGAAAAAGTTATAATTTTTTTCAGGGATGACACTTAGAAAGTAAAACATTATCTAAATACGAAATTTCAACCAAATATTTAGAGCTGTTTCCAAGAAATCACTTCTTGTGTAATCTGTTATCTTTTGGATCATATGCTGATTAAACTTTTAGAAAATAAATATACATTATAGAAAGTGCTTGCAATCACTGCTTCAAGATACTGTAAGCTGGTTCAGCATAGATTAGAACAAAAATTTATAATAAACTGAAGGATACAGTTTCCACATCAGTGGCTAGTACATCACTTCCCCCCTTCAATTACCAATGATAAAGTCATGATTTTGGAATCATTGAAGGAACTCAGCACTTAGCTTAATGACCTAAGTTCTGTCTCCAAATGTATAGGTCTTAAAATAATCATGGACATGACAATGGTCTGGTATGTAATGTAATGTATGTAATGGAATGGTAATCCAGACACTGAAAATGAGACATAACTATGGTTACTTCACATAACAAAATATATTCTACTAGCTGTCACCGTGACTTCACTAGTGTGGTATTTGATTTGTGACACACAGACATTATCAGCAATTGGAGTGAGGAAGAGAGTTATGCAGGCTCAAGATGTTATTTTGCCTCTGAAGTTGCGTTGTTGTTGCGGGAGACTTAGTAGCCGCAGCTTGGTCAACCATGATGAACAAAGAGGAGCCCACTTGGTTAGCACAAGGTGTGGGGCCTGAGTTGCACGCTCCTAATGGGCTTTTCCTAGTTCTCCGGATGCGCGTCGGAAGGCTGGCGAGAGGAGTGTCCTCTCCATCTACCCATATTGCAAGGCGCCGCTTACTCTGCATTCCGCGGCCGATACTTGGTTGTTGGCAGAAACAAAGGGCAGATCCGCCCCTAGGGTCGAGAAGGCTGGCGCTTTCGAATGCTCAAATTTTCTGGTTCCATGGCCTCGTCGTACTCGTACCGGACGCAGAATGGTCTGCTGGGCAAGCAGAAGTATATGCCGGGAAGTAAGGTGTGCCTGATATTCTGGTGCGCTTTAACTGAGAAGTAGAATGAGCAAGAGTTGTTCTCTTCCGAGGAGGAGCGGCCAGCACAGGTGGGGTCGCAGATGTGTGCAAAAGCGTTCCCGTGACTTTGTCAATATGTGACGTTCCAAACACCATGGGTTTTCGTCGGTGCGAATCCGTCATAACCCACATATCAATTTTCAAATTTCTATCTTCAAATAATCTTTTAAAGCTACAGAAAATCCATATAGGGCCCATAATAACTTACATCCCTTATCATACCCCCTAAGAAACATATTATTATTATTATTATTATTACTTAACAGGCTAGCAGTTGAAACAACTGATGTAAGCCCATATCCTATTTTCAAATGTGTAATTATTCTAATTTTAGTTGTTTGTCTAATCTGTTCTTGAATTGGTTAGGTTGTGCAGATATTACTTCCGATGACAGCTTGTTCCATGCTTCAACCACTCTTTGGCTAAAAAAGTGCTTGTGTGGGTTGTTATGTGACACGGTTTTGGTTAATTTGAAGTGATGTCCCCTAAGATGTGTGTTTGTTGAGTACTGGAATAAATCTCTGTCAAAATTTTCCAGATCGTAGTGTCCATGTATAATTTTATATGCTTCGATCAAGTCTCCCCGTTCTCTGCGATCCTTCAGTGTCGTTAATTTAAGCTTATTCAACCTTTCCTCATATGGTATGTTTTTCAATACTCTAGGGACCTTTGAAAATCTACGTTGAACTTTCTCCAGTAACTCAATATCCTTTTTGAAATAGGGGCTCCAGATTTGGAACGCATACACCAAAATAGGTCGAATGTATGCCTTATGTATTTTTAGCATCATTTCTGGTGTAAGATGTCCGAAGGCTTTTCTAATCAGGTAAATAAAACTATTTGCTTTTTTAGTTATAACTGTTATATGATGATTCCATTTTAAATCGTTACTTATATGCACACCTAAGTCTTTTTGTACTTTAACTTCTTCCAAAGGTATATCATCGATTTTATATATTAATCGAGGGTTTCTGTTTCCTATATGGAGGACTGTGCATTTATTTATATTTAATTTAATAAGCCACCTTTTTGACCAATCTAATATTTTAATTAGATCTGCTTGAAGGCGATCGAAGTCCACTAGTGGGTTTGCGAATATCTTCGTGTCATCAGCGAACATACTTACATTACAACTCAAGCTTTTTGGTAGATCAAAGGTAAACAGTATAAACAATACCGGTCCCAGTACAGAACCTTGTGGCACACCGCTTTGTATTTCTTTTTCATCTGACAATGTATCGCTAATCCTTACTCTGAAGGTTCTTTGTCGTAGAAAACTCTCAATCCAAGTTAACAGTTTCCCTCGAATACCAACATATTCCAATTTATGTAATAGCCTGCCTATTGGTACTTTATCAAAAGCTTTTTCGTAATCCAGATATATAACATCTATTGGTTCTCGATCATTTTGACTGTTGACCCAGGATGATAAGCAAGACATCAAGCTGGAAATCGTTGATCTATGAGGATAGAAACCATGTTGCTGTTTACCAATAGTTTGTTGTTTGTTAAGGAACTGTCTCATGTGCTTAACTATTATCTTTTCTATGACTTTGCACACCACACTAGTTAAGCTTATCGGTCTATAATTTGCAGGATCTAATTTGTTTCCCTTTTTGTAAACAGGAGTCACTAAAGCCGTTTTCCATAAATAAGGCAAAACTCCTTTGTCGTATGATTTTTGCATTACTGATGCTAGGTAACTATCAATCCCGCAGTTCTTTAAAACATGTACGGGTATTTCGTCGGGGCCAGGTGAAGAGTCTATAATCATTTCTTTGATAGCAGCTTGTACTTTGGATTCTGTGAACATGATGTCCTCCATAACTTCAGTTGCTCTTAGGTTTGGGTCAAGCGCAGGAAGTTCTTCTAGTGGTTCTCTTTCAAATACATTAGAAAAATGTTCTGCGAATACTTCCGCAACTTTACTCTTTATGTCTTTAGAACGTGCCACAGATTGCCCATTACTGTTCCGTAAAATGTTTGGTGTACTAACTTTAGAGGTGATTTGCTGCCTGATGTACGAGTAAAATTTCTTCTCTAGAGATCTAATAGTTGATTTTCGTAAACTGCCCTTGCCGTGCGCCTTAAATTAGTCAGTTTGTTATTTAGCTTCCTGTATTCCTTATAGATTTTATCTGACCCTGTTACAGTATATCTCTTTCAAATAATTTTTTTTTCTCTTATTAACTCAGATATGTCATTTTTTATCCATGGTTTATTTACTTTGTTAAATGTTTTTACAAGAGGAACATGTGTGTCTATGGCATTAGTTATTGTTTTATGCATTATTCTAAACTGTTCAACTGGACAAAGTACATCTTTAAACATTTTTTTTAAACCGGAGTGAATTTCTTCTTTGATTTTGTTGTAGTCTCCTTTATTAAAGTTCTTTTTAGATTTAGATTGCTGCCTATTCTGTTGTGTTTGTAACTGTATAGTCGATACTAAGCATGCATGATCGCTTTTCCCAATTGCGGCCTCATAATTACTATCAAAGACTCATCGTTTGTCAAGATTAGGTCTAAAGTAGATGGCTGGTGACCCTGGCGAAACCTCGTATATTGATCTACCAATTGGTACAGATTGTTGTTGTTATACCATTGCAAGAAATTGATTTCTTTTGGCAGTAGATACACACAATTTGAAAGTGGCCACTTGACTCCACCAAAGTTAAAGTCACCCATTATTATTACAGTGTTTGACTGGGAAGCCAGTTCTAAATTTTGTAGGAGGAAGTTGTCATGATCGATAGTTGATTCATGCCCTCTATATAGTCCACATAACAGTATTCTTTGAAAACCTACTTCAATGTCTACCCATAAACATTCCCAAGAGTCATACTTCGTATACATATTATATTGTTTATATCATATATTGTTATATCTTTTCAGAAGCTTTAATGAATTTTTACTTTTGATGTTACTAAACTGCAGGACTGGCATACAAACCTTCACCTTCTATTTTATTTTATAGGATTTTTAAAAGTAGCCTGTGTTATTTCCCAGGTTTAAATTTTAGGCTTTCTCTTTAGTCTTTACCAAATGTTTCCAAAATCGGTTTAGTTGTTTAGCCTTGAAACCGTAACAGACAAACAGATTTACTTTCGCATATATTAGTATGAATTAACTTTTATGAATAAGAAAACAATTCATTCTTTTCATAATAAGTTCTATTTCTAGCTCGCTTAATTTATTTGGCGTCACGTAACATGTGGTGTATAATTAAGTTACATTAAGGCACAAACGTGTGTTTCATTTGCAATTTAAAACACCAATGACAACAAATAAAACAAACATCATTACAAAAATATAATTGTTATTTTAATCCAAATATTTTTCTCTTGATGTTAGTACCAGTCTTTTCCAGTCCAGTAGCTTGAAAACGTCTTCCAACGCAGCGGTGAAGAGTTTCGGGGTTATAACATCACCCTGTCTTACACCTCTCTGCAGTTGGATCGGTTTCGAACTCCGGTTCTGTACTCTGATAGCCATCATAGCCCTACTGTACAAACACTTCAGCACTTCGATATACCGACAGTCAACTTGGCACCGCTGAAGGGAGTGTAGCACCGCCCAAATTTCGACGGAATCAAAGGCTTTCTCATAGTCCACATATGCCAGGCAAAGTGGCAAATTGTACTCTTCGGTCTTCTGTACAATCTGCCGCAGAATATGTATGTGGTCTATGGTACTGAAGCCTTTTCGGAAACCGGCTTGTTCAGGAGGCTGGAAGTCGTCGAGTCTGCGTGCGAGACGATTCGTAATGACTCTCGAAAACAGCACGTAGACGCGGCTCAGAAGGGAAATATGTCTGTAGTTCTTCAAGAGAGCGTAATCGCCTTTCTTGAAAAACAAGACCACTGTACATCTGCACCAAGCCTCCGGAGTAGTGCCACCATGAAATACGAAATTGAAGAGATTGACTAAGTACCGGTTTTCCGCCCGCTTTCAAAAACTCCGCTGTAATTCCATCTTCACCTGGGGCCTTGCCGTTTTTAACATGATCTAGAGTCTTCTTTTCTTGCTCAGACTGACTTCCGGGATATCATCGGAATAATGTTGCATTAGACTTGCTTTTGGATCATGACTCACACTTGGGTGTGGCTCCGACGATAATGTGTTCAGCTGCTCATAGAAACTCTTAATCTCACTCAAAATCTCAGGTGTCCCGGAAACGATGCTGCCACACTCATTCTTCAGCTTTGACAATTGACTCTCTCTGGCAGACAGATCTCTGGCAAAGACTTTGGAGCCCTGGTTCCGCTCGATCGCTTCTTTAATACGAGCAGTATTAAAGTTGCGTAAGTCTCGCCGCATGCATTTGGAGATCTGTCTGTTCAGTTGCCTGTATGCTGTCAAATCTGTTGACGATTGCAGCCTCATCTCCCGTCTAACAGCCATGAGATTAAGAGTGTGATCGGAGAGTTTTTGTGGTTCTTCTGCGGCGGGTCTCGCAGAATTTAGCTCCGACCGCGTGGACAGTTTCCACGAGCTTGTCATTCATATCGTCCACTGCATTGCAATCCTCTAGGCACTGAAAGCGGTTTTGTAACTCGAGCTGAAAGGTTTCGGGATTCTGGATTAGAGCACGAGGGGGACGGAGCGATGACTTCATTAGACGAGACCTCTCCAACTTAACGTTTAGGTTCAGCGTGTCTCTAACCATTTGGTGATC